>JAUBOD010000819.1:3531321-3552822 GCA_032353885.1 Nothura maculosa | reverse complement strand
AGGATGAAGAGAGTTCTCTCTCACACACTGATTTTTGTAAAATAGAGGCTATGCTATTTGAACACAGGTACTTTATTCAGGAGACATTTATTTTCACTAGCACTCTGAGAGCTTTCCTGCACAGCTCAGGTGGAGATCGTGTCCCAATATGTCCTCTGGAGGCTCTGGGTGTCCAGTAACACCAGTAAAAAGGAAGAGGGAAACATAGACTGAAGAAAATAATCTTTGTGGACTGTAATGCATGGCCTCATGCAGTAGCAAATCCCAAGTTATTCCATAAATCAAACACATCTTACGGAAAGACAGTAACTATGAGGAGAAATCCAGCAGTTTTTGATAGCTTGTAACAACGTTGTGCAGTAGTTAAGGACACGAAACAATATTTTCGTGGAATATTTTACACCGTCAAAATTAAGATTTCCTAAGAAATCGCAATAGACTAAGGAAAAACTTAAGCCAGGGCTGCCATATTACACCAAAGAATGGGGTTGGGGTGCTCTCTTGGCGAGGAGAGCCTTTAACAGCAGAAGGATCTACTCTCAAAAAAGAAAATACCATTTCCATATGTACTCTGTGGGCAGCTTATCTGAAACAATTTAAAGGACACAGCTTCAGATACACTGAAATATTCAGAAAGGACTATGGAACTGGACAACTTTTAAATTCATTTATCAAAGTTCCTATGGTTCTGTGTTCAAAGGAGGCAAAGCAATCAATATTAAACAAATAAAGTTCACCTGCATCTATCTAAAGCATTTTATTAAATACAAAGCTGGGAGTGAAATACTGCAGTAAGTTAATGCCTGAGGCTTTCATCTCTGGAGACCTGGGTTCAAAGCCTTGCTCAGACAACAAAGCAGCACATTTACAGATGTCAGCACTCTCAATTTGATAGCTGGTTCCTTGAAACACTGACCGTATCTCTACGTACGCTTGCTACATATCGCATATACGTCTAGAAATAAGCACTACGCGCCATCTTTCCCATCTCTAGTTCCATCAGGTGAGCACTTCCCATTGGCATAGCTGGCAGTCGCTTTCCACAAGACCTTGGACAGAGCTCACAGGCATTGGCTGGTGCCTGGGGTACCTCCTAGGGCTGTTCTCCCTTGGCTGTAGAGCCTTCGCTGCCACCTTCACCAATCTACATGCTGATATCACTGCCTTCAACATCACCTCATCTGCCCATATTTTAAAAGGATATTCACGTGAGGATTATTTGCATGGAAAAGGCTGAGGTTTCACACCACAAATCTCTACATTCATAATAATTCACTCTGATCACAGAATAATGAGTAACAACTTCAGGAAAATAACTACATATAAACAGAGGCTGCTGGCAAAACTAGTTGCTGACTGCTGAAGACGTATGGGATTCCCAGCTGATCAAACACCTAAAGGAAAGCCTTAAATATATGCAAATAACCATATAGTGCTTGGGTTTTTCATATACTGCACAAGACTTAAAAAATATTATCCTGGCAGATATGTTTACTCTAAGACACTCAAATTAGACTCTTCTTCCTTCTCACTTCCTTCTAAACAGTCAAACAGAAAGTCTAAAACTGAATTAGACTTTCCTTTACACGGATACATATATAGGTATGAAGAGTCATGAATTAAAAAACAAATTGTAATAATTTGTTTTTCTTTTTGTAGAGATTATAATTTAGGAATGTTGCAGAGTAAGAAGAAAAAAAGGAGCCTCTGCCTGCCCTCATTTTTCACATTACTCACCCTTAAGTTCCATTAGATTTTTATGTATTTTTACAAAACTTGATCTAAATGTATTGCTTCCTTTTTCATGCAACATATTTTCATTTCATAGAAGAACTTATATTGAGAACTAGATTGCAAATGATCAGCAGAATAAAAAATGTTTTCAAAAGTCCTTTACAGATAATATTAAGTTCTATTTTGAAGGTTCAAGAGAACCAAAACAAATGACAGTAATTTCAGAATGTTCCTATGAGTTTCTTTTCCCTTCTTTCATTTTACAGATTCCCAATTCTAAATTCCCTTCTGATTATTTCTTCCTCGTAAGAAAGACTCCTTTATTTTGGGGAAGAAAATTCTCTCTGTCCAAGAGAGATTTGTTTTCCCCTAAATTTCTCATGATCATCTTTTTCCAGAGCAGAGACAAGAAGCAAGAAACCTAGATTTTATTCCAAACTTTATCACAAACCTTCAATGGTGAACCTGGTCTGCTATTTTCTTTATCCTCACTTTGATGATTACCGAAGAACGGAGAACACCAAAGGAGGAGACACCAATAACTTGAATCCACTCATGTTTGTAAAGCTAATTGATTTCCTAGACCTTAACCCTATAAAAATACTCTCCCTGCTTTTTTTTAATGGTGTTTTGTCCAAGTTTTCCCACTTCGAAATTCAATTCTGTTTCTTAAAATACCAAACTTAACTCAGCTTTTACACTTCTATTCTGCTCCATCTAGTGGATTATTGATTTTTGCAATGAATGCTGTAACACCAGTATTCTAATAGAGTGTGCTGGGTTAGCTATTAGGGCAAGGGACCATGTTCAAATGATTATTTTTTTGGCTTTAGATGAAACAAATTAAGTCACATTCCTGGGTATCTGGGTAAGACTATAGGATTCTGGCAGCATGTGCGTGCAACATAAATGGGAAAACGGTGTCATTTAATTATATCATCGAAATGAGACTAAGTGAGGGACAGGCCTTTATAATAAGGGACAGGTGGCAAAATTTCTCCTGGTGCTTACACAATTTACTAGGTCAGTCCTGGGGAAAAAGAATATTCCATGCCTGCACTGCTTTGCTGAAACACTAATGTCCTCCAGGCTTCATAGCCTAGATTTGAGAAAGTTTGTGTCTTGCACTTGGTGATGGACAAAATTAAGTTACACGCTTGGAAAGCTGCTTCATTTGCAGGGTGTGGATCTCTATTCATCCATACCCCCTCAGTACACATATAGGCTTTGGGTTTTTAATTCTTTTTTAATCTGCGCAGCACTGTGTTGATAATATTCTCTTTAAAGCCTGCTCTGCAGGACTCCTGTTAACTTTTCACAAGGATGTTTAAGGCAATGAGAGTTTGATGGATGAGAGGAAAACAACAGATAATTAGTCCACTCTCATGTGTAGCTTATTTCAAATCAATGTGGCTTTTAATGGTAAGAATATCATCTTTGGGTTTTTTTCTTCAGAAGCAAATAAAAAAAAAAAACTTAGTCAACAGAACCCCCTGAATCAATGAATCAATAATAGTTGTTCATACAAGGAATCATAGGAACCAATGATTCAAAGACAGTGCTATTTACTCCTCTGGTGAGCTAGGTGCAGGCTTTGTTCTGTGAAGCAATTTACAACATAATGAGAAAATACTGGTTTACTCTCCCAAACCACATAAAATTACTATGTCATGCTTGGTTTTAACTACAAATCTAGCTTGGAAAGTATGAGGACGAAAAGGGAATGCAATCATAAAAACTAAGTGAACTCAAATGTTAAACTTGGAATACATAACCTATTTCCCAGAATTCTCCTAATAATTGTGGGATTTTTAAATAACTATATAAATTTATATTAAACTTTAAATAAATATATAAATTACATAATTATATATAAATATATAAAATACATAATTATATAAATATATAATAAATATATTAAGTATATTAAGTATATTAATGTAACTATTAAGTAGTTACAACAAATAAAACTCTAGATAGATTTGCTTTTCTGGATTTTATTAAAATATTGTGCAGCTATATTGAACCTTCTATCAAAGAAGTCTTGAAGTATTCCATAAATATTAATTTAATAATCCGCCAAACATGCTGGTGAGATTACTGAATACTCTTCTACCCATTATATTTTTGTTAGAGGCACACAAGGTAGAAATGACTTTTTCATGCCAGCTCATTAAAGCAGACAGTAAAATAATTGCCCATCAGACTCGTTCTAGTCAATGTTCCAGGATAGAAATTGGACCTGATTCCATTCCTCCGATCTAGCCACTGGAATTACTACTTACATGAAAGTCTGGGTGCCTTAAGACCAAAAACAACTTTGCCACTTCCATGAAAAGGCAGACAAAGAATGAGACAAAGTAATTTGCAACTGAAGACTACTTTTATGTTTAACATCCTGTAAAAGTATTATTTAATACATCTTCAGGAAGTTTCGCTTTGGAAACAGATGACCGACTGCATTAGAGAAGCAGTAAATGTCTTAAAGAGTTTAAGAATGCATATAAGAGACCTAATATATTATAACAGCTCTGGCAATATGACAATATGGAGCTTTGATATGTACTGGTGTAATTCATGAGTGTCACAGATCTGACTTTGCAAAGAGGGTTGCAGACTTAATTTTCAGAAGTGATTTCCATTTTTATAATTTTAATTTTGCAATCACCCTAGTTGTGAGCATATGACAGGCACGGTGATCGGCATTAAGCTAATTCATTGTGCTTTAAAATAAGGTATTCAAATGAGCATCAATTAAAGCTGCAAGCGTTTGGACTCCCAACCCTACAAGCAGAATCACGTTTTCCTTGCAAAGGTCTCCACACAAGTCAAAAGGCAAAGCTGTGTCTCCCTTTCAGATCAGGCCCACACCAAATTATTTGGTGACTCTGTGAGAAAAGCTCAGACTGTGACAAACGCATCCATGTGAGGATCTGCTTCCATTTCAGTATCTCATTTCATGTTTAACCCCCACATCCACCAAGGGGATGCAGGTATATGCCTGGGAGGTGCCAGCATGCTGGGCTTTTAGGTGCCTGAGCCATGGAATGGGATCTGGAAACCTAAGAGAGAAGGGATTTATAAAATACAGCAACACCGATTCCTGGATATTTAGAGCAATCACATAGATTTAACCCCCTCTTCTGTTTGAAGCAGTAAAAAGGCATCCCAAGGCATCCTGAGCGAGGCCACCTCTGTCCTGGTGGTGGCAGGGCCCTCAGTGCCGGGTGCTCCCTGTGCATCCCGTGTCCTGGCTGCCTGTCCGAAGCCTGAGGCTGCTGAGCGCAGCAGCCGGCTCCCAACGCGTTACAAAGGAACACGGTTACTATCCAGGTCTGGATCCTGGGGCATGGAAATGCCACCTGGCAACCACAATTCCAACCTGGAATTGTCACCTGGCAACACCAGGGAACATTTCTAGCTCCAGATGCCAGGCTGAGTTAAAGAGAAGATCAGTAGCAAGGTGTTCAAACCTCAAAAGACAGAAATTTCTGTCTATGTACAGGAATGTGCCACTGCAAATGCCTGCAGGAATTTTAACGCTACAAGTGAAACTGCAGAGCCACAAAAGCATCCCAAGTTGGCCAGATGAGCAGGATTCTCCAGGAGCGCCACTTGGGATTAAGGCAAACAAACTCTACCTAACTGCTAGTCTTCGCAGTTTTGGTGTGATGTGGCCTCATTTCATACCGGATACTCGTTCAATCCCCAAACTCCTCACTGCTGATCAAATGTAACCTCGAGCTATTACTTATCATACCAGGTTACCAAAACAAAACAAAACAAAAAAAGGCAAAAAAAGAAAAAACAACACCCATTTATATCAAAGATAGAAGAAACAAGACTGAGATCTTGCACCTTCAATCCGCCAGTACTTCCCACTGGGGATGACGTTTGCAGCTTTACTGATCCCAACGCAACCAGAGCAACCACCACAACCTGGAAGCGCTGGTGGGACGGAGCCCAGAAGCTGCAGGCTCCTGAGGCCCAGAGCTGTCCATAAACCTCCTGGACACCTAAGGGGCTATAAGAAAAATAAAGCATCCAGCTTTACATAATCTCCAGCTAAAAAGCAGTCAATCCCTCCTTCTCTACCCTCCCTCCTCCGCAGAGATACCACAGAAAATTTGCTCCGTTAGGATAATATATATTTTTAATGCCAAATTTCAACGGGAACCGTTTTTATGGTCTACTAATAAACCCTTGAAAACAGGGATTTATAATGGAAACAGTGATGGACCCTTAACTACAGTGTGTGCAACCATAATAAAAAGAATTAATGTAGTCAATTTGTACTACTGTTCTCGGAACAAAAAAAAGCCCCATTTCAGCGGCAGCCCTTTCACCAGCTGATTGGCAAGCCTGTCCATTTCTAGTCGGCAGTGTTGTCACTTGTCTTCAACATGATAATGAGCCTGTCACCATATTCAAATAGCCCCGTGACAGCATGTTTTGTGAGCATGACGTCCACTGCAAAGGGTCTGTCAAAAAGCACCTTTCAGAAAATGAAAAGAGAATGCTTTTCTGATGATAAACCTAATTTCTTCATAGATAAAAGAGTGAGATTTTCAATCTTTTTTTTTTTCCTGGTGTTGTGTTGCATGTGTGCATCCTGGCTTCTGATGCATAAAATTTTGAAGTTATCTGTAAAGCCAACGTGAGAAATAATCATCGTTTCTGAGTTCCCTGGAAGCTCCATGCAGGACTGCAGCACTGCTGGCTTTCCATCAAATGAAAACCAGAGCGGCAGCGAACGGCATGGGAGGTTAGCTTGTTACCAGAAGCAAATCAGGCTCCAAGGAAGGATCTCAAAACCTGGGCACTTCATTCGTCAGGATCTTCGCTCTTCTCCAAACAACCTATTAAAAAAATCTTCCTTGCTCCGTGTGGTCCTAGTTAAGTTTGACCGGACTACCCGCAATCCCGCACCTTTCCTCCCACGTGCAGGGAAGAGGGATGCTGCAGAGCTCCAACGCTGCCATGATTCAAGATTCAACAAGATCCACGACCGCTTTGCGGCCTCAGCCAGTTCCACTCTCAGCTGCCACCAGAGCTACTGCTCAGCTGCACAAATTCCCTCTGAATTTGCTCACCGAGTCTCACTGTACTTGGCTACTTCTGATTTGCAGAAATAAGTAACCTCAGTGCAAGAAGGTGAAGGGCACAAACGCACAGAGAGTTTGTAGGCAGCATCATTCACCAATACCTACAGGAAATATATAGGGGAGACTGAATGAAGGGGAAGGTCCTACTGCTGCCTGGGCCTCTACTACACCTTTTTGTTGTTTTTTTCCTACTCAAAGAACATCTATCAAGATATGATGATATTACTACATTCATCATGTGCCAGACAAGTTGGCTCTGAAAAATCTGGGGAAAGCTCATGAAGCACTTGGCACAAAAAAATCACAAGTTTAACATGTTCTTTGAATACATACTAAAACTATGCCAAAACAGTGATCCTGCACAGCGAAGGCCATGGTAGATAGTACAGCTGTGGATTTCTTCTGCTACCTGCTAGCAAGTATTGGAGCTAAATATTCAATGTCGACTATTAGTACTGCACAGTGTCCTTCAGGCAAGTAACAACATGAGGCTGGTGGTCACATAAAGTTACAGTCTGAGGGCTGCACTTGCAAGAGCTTCATGGTGGTTGTTCCAGGATAACAAAGTGGGACTCATGCTCCTCACGTTGAGAGCATGGGTTTGGGAGGATGTGCATTGCTTTGGTCTTACAGCCTCGGTGTCTTTCCTTCTGTTTACAGACACATGTAATATATCTATTTATTTTGTCCGTGATTTGTGATTAAAATTACGTGTCAATAAGGAATCGGATTAATTCAGGTCTAACAAGTTGAAGCAAGACAGTTTTACTATAATGTGATTTTTTGTTGTCAATAAGGGGTGAATTTCATTTAGAGGAGCTGCATTTTAAATCTGGGATACACAATATGGCATTCTGCACTTTACAGAATAACCCAATATACACATAAACAAATTGCAAAGGTAGAGGTTTCAAACATCTAAGTGACGGCAACTGTGCCTTACGCAGCTTCAGACACAGCACAAATGGACAATCAACATTAAACATGACTGATTTTTAAATTCTTCACTGCTCAGCTGGAGGGAAGTATTACAAGGCCAAAAAAACAGAGCTGTGGACAGCTGGCTTTGTGCAGTACCAGTTCTTTGCCTCAATTTTCAAGCCATTCATTTCTTTAGCAGGGGGGAGGCAGGGAAAGAAAGGAAGAGAAAGGGAAAAAAAAAAAAAAGGAAGAAAAAGCAAAAAAAATGGAAACCTAAAGGAGGCCACACAAACACACAAAGCCGGCCTGGGTCTCTAGGACTTCCATTGTCTCAGGGCGTCGTCACCACCCTGATCCCTCATTAAAGCCGAGGAGATGCTGGAAGGGCATTAAAATGAATGCAAAGCGTTTGCCGCAATCTCCGGCTCGCCCCATCTCCAAGCGAAGGCAGGCGTTGCATAATCCAGGCAGGCAGCGCTCCTGACAGGTGCATGATTTATGCTCAGAGCGGGAAGAATCGGAGCGCCCGCAGAGGACGCAGCGTGAGCAAGGTGGTGGCGAGACAGATGCTCTCAGTGGGCTTGCCGGGGCTGGCAGGCTCCAGCTAGCTCAGGTGCAACCTGAACACTTCAGTCCTGAACTCATATTGCCTAGATTCCAGCACAGCACGACACCATTTACAATATTATGCACACTAGATATACTATCAAACCTATCCGTGTGCTATTTATTTCTCTATTTGTGCATATTCCCCCACACAAATATATATACAAATACATTTTCTATTTGCGGTTCAAGCTCCTGGCTTTATATTCCCTTTGCACGGGCACGTGCTCTCTTGAAACCGAAAGGGCAGATTAGGACACATCCTGCACTGCTACAGCCACCAGCGTCGAACAGATGCAAGTGGGGGAAGAATTTGGCTCCAGCTTTCGGAGAATGGGGACAGACTGGGATGCTAAAAGTCCTTCAGTATTTTAAGAGTAGTTCAAGGCAAGGAAAGAAGGCAACAAGAGAAAAGATGAGACCGTCCACAGGTCAAGGTGCCAGACTATTCCAGTCACTTATGTGAAGCATCCTCAAAGCACAGGGAAGTTTAAAATCACATTGCCCTGCAGAAAACACATTAGCAAAACACCACAAAAAATGACACAAACTATCGTTTTTGTGGCACGCTTTTTCATCTTTCAATGGAATGAGTTCTGTGCTATTCAGGAGCGTCTAAAAACCCCATCCAGAACCATAAGATTATTTCCAACCATGTAATTCAGCTTCCTGTTCAGAAAGGGAGCACGTGTAATAGATGCTTACAGAATGAGAGCTCAAACCCTCGCAAGAGCCTGGTATCAAAAGCACACACAAACACACATGGAAGCTTCACTGCCCCTTGCACTGCCTAAGTTTTTGTCCATTTTCTGCTTTAATTTAAAAGGCGAAGCCTCTGGAAGTTGTTCCACTTCCAGCACAACAATAAACTGCAACAATTCATCTGCCTCACAGCAGAACGGCCCCGTTTTCCAATCAAACCTGCCGTTTAATTAGGTGTGTAATTTTCAGGAGCCTTCAAAGAGTTAAAGCTTTCAGACACACACGCTGCGGGTTATCTGGGTTGAATCTGGGACTTTGCTGACTCTCAACTCCTTTCCACTTTAACAGATGGGGTCAAAGGTGGAACTGCAGATGAGAATTAAAGACACATACATCCCTTTAATCAGATAACGCATTCAAAGACTTGCAAATTCCCAAGAAGCCACTTTACAGGCACGTGTCGTGGGCCATTCCATAAGGGGGGCAGGGAGGGAGAGACAGGGAAACAGGACCCATTTCAGTTGCCCGGCATTAAAAAAGGCAGGAAATTAGAGAAAACAAACAGGAACAAAACGGGGAGGATGGCCAGCCCTCAGCGCACCTCCCCACCGCACACATCTCCC
Source organism: Nothura maculosa (assembly GCA_032353885.1). Lineage (NCBI taxonomy): Eukaryota > Metazoa > Chordata > Aves > Tinamiformes > Tinamidae > Nothura > Nothura maculosa. The sequence goes on along the minus strand of JAUBOD010000819.1, from coordinate 3,543,131 downwards.
CAGAGAGGAACTCGGGCGTTTGAAGCCTTCACGCTCTGCATCCAAATGCTTTCCCTAACTTCATTAAGCAGCCGTGTTTAAGGATACTTCATAACAAGTATGTTAATTAGAGATGAGCTGCTGCTGAAGTATCTTGCCAGTGTGGGTATCTTCAGCACGACCGGGATGCCCAGGAGGACAGAGAGTCACTCCGTGTGTGAGCAGCACTCACAGAGCAGGACAGGGTGGGCAAGGGGGACTCCCAAATTTAATGCTGCCTTCTCCCTCAGCCAGGCAAATCCTGCCCATAGGATGCATGTTTTCAGGGACTGCTTTTCCAGCAGCACGTGCTACTGGAATGTACAGCATAAAAGAGGAGCATAAAAATGAGAGTTAAAGAAAGAAGAAATGTAAGTCACAGTAACCTGTCTCTGCTGAGCTCTGATGACCGGATTCCCTTGCAGCACCTGGCACCGGATGAAGGAACAGGACACGTGGCATGCTCTGCATCAGCAGAGGCTACTGCTGAGGGCACCAAGCCCAAAGGCCTTCTGCTTGCCTGGAAGAGGCAGAGATGCCTCTCTCGAGCTTTCAGAAGAAGCCCATTTAGTCCCTTGGTAGTAAGACCTTACACTCAGCGCTTCCCTCCTCACCACAATCCACCACCTGAAGTATAAATTAAAGAGTAGATAAATATCTTAAAAACTTTCCTAGTACATCTTCAAGAAGTCACAAAAGCAATATTTTTAAAATAGTACATTTTACACAGATTCATTTTCCTATTTCGATATTTAGCACAGTTTCACCAGTCTTGACCTAGGAAGTCTAAATGCTATAATTAAAAGTCTGCTAGAGAAACCGGCAAGTGGCTTCTGAATGTAGAAGTCAGTTCAGATCAAGGCATCCCCCGACACTGAATAATCCTGGGGCAGGAACACCCAAACTGGATCCCAAGCGCACTTCTGCCACCTCTTCTGTCATCTGACCTTAACAGACTCCACAAACTATATCCAGAGACACCGCATTTCTAGGGACTTAGGAAAAGTACATCCTACTTTTCACATTTCAGTCTGACAATCCTTGGTATCAGTCATGCAATGTCAGATGTTCAATTCTTAAGCTTGCATTTTACAAAAAATATAAAATATGAAAATTAAAGTTGTACCTCATTACAGTAGTAGTACAACTATCACCATTGTAAGCCCAATCTGACAGACTGTCATAAAAACCAACATGTAGCTAAAAAATTGTTCAACATGGCATAAGACTGATTTCTTGATCAGCTTGGAGCAGAATGCAAGTCCAGCCCCATCTGGAAAGTCTTTTCTCAGTTATGTTGTCATAGTCAGTCATCCACAGCACTGCAAAGGATAATTAGAAAAAGGCAAAGGACAACAGTGATGTAATAAATAATATTGCTGTAGTTGATTATTTGGAGTTAACATTAAGAATGTTACTGCTGTAAAGACTGCTTCTTGATACAGAGTGAGGAAAGGAAAGAGGGGAAAAACAGGTAAGGACAATGTCGTTGTCTTGTTTGTTGATTTCTGCTACCTGCTATTCGGCATGCTGGAAGTGTACCAACATTTTCTCTTATTAGTCAAGCAGTGACTGGTGTTATTAGTCAAGCAGGTGTTTTGCAGTACACCAATAATTCTGACTCCGAGGCCACAAGCAAGAGCTATGCCAATTGTGTGGTAGTATCATGTGGATCTCCTTTTAGAAGGTATTTTAATTTTTTAAAATTAACTACTTTAACAATTAACTTCTAATGTAGATTGCAATAGGATCCTGTAGAAGCTATGTGTGTTGGTTTTGGACCTGTGGCACTAAACACTGCCATAGTATATTGAATTGATAACTGAGCTGTTGTCTGATGACCTGAGAACTAAAATTAAAAATATAACTAACACTAGAAGTTTGAGAAAAATACTAACTTTGTTGGAATAATGAAGTCTCCCTCAAATAAAAGGCTGATTAGATGAAGTCTAGTACTAGGCCAGCTAATAAGAAGTGTGGCAAAATTCAACACGATGGCAGTTCCCTGCTGAAGAAAACACCTCAGACTGTTGACTTTCAACCACGTGGTGCCAACTGCAAACCAAACAATGTTCCAGCCTCGCCTGGTGGCTGCTGAAACGCCTCCAACTTAACCAAAGGCAATGACTGAGCAGGTCGGGCCTGGTGGCTTAGTGACACTCATGTCTCAATAAACCGTGTTATTGGAACAGTCTGTGTAGGACAGCAGACACGAACAAGTGTGAAATATTTAAGGGGCAGCACAGGCAATAATTAGGGATTGTAATTTTAGCACTTCTCAACAATTATCCTGCTTTGACTGAGCGAGGAGGTCAAGAGAGCTCCTGAACCCCCAGCCTTGCTGGTACAACTCCACCCCAAGCAGACAAAGCCTGCCCGGGCATCTGCCACCCAGGCTCTATTTAGCAACACTTAACGTCACTTCAGCACTTCCCCTTTATCATCCTGACACACATTCTGCTACTTCTACCTGGATTTCACCCAGTGAAAACCTAACTGAGTGAATGTGAATGCTGCTCCGGGGAGGGACATACAGAAAGGGGAAGGCTGCGAAGCGGCATGTTGGGAATGGGCACATGTGGCACTGCTAAGTGGTTTGGTACCTTCCACATGGGATGTTAAACCTGTTAACCTCATGTAGGGGATGTGCAAATATAGGAGGCAGTGACCAAGAAGGAAAGGGAGCTATTTATCCGGGGGCTCGGGAGAAAAGATGCCTCATCATGCACCATACTACATCCTTCAGCTTGTGTCTTCCTTCACTTATACTCCTGTCACTGTACTTTCAGTGCCTATGTAAATATTCATAGGGCTAAATCCCTTGAATATATGTTTTTAATTGAATAATTATTTCATGAATTTAAAGAAATGCTACTTCCTTATTTTAGGTTCAAAAGAAAAAATATGACAAATGGGAACGTTCAGTTAATGACCTCAGATTGGCCTAATAGAATTTTTTAATCATGAAATTATTCATTTTCAATGATAGGCCAATTTAAGGAGATTTGTGAACCTATACAAACCTTTCTAATTCTGAGGAAGCAACAGTAAGATACATGCATGAAGAAATAAAAGATATTAATTCCACTCAAAAATCTCTCCAAATCGCTTATTTTGAACAGGAAAACCAAACAGAAAAGTATCTGCAGGCCATGTGTCCCACTGCCCAGACCATGCCTGACCCTGCACTTCCCTGCAGGCCTCGGGCCCTCATCAGGCCCAACAGCTAATTTCAGCCAAACTGCACATGATTCAGCAGCAGCAGCACTGGGCAGCCCAGGCCAAGGGAAGCGAGCCCTCAGAAATGGCTCCTCACAAATCCGTGCAATGCCAAAAAACACAAATACTTCTCAAGCATACAAATAGAGTGGTTCCCTCTATCTGTCGCCATCGTATGCTCCTTTTTGGATGGAAGTAGGGCATTTGTATAAAAAAAAAACAACAGGAAAATACAAATTGTAACCAATAAGGGAGAAATTTGGTTCTAAAGAATTAATCCAGTGAATTTCTGGGATTTGTTAATTTAATTTCTAATTAAATTAGTGGGTCAAAAGAGCTCAGAGCTCGATGGTAGTATATAAACCAAACAGGCACAGCGTCGTAGCATGGACACTGCAAGAACTTCTCAGGAGGCTGACAGCTGGTCCTAACCCTAGGTCCTTGTGTTTGATTTCTGAGCCCAAAAGATCAGCCACATTTCCAACACTTGCTTATTCCTGACTGTTCCGGGGATGGATAGAAATGCTTGTTGCTCAAGATCCCTATCAACACTAACCTGCAGTTGAATAGTTTGTCCTTCCTCCTCAGTTACGGAGAGTGGATGGTCATGGGCCACGTTTTAGGGCAGACAAATTGGGCTGTCAGCTTTAATGTCTGCACTGGGCTATCAGGCCACATTTTGGTTCAGAGAAAGAGGCCTACTTAGGATCACCACCAGCAGTTGGAGATTAGTTTCTATTGCTTCCAAGGAGATTTAACACGTTCCAGGATATATTAAACCAAGTACAAGTTGAACAAAAGGGGAAAAAAAAATAATAGGGGGAAAATAGAGGAAGGAAGAAAAGAGGAAGAAGGAAAAAGGAAAAGAAAAGAAGCTCTTCACTAAAATACCTGCAACAGGAACTAAAATTCCCTTATAACATACAGAAACACAGCTAAGAACTCATACTCAGAAGAGACTTAAACAGAAGATACACTGTGCTATCCCTTGACATTATAACACAGCAGCTTTGCTTAATATCCTGCATTAATGAAGCTCCTTTAGTGTAATATTACAATAGAGAGCATAAGAAACATCGCTGAGGCCGACGCAGTTCTATTAACTGCCATCCCATACAGAAATATTTGCTTTGAATACCATTAATGTGGTCTCCTTCCCTTTCTTCTGATCTCTGAAGGCAGTAGAAACAAAAACTTCCCCCCAAATAATTTCTGCTTTATTCTTGGCAGACTAATGGTATTAGACTAGTGAGAGAAATTTACCTTGGCAATGTCTCGTGTACAGCTCTTCTCACAGGAGATGCTGTTAGGAGGAATCCTAATAAGCAGGCTCTCTTGCTAGCCTCAAAACACAAATGATGACACATTTTTGCTTATAAAGAGGATTGCTTAGGTTTACTTATTATTTTTAGAGGGAATGCATTAATCTGTCCCTGTGCATATCATGAATCTCCTCACACAACAGTAAACTCAAACTGTCTATTATCCTTGATATATTGGATTCAGTTTCATAGATTGTCAAGACCTCAAAGGATCAATATGATAATTTAATCTGATCTGCTGTTTAACAGAAGTCAGAGATGTTCATACAGTATTTTTGAATAATAAACCCAAGAATTTATACTTGAAAATACACACATTCTCTTAAAAATCTTATTCCTCAATTAATGAAATCTCTCAATGTTTGAAGCAGAAGTACTTTAGATATCCCCAACTGTAGCAGCTGCAGAAGCTAATATATGTCAAGAAAAAGTTTAACTAATGAGTAGCAATTTCTGATTCCAAACAGAGCAGTGATTGAACTGATTGTCTAAAAAATTCAAGCATTTTACAGGCTCCAATAATTGCTTTTATTGGGTCAGCACTGAAGGAAAAATCTTAAAGAATATCTCTACACGAGGTGGATTCTGACCACTGCCCTGAGACTGGCCCACAGACCCTTTGAGAAACTACAAAATTTACTTTGAGAGACTATTTTGAAACCCGCTTTCAAAAGACAAGGGATATAAAGAGGTGCTTTGGTATCACCAGCCATACCAAGAACACTCTTCAGGACCTTAAGAGCTAAGATGAGACCCAACTCCCTCACACCGCCCACGATGGCGTCAGTGCCACCGAACGGGTTCCACTCTAAACCATGAGTCTTCAATAGGCAATGGCCTAAGAGCAGAAAGAATAGAAGCTGGGCCTCTGTTTCCACAGAGAAAACTGAGTATCATGGCATAACTATCTGAAAAGATAGTTGTATGAGTTGTGCATCGAAACAAGGTATTTTCAGTTTGGAATGCTTAGTTCAGTGGGTTACACACAGTCATTCTGAATAAGTGGTGTGGTGTGATAATTTTGGAATAATATCCTCTGTCCCAAAGGGATGCTGGTTCATACGGTCTTCAGTCCCTCAAGTGGTACTAAAAGGCACATAACGATGGCATATAACGGGAGGTTATATGAAAGTACAATTCACCCAGATCTGCTGGCAATTGGACAAATACAGCTCAAAAATCAGCTCAGGAATTTTCATAGCAACTTAGGTGGTTTTGCATCCAATTTTCTATTTCAAGAAAAGAAAACAAAACAAAGTCCCCTTTCTCTCTGCAACAATCCATCTGAAAGGGAAAACAGCTAAAATGCCCAACCCTACACAGGGTCTAGTGTACATAGATCTAATTCAACCAACTGAAGCAAACTAATTCTTCTTGAGAAGAGTTTGAAAGCTTATAAGAAAGATTATAAAACAAACAAACTGAAAATAGGCTGTCTTAAAGCATATACATGCACCTTTTAAACAAAGCCAGGCATCATGTATTTTTTGCCTTTTTCCTCCCCTTTCAGTAATATTCTCATGTAGAAGCCACGAGAGACACGTGTTACATGTTTTCCCCCAGATTGTTCAGGAACCTTTATGCTGCTTCATCTGTCTCCACATCTCACATTCCTATGTGAGAGCAACACAGAGCACGGGCAGATGCAAAGAAACCGCAGCTGGGGAAAAGGGCCAGTTGTGATCTCGGAGAACCGAACTCCTCGCAGAACTGAAACACAAAACTCTGAGATTTCTACACATCGCTGAGGAAAGTGTCCACTATTAAAAACCTTTCACTGGAAAAGCAAATGAAAATATGAAACCCATACATATTTATCACGCACTTAAAAGCTCTTTAGCCTCTACCAGAGGCTTTGGTCCAACACATGTGTGCCCAAAGCCCCAGGAGGGCTGCCCCCAACCTGGGCCCAAACCTGCATCATTAGCCCTTCTCACAAACGGGGTCCAGGGGGGAAACCAAGTTTAGGTTTAGTCAGGTGTTAGGTTTAGTCTATGCCAAGCTTTCTTCCCTCAAGAAAAGATTCACAGAAAGGGCTGCAGGTTTGGGGGTGGTTTTCACACCTTGCCCCAACAGCTAAAATAAGACTGGGCAACTTTTCTCAAGCCCTTTAGGTCATGAATTTTATACTCTGAATTTTATACTATCTATATTTTATAATAAAGTATTTCACAGTGTGAAAGGAAGCACAAGGGCTGATAATTATATCAATTATGGCCCTGTTAAAAACTGTTATGGAAAATTTCTGCAGAAACAGAGATTGTTAGTTGTGCAGAAGTTTCTGCAAGGAACACGATGCTCCTCTCAAAGCTGCTTCAACTTGATTTTATTTCAGGTCTGCAACAAATTTTTTTTTGTAAATAGATTTCGGCTGTCAATTCCAAGGCATGCTGTGCCATCAGCATGGAGGGACTGCTGTGACAAACGTGGAGGCTGCAGCAGCAAATTTTATTATAAACTGGTAATTGAATTGAACAGGTTTACATTTGAATAGATTTACTGCAGCATGATCTCTGACATGCTGTATGGAACTGAAATCCTTGTCTATAATAAAGATGTGTTTAAGATAGAGCCAGCTGAAATAATTCCTGCTCTAAGTCCATGCTAATCAATAAATTTACCTTGCACCAGTTTACACAGGGAAGGAAAAAAAAAAAGTGTATCATCGTTCTTCACAGGTTGTGCAGAAAGGGCACTGCCATTTCCAAAGCCAAAAACCTCATCTTCAGACTTCCCATAGATAGGAAAAAACAAACAAACAATGCCTGTCTCCACACTCCCCTTCCATGCTCTCTATTTCGAGTGTACTTTGGAGACCATCCTGGTTCTGACTGACCACTGAAGGGGGTGAGAAAACCAGCCTCCCTTGCAGGTCCTTAGAAGTTGTCCTATCAGACTTCCTACCACTCACTGCTTTGTTATTGCAGAACTTCCAGGAAAAAAAAAATGTATGTAGATTTGGCATAAAATATTTAAGTTATTCTCATCAAAAAAACTCTGTTGTGATTTGCATCCATAGACAATGATAATTCATGCAAAAAATCAATAGATGCATGATGCGCATCTGAATTGTGTGCAGAATTACTATGATTCTGCATGTAATTTTGGTAACTGAGATAATTACTCATTTGTAGAAGAGTCACTTCATTTCCTCAATCAGTTCCAGGAGCTGCACACAAACTAGATTTACAAGTATGTATATGAATGGAGGGGCAATTGTGTCCCTCAGATTTAAAAGAAAAGGTTGAAATCAGCTCCCCTGTACATGTTCTTGGAAGCACCGTTCCATTGCCAACAAGCTCTTCGATATGTCTGTATATTCAGTCACTGCTGTTGTGAGGTCTTAACTTATCAAAAAAGATGTTAAGCACAGTGTGTTTCAAAAGGTGCCATACTCAGGCATTCCTTTCATTCTACAGATTATCTAAGCATTCCACATAAACTTTTAAAGAACTATTTTTAGTTGTTAACTATATTAGGATTTTTGCAAGTAAGGAGCCCTCCCATCACCACTGCAAGAGAGGGTCAAATCCTGCCATTTTTACTGAGGCAAAATCCCACTGAATTCCACAGGAGTTTTGCTCAAGTAAGACTAAGGACAGCAGGATTTGGCTCACAGGATCATAGTGTCTGCCAAAGTAGGTGCACAGAACAAGGTTTATTCTTAGTAAGTATAATCCAATAAGAATATGTCTGTAGGTGCGTGAGACGCCTAATTTGCCCATCATCTCTCCACTGGTCTGTGTTCCTGGATTTTACCTTGATAGATACATCCTTAAGCCTGCTTTAAATTACAATCAAACAATTTGCAAAAACCAGCTATCTGCTAAAGCTGGCTTTTTAAGCACTGACAAAACAAAATTACATGGGACTATTTTAGACTGACTGCTTAACAAAAAGTATTATCCACTGCAGATGATATTTAGAAAACATTACATTTCATTTTAAAAGATTCTCTTTTTCAGAATTTGTAACATGTATTTTATCCATGAAACAGGATAAAATGCATACAGCTAAAAGTGCATTTTTGCATATACATTAACACCAGTAAAACCACATGACAGGTAACAGAGATTCAAAGAATAACTTCCTCCTGTAGCACAGATCTATCAGGAACTATGTAAGACAGCAGTGTTTCTTGGATACGTATTTTTATATTTTTCTGCGATTCAAGATCCTTTACCCACAGCTGACAAATTAAAATTCCCAGCATATATTTGTAGTGAGCGATGAGTGTTACATTATAAAAAAAAAATAGGTCAGAGCCTTCAGTTCTACGTACCAGTATTTCTCCAGTATAGCTACAGTAACTCGAGTGGATCCACTCAAAAATAAATTTTGTTAAGTCAAAAAATAGATGAAGAATAAAAGAAAGGTACCTTGGAAAATTCATAATGCAAAAACGCTTAGGAATTTTACCTGATGATTACTCTAAAAGTTACCAACTGAAGGGGACTGAATTGGGGCACACTTTGCTGGAGCACATTCTGTATGGGAGGAAACACCCCAGAGAGGATGAGCTCTAAGCAGATCCCTAAGCAGTCCTCCAGCTGACACTCAGGCCGCGGGAAGTGCCAGCGTTGGTGCAGTCTGCCTTTCCAGGAGCTGCTCACAACACTCACCCATCTCTCTTCTCTCCTGATTGCCTTATAATTGCTACACGTGTTTGCACAGAGATACGTATTGACTGCATGAGCCTTACCTTCCTTCAGCATGCCAACTTTTAAACACTTCATGAAGCGGCAAGCTTGGCAGGACTTGCGCCTGCGCTTCGTGATTTCACATTCGTTTGTTGCTGGGCAGCTGTATTCTATGTTACCTGTAAGAGAACGTTAAGAAATAAAGAGGTATTCAGAATCATTAACTAACCAGTACAATCAATATACAAAGTACTCATACAGTTGAGGTTTAGTTTTGGAACACAAAGACTGTACAATGCTACAGAAAGGACATATATCCTTAAAGCAAACACTGACAGTCACACCAAAGAAAACATTTTTTTCACTTTTTTTTTTTTTCAATTTAGAAGGATAAGTGTAAAAACTACAAGTCTGTAATTAACACAGGTTTGTAGCTGGCTCCATACATGGCCTCAAGCAAAAGCCTTTGTGCTGATTATTCCTGTTGGGAGGAAGAGGAATTTTGTCATTCGTTGTCTGCCCCAAGCCACGTGGCTTAGGCTTCTAACTGAAATAATCACTGCATTTTCCCCAATTTCATCAATCTTTCTTCAGGTGGAATATGAAAAGAGAGGAAATACTCCAGAGTTGTGCTTTACTGCATGTCAAGATAGAACAGGGCTATGGAGCTCCTACCTCCAGAATGGTAGGCACAGTGTAATTCAAATACACTAACTGCATTTTTTTACCACATCTTGCACATCCTACAGCTCCTGGGTCAGCTGTGCTAGCCAGGGCATCTCTCCCCTTCTCTCTGCACTGTACAGAAAGTCTGGGTACTGAGGGGAACCAGGAACAGCATGATCCTTAGCAAGGCGACACTAGAATAAACCCTGGGGGAGATGCTCATCACTCCTGTCTCTCCCAACCTTCCTGAAGGCCTAGAACAAGCCAGATCCCTATGCATAATCTCTCCAGGGCCAGGTAACATCTCCATTTTTTTGTTGTTGTTAGTTAGCATTTATAATTTATTCCCCTAAATTAAAAAAAAAAAAAGAAAAAAAAAAGAGGAAAGATATTAGGTAGAATATAAAGATATTCTTTACCTATTTAGTATTAGACCTTTTGGAATCCAAGTCCAAAACACAGAATGGTCTGTCCTCTTTTGCTCTGGTACCACAGAGTTTTTATGAAAGGCTTAGCTCAGCTTATTCACCTGTCTGGCCACGCACCCTATTGCCCACGCATACAATGACAGACTTTGCAGTAGTCCGAAGTTTTATTAGGAAACTGACTTTTAAATAAAGTATCTTCCCCATCAGGCTGTCACATCTTGCTTTAAAGGTATTTCGTTACTTTCTAACCCTTTCCCCCTGTGATTAAGTGCATTAGTATCTTAATGAAAATGCATTCTGTTTATTGCCCTCTTGGGAAGCAAGAGGTCATCGCACCAAATGCATAAATTGCCATCAGAGACAGTCCGAGCATAATTGCAATTTTGCTGCTCCGTGTTTGCTGCACTCAGGGTCCATCAAAGTCCCCTGGAACATGTGCAGGTTCTAGTAATTAGCATAGAGCCTGCCTGGGACCACAGCATTGATGAAATATTTCAGAGTTAATCACACTTTGTAAACACTGATTTATATTGACTACCTTTCTCCAGCCTGATGTCTCCTCATTAAATATCACATTAGTGGATTGCAGGACTGCACAAAGACTCCAATGCTCAGCAACTGCTAATTCAACAGGAAGTAATACTTAAACCACTTATATCTATTGAAAATTAGTTAAGTATTTATGATAAAGGAGGCCTGCAAGGAGCAGTAAATGTTCTGCTAATAAAGCCAACACACTTTGCACCACCTTTTCAGGCCCTTGCAGGCTTTATTCCTTTACTCCTCCCTTCTCTTCCTCCATTTATGGAATGGGGAGATGTGCTTGGTAAGTGGATTCCTACACAGACCTTCTTTCTGATACATGTTAATGAGGTTGGCAATTAGTACTTGTGGAGCGATGGGTAGGAAAGGCTGGCACGGACAGATTTAAGCAAGGATTCACGTTACCTTCTCCCACTGCAGCAAGGCTTCCTCAGGGAGGCACTGCCACTGCATAGGGAGCCTTCAAAATCTTCCCCGCATTTCACCTAATTAACCTCATCATTCCACAGCAGTGTTGGTATCACCGACCGCAATCCAACAAAAAATAATATATAAAAGCTACAAGGACCTAGAAGAGAGCAAGGCTTTACAAAGGGCTGCAGCACTAAGATGACAGTCAGCACTCTAATGCATGGGCACAGATGATCAAGGTCCAAGTATTGACACAAGAGTGTGTCAATATCTCTCTCAAAACCATCCACACATAGGGAAAGGTGCTTATTTTCTTGAACAGCTTGTTTAACGCACAAAGCTCTATGAAAAAAGGCAACTGTCTGCCTTTATTATATACACAGCCAACTGTTTTCTCCCAATGAACTTGTCCACAGAATCACAGAGTCTACAAGGTTGGAAGGGACCTCTAGAGATCATCTGGTCCAACCTTCCCGCTCCAGCAGGCACCTAGAGCAGGTGGTACAGGGTGGCATCCAGGCGGGTTTTGAAGACCTCCAGAGAAGGAGACTCCACAACCTCCC
>JAUBOD010000819.1:3519389-3531221 GCA_032353885.1 Nothura maculosa | reverse complement strand
CTTGGCCCCCTCTTCCCTACAGTCCCCCTTCATGTATTTATACATGTTAATAAGATCCCCTCTCAGCCTTCTCTTCTACAAGTTGTACAGGCCCAACTCATGCAGTCTCTCCTCATACAAGAGCTGCTCCAGTCCTTTAATCATCTTTGTTGCCCTCCGCTGGAACCTCTCTAGAAGCTCCACGTCCTTCTTATACTGGGGAGCCCCGAACTGCACACAGTACTCTAGGTCCAGTCTCTTAGAGCCCAGTAATTCAGCTCAGAGTCTTCTCTTATCAGGCTAGCCTGCTTTATTTTAATTAATTATGTTGTACAGCAGAGGCTGGACTGTTTATTTTGTTATTGTTGGAAAACAAACTTCAAAAGCTGTGGGAAGGATTCCCTCCAGTGAAGTTAGTGGCGTTGCAGCATTTGAGTTTATGGCTGCAGCGAAGACCCAGAGCTCACTGCCAGCCCCATTTGGCTCCCCGCAAGTGAACAGCATTCCCGGATATGGTAGAGCGCAGTGAGAGTGCAATGAAACGAAAACTCTGCCTCCGTTTCACACACATATGCAGTGCCCCATGTTGAATGCCCACATGGAGAGACTTCTCCACACTTCTGTCAGTGAGATTTCCCTGAAAAACCTCTCTGAGTTTTGTGGGAGCACGCAAACAAATGCCTATCATCCTAAAAGTGCGCTGCAAATTGCATTCAGACTCTCTGTGGAGCTATTTTGGTACCAAATTAAATTTTCTGCACTTTAGAGGTTATAAAAAGCTCTTGTGATTTCCTATTTGCTTCGATATCTTGAAAACAAAGAAGCAGAAATCCTTTTAGAAGGTCTAGGAATCTGCACAGTTTGACAGTTGCGCTACATATGGGTAGGATCCTGATTTCCATGTTGCATTTCAACGAGAAGGATGTAGAAGGAAGCTCTGTCACTCACTTGCTCACTGCGTCGTGCTACAGGCTGAAAGAGAGCAACGAGCACGAGGATAACTTGACTTTTCCCAGCCCTGTCAACAGTTGGAGAGGTTGCTGTGTTATACAAGGCACAAAATCAACATGGCAGCTCTCGAGTCTTTAAACCAGCCTGACAAGAACGATAGAGCACTTCCTAATATCTCCTGGCTGGCTTTCAGCAAGCACTGGGCTCGGATTGCTTATTTCAGAGGCTTTTGTGCAATTAGTTTGCAGGCAATATAATTTCCTCACTTGCTCCTTAATAGCATCGTGCAGCTCGCTGGCTGCTGGAGCACCAGGGCATCCGCAGGGCCCTGGCCCCAGCGCCAGGGGGTAATGGGCACGCTCAGGGGCTGCAGGGGCTTCCACAGCTTGGCAGTTAAAGGGCTCAGTAACGTGAACGAGGACGACGTTTGAAAATAAAAATATATGTCAGATTTTCATGCCCCACGCGTGGCCCTGTGCTACATAATATAGGGGGATTTATGCCAGCCTGAGCCTCTTCTCCTTCCTGACGTACTGAAGAAAGTTTATATTAAAACATCTGTTTTTTCTACTAATTGGTTAAATTTTATTAAGTAGGCTGAAAGATTAAAAAAAAAATCTCTAACACATATGGCCTATCCAGAGTAATTTACTCACTAAATATAATAATGCCATCTATTTGATCTATCAAACGGAAGACAGCAAGTGAGCTGCAAGGACTAACAGTACGCGTGTTGTCCTGCTCTGAGATGCTCTGAACTCAAGGGGAACGGGTCAAGCTACCATTTTATTTAGTTTCATTTCACAGGTGAGGCTTGGAGGTTACTTGAACAGCGAGTGGGGTCACAATAAAATTATAATGACAAAGTGACGCAGAATCACAGAATGGTTGAGGTTGGAAGGGACCTCTAGAGATCATCAGTCCAACTGCTCCAGCAGCGGGGACACATTTTGGTGGTTACAGACCAGGCAACTGAGCGGCCTAGCTGAGACTCTTGGGACCCTCTCGGCCATTGCTTGCTGCAAGCGACAGCATCAAGGGTCAACAACTTTGGACCCTCAAAGTAGCAGATGACCAGGACTTAAAATCATGAAAAGAAAAGGCCCCTGAAAGCACAGGGGCTTATAGGGTAGGCATCCTTTTGCACCTGAAGGGATTGTCAGCAATGATTCAAACTGCAAGACCTTGCAAATAGCAGGGGAAACTCTCCAGAAACTCTCCCGTCTGTGGGAGAGGCTGAAACAAAGGTCTCTTCTGGACACACTGATAAGAGCAGTAACTGCAGGCAGCAGGGCTAAGCAGAAGCTTCATTTCCCTTTTCACGCTATGACATTTGATACTGTAACACCAAAGAGGCAAAAGGATTGCTGACGGCTGTTGGATATGTACGAGCTCAGAAAATCGTTGGACAAGCAAAAGAGAAGACAGAAATACTTGGTGAAAAGCTGCTCAGGAATAGCCCTATGCTACTTGGAAGAGCAGAAGGAAATTGAAGTTATCAGTGGTGAAATTTTTATGGTGTGGGAAAGCAGATCCAGAAGTAAAAGAGAGAGAATTCGTTACACCAGGTAATGGTTCTGTAGCACAACCAGTCCATGAAGCTGTATTTCTGTATTTATGTTGAGTAATGCCTTATTTCTCTCCCCAACTTTACTGTTGAAATTCTGTAATCTGATACCTCTTTAAAAGAATTAAAAATAAAATTCTGCTCTACTCTTAGCAGAGGTTTCTGCTTCACTGGATTTAAGTCTTTCTCCAGTAACGTTTACCTGGATATCGTCTTAAAGCTCTGCTTTCCTTGGAATTGTGAAACCAAGGAAGAGATGCTTTTCTGTAAACTCCGTCATGTGGGAAACGAATCTGGAAAACAAGTAGTAGCTGTAATTACAGCATAACAAGTTAGGTCTTCTGGGGATAGAGAATAAGCCTCAAAAAGATGGGAGAATGTAACCCAACACAGAGAGCAAGTAACATTATGTTAGGTGATGCCATGACAGATAATCCAAGTAGGAGAGAATAGGATAATCACAGGGAAACTGAGGAAAAGCAGGTGCTGTTGGAGGTAAAGAGTAACAACGCCAGATGGGTTTTTAAGAAGTATTTGATGCATTCAAGCTTTAGCAAAACTGATCCGAGGACAGTAAAAACTCAGGTTAAATTTCAGTTATTCTAAACTTTGCTCTCTACAGTTTGAACTCAGCTGAATGTGAACATACATCAATACTTTCATACAATATGTAAAAGTATTCAAAGCAGTAGGGTTTCAGTAATGGGGTCAGACTCTAATGTGGTTGGACTTGAACGTAACCCAGTACAGTTTTGGATGAGAAATCCTTAAAAGGATTCACCTTATACTATAGGCAGCTCTAAGAATTACAGCTCTATGAGCTCTGCCACCTGGAGCTGATTACACCTCAAGTTGACTGTATTTCTGTATTTCCCTGATGATTTCAGAAAAGCATTGCACATGCACAGCTAGAGACCAAGTAAAAGTTTGCTTGCTAAATGTATCTGCATTCAAAAAACTCAAAAATATTAAGATGATAGTGCCATACAAGTAGGCCTATCTTATGTCTCTAGGGTATACGTTTCTTTCTCTTTTAGTATCCTAAACTCAGGAGAAACAGTCAGGTTTCAGTAGTTCTGTAGTTCAAGATAGTTCTTGAACAGAACACAGCAGCTTAAAAGTGTTACATTTTAAAGAAACCACTGTGTCAAGTTGCTTAAAGAAGCCAGTACACTATGTTATTGATCTACACATAGAACTTCTGAAAGGTAATTTTAAACACTTTCTCTTTTATTCCTAGAAAGCAACGGAGACTTAAAAAAATGTATAAAATGTTAAAAAAAATGTAAAAAAAATCAATGTCCCACCACTGATGCGTTTGCCTCAGCCTTTCATTTTAGGTAGGTAGGTTTCCAGTACCATAAAATAATTAATAAGGAATTAAAACAAAATACATGCTAGCTGAGACCTCAGTACCTTTAGCTTGAGTCTAGAGAGAAGCTTACTTGGATGCTTTTGGAAGTTTATAACAAATAGAAAAACCTATGAAATTTTAATGGCATTGATATATATCACCATCACTATTATTAAATCATGTCTTTCCTTTTTTCTTTTTTCTTTTTTTTTGAGTTTTTTTCTGATGGGTTTGAAACAGACACGAGGAAATCAGGATCCTCATTCCTATTCTCTGATAATCTAAACGCAGCATATAATTTACAAGGCTATAAAGAAAGCAGAGATATTTAACACAATAGACCCATCAGTATACTGTTAAACTTCTTTGTGGTTCTCAGATTTCAGCATGATTATATTTTATTGTCTCATCTTGTTTGGCTGCCATAGATGCACAATGACATGATGATAGGGTGAAAAGACGTGTGGGAAGGGATTAAAAATACTGGCTCACTAGGCTTGGTTGGCCCACAGGCACAGGGAAATCAGGGAGACAGGGAAGAAATCTATCAGCACTCGCTTAAAATATTCTTTGGAAGAAATGCTGATCCACACTTTCACTTATATAAGGGAGGTGGAATGATTTAATCAGGTAATGATGGATTCAGGTGACATTTAGTGTTAGGTTCACTGGAGAGCTGCCATCTTTGCACCACAGCCAAGGTCCACAGCCTATTGCACCAGGATCCAAGCCTCCACCCTGCCTGGCTATAAAACGTGTAATTCCAGCTACCAGGAAAGATGCTGAAGAGCCATAAAGTCTTGCTTAATTTGCTTTCATTTCCTCCACAGAAATGATGTGCAGTACTATTACGGGAGGCAGCGCTGAGACGTATACATTAACCTTTGGAAGCAACTTCGGCGCAACTTCGAGTCCAACTTTAGGCTGCCCGTTTAAAACGTCGCCTTATCTGGATTTACATAGCTAGTTCTAAGTTTCCTGATTAAAAGTTGCTGATTAAAAAAAATGTATTTACTGTAAAGTGTTTGTAGATTTACAGATCAAATTGGCTCAGTACAGGGTAAACATTGTAAAGATGGCTGAAAAACTTGAACACTAAAGGGATTAAGAACAAGTCTGAATAACAAGAAGGGTGAACAAGGCACTCATAGACAGCAGCAATATCATCTAAGCTCATAGTTTAAGCGGGCTTTGAATGCCCTAAGAACTATGTTAGAGAAGAACTGCAGAGCTCTTAGGTCACCATCACAGAGCAAGATGGCAACCTTGGCCTAGCTTGTAACAGAAAGGTGACGGAAAAGGTGAAAAGAAATATTCCAGAACGGAATATTTCTTGTTTGCCTTAGGAAATATTGAGAGGGACTGAACCCCTCAGGGTTAAAACGCTCAACTGAGAGAGTGAGGGTATGACTGGAGGGCTTCTCACTACCCCATGTGTTATCCAGTCTGCATATAAATAGAAGATTGCTGTCTTCATCATGCTCATCCAGCAGTTTTCATTAAAAAATAAACATATTAACAACCACAAAAGACCCTAGAACTATATGAGTTGTTAAAACTGCAAAACTTTTTAATTTTGGAGAATAAAATCCAAATACTGCCAAGAAAATATTAAATAAGTTGTGATGCTCTTGCACCAAACCTTACCAGGAAAGCAGTGCATCCGTACCTACTGCTTCGCATCCTGCCTTGCCCTGCTAGTTTGAAAACAATACTCATAAATGCATTTGAAGAAGAGAGGAAGAATGTTGTCTAAGTGTCAGTCATTATTTTATGCCTTAATTTAGCCTTTAGAGATGAAGATTAAAATAAAACAAATTACTCAAATGGTTTTTGAATCTAAATCCTATCCTCCCATTGAAAGCAACAGTACTACTGCAATCCTTCTGTAAAAATATTTAAGTTAGAGGTAGAGAATAATTACATATTGTTAATATAAAACATGGGCTTGCTGGCCTTTTATAATTCAGCAAATAAAATCCTTGAGAAATTTATTTACATGAAATATCACTACAACAAATATAGCAAGTCCAAGAGCACAGTGTAAAACAACGCTTTGTATCCAGCTGACAAGAGAAAATCCTTATTTTCTCTCTTTCTTTTAATGAAAGCTTTGAGTTTTCGAGATAATACAGAGCACAGCAAAAACGGGCGAGAGACCCTAAAAATCAATGGACCTGCAACTATTTTTAGCCCTTGCTATTTTCTGCTGTCCCTGATGTTAAGCCAATTTTGGGGAGATTTGGCTGCGTGTGTATTTCTGAGAGACATTTGCAATCAGCCACCATGTAAATTATCCCAGGAGCAAACTGAGAGCCGCAGCTGAGCGAGTGCGGGCTGGGCAGAGAGAACAGCCAGTTCTCTCATTCCTCGCATGTCACAAAAGGGGGCAGAACGTCATTAGATTCTGCTCTGACCTAAGAAGAAAGTGATGCTGCAGGCCCAGCTGTGATGCTTTTTTAACCATGTAATTGCTCATTTCTGTTGGTTTCTAATGTTGACAATTTCTTTTTTCCAGAATCTATGCCTTCTTCCTCCCAACTGTAAAGATTTTTGTGCTGTATCAAAAATATATATATTCAGAATAAGAAATACTTTATTGCTGTTAATTCAGGAATTCAGGAATTTAGGATAGGGTTCATTTATTTCCTTTACTTTTAAGCTAATTACGATGGGTTTGTACGAAGGGAAGAGGAAGACGAGAGGGAGGAAGAGAAGAAATCTTCTGTAGAAAGAGACATTTTTAAACTAAATCGCTGTTATCTGAAAAGGAATTAGAATTTCCATTACAAAAAAAAATAAAAAGAAAAGAAAGAAGAAAAGAGATGTGCACGCAATATGCAAGTGAAATCCACCTCCTATAAAGGGCTATCAATGCACATTGTTTCTGGTGGGGCTCCCAATGCATTTCAGGTATGTTTACATAAGATGACAGTGGCACTCGGACTCTGGGCTGCTGCTGCTCTGAACAGACGCGCGTTGATGTCACCTACCGAGAACTGAAACAGCTCCCTCGGAATGGGAAGAATGGGAGAAACCCCATTCACGTACCAGAAGGTATATTGGGTCTGACAGGAACACCAGATGTGCTTCGTATCTGGCTTTAGCAGCTCAGCTTTGCTCCCCAAAAAGTCACTGGCCGTTTTGCTCCACTTCAATGAGGGCAGCATTTTACGTTCTATATGCCTGAGCTAATTTGGTAGTTTGTGAATGACAAGCTTTGAGGAGTATGTTCTTTTTCACTGAATCTATAATTAATTACTCATCAGAACTACATTATTAGCACTTGGAGGATCCAATTCTTTTAGCTGGTATCAGCAATTCTTGCATGCATAGTTACAATATTTGGATCATGAAGCACTCTGGTTTACTGCTTTAGATTTTACTACTTGATATTTATAAATCTTGGTTTGTTTTTGCTTTCTTACTCAGCACTTATTCAGTAATTGGCTTGTTTTAAAAACAAGCAGAGAAAGAATGTGAATGGCATATGGAAGAATGACCTCTATATATGTTAGAGGTAAATCCTATCATATATAGCAAGCAAAACTCAAGAGATTTTTTTTTTTCTTGAAAATTCAAAGTAGGACTTGACAATTCAAAATGCAAGGGTAACTTTCTCTGATACACTTCTTGTCACATACAATGATGAATGGCTTGACACAGCAAACAGCTTCCCTTATTTTGGGTGTTTTTTGAAAACTCTTAAATCTCTGTCAATCTTGTCAGTGTCATTACTGAAAAACTGCCATGACATTATGGTGGTAACGTCCTCCGTACTCTTAGTTTCTTCATCTTGCCAATGCTTAATTTATCTCCTTTTATTTCCCCTTTTTTTTTTGTCTTTACAGCACTGTCACCTGCTGATGCAGCTAGCGCTGCAACCCTGCTGAGAGCCTCTCCACAGCTGCCAGTTCTAACTTGAGCTGGGTGGCCAAGTGCAGGTTGCTAATCTGGAGAATGACGTCTCTGTCTTATGCTTCCATGCCCAGAAACTTGCAGTCCGCGGTGTCGTGCAAAATTGCTGCCTACTATTGCCAGGAGTCGCATTTTTTTTTCAGTGAAAGCATTTTTTCATGCTGAAAATAAAACTAAGATAATTGTGCATCAATTGAGATCTGTAGGATATCCATCGCATGGGAATTAAATGGCTTTTATAAAAACAAAACCAGGGTAGCTGAAGTTGGGCAAAAACAAAATACGAATTGCTTCACTAGAAACATTTTTGGAGCTTTCCTGAAAATGTTCTTGAAGGTCAATATCAAACAACCTCAAAAGCAAAGCAGAGGCTTGAAATGAGCAAGCTGTTCTTGCATATGCAGCCACTTGCCATGAGCCTGGGACAGCTACGAGCCTTTATGGTGAGGCCTATTTACAGGCTGCAAACTTATTCACACTGAACTCCATTAAAACAATTGAAGTTCACTGTTTCTTTTACCAGTTAACCTAAAATGCATGGTTCGTACTGGTAGAAGTCCCCTATCAGGGAACTTTTAGGCATCTGCTTAATCACGCGATTAGGTTCAACAGAACCCAAAGGGCCGCTGCAATATTGGCATTTTCCTGATTCAAAAACATATTTACTACATTTTGGTTGCCAATCTGGACCAACACTCTCCCATTTAAGAAAAACTTCCACCTTCCTGTACAGTCAGAACTGTTAGTTGTTTTCAATGGTAGTTTCCTTTGAACTACACCTGCATCATGCTGCCTTAGAGCTGTAGCCGTTTGCTCTAGAAAGGGCTGGCAATGTCAGTCTAAGGGTAAATAACTCAGTTCTAGGGGAAAACGGGATGAGGAGATACCACAACTGTCCTAAAGTCCAGTGGCCATAGGCAACTTGTGGATGCGCCACCAGTTGAGTATCTCCCAGAGGGTTTTGTGGATAAACAACAATCAATCATGGGAAATCAAATGGCTAAAAAGAAGAATAACTTTCAACAGTGGCTAAATGTGAACAGCATGCATTACTTTTCCTTATTAATTTTACAGTAAATACGGAATTATGAAGTTTTCAAAAAAATTGCAGGTATGTGAAGTTATGAATTGAACTAGCCTTAAACTCCTCAGGATAAGTGATTTTAAAAAAAGAAAACAGTATCTCTATATTGCATTGCCTTTCCTGAGAATTCCAGGTGCTCAATGTCTATGAAAATCAAGCAGGTTTTATTGAGGAGCTTAAATTTGGACTTAGCAGCCTAAGTTTAGACTCTGAAGTTTGAATTTAATTTAATGTGACACTATATTCCTGTACAGGCCAAGCTTGGCCTCATGTTCTTTAAATAAAACACCTTCAATTTTACTTGACAGGATGATATCTAAATTGAAAGAGAAGGTTATTTTGTCTCTACTGGTTCTGTAGCTAGAGCAAGTGGTCATGTAAATGATTCTATTCATAATAATTTATGCCAAAATAAGTGTTATATTTGCAACAGACATCAAAAGCAAATTATTAAAGCACTGGGCAGACATGAAAACTGCTAACGTTCTTTTGGATGTGATTTGACACCTAGTTGGTGAATCTGGTTAACACCATGGTCTGATACAGGGGTGAAAGGCCACTTACTAAGTCACTGATGCTCACAAAACACTTCAGCATTATGTTTTGTTACATTTTTAAAGGGATTAGAGCTTTAACAGAAATAAGCTGGCTTTCTCTAGCAGTTTGTTTAGTGGTGGTGTGTCTAGTAGAAACATGGGCATGTGTGGGGCCCCTGGGTGTGTTCAGCAGGTATCCATGACAGACTTCAGGAAGAAAAAAACTCACTTTTCTTAGCTGCAAACATTTACAAAAAGCCATAAGGAACTTGCACAGTAAACAAATTTGAATGTGTGCTGGATGGCCCAGTGTTTTCCCTATTTTTGATACTGAGAATAGGCATGACAATAGGACTAACTTAACAGCAGAATTCCCCCAAAATCCCAACCTAACTTTTTCATGAGTAGCGTGCCTTGGAACGTCAGGAAAAGGACTATAAGGAAATGCTATGAGGAAAGAGAAGATACAGTTGGAGGCTGTAGGGGGATCTAGCCCAGAACTGCCGTGTTTCCCTTTGAGCAAAAAGACACAAGTCCAATGTGTGACCAACCTTGAATCGTCCTCTTGAAGAAAGCCTTGCAGGCCTCGCAGGAAGCCACTCCATAGTGGTACCCTGACGCAATGTCACCACACACCAAGCACAGTCTTTTGGGCATCGAGTTCAGCATGTATTCACACTTGGTCTGTGAATCTTCGGCAATGGTGCTGGAGCAGTCATCGTACCGTTTCCTCACCGGCCCGTTTCCCCCGAGCCCCGTGGCCGAAGGGTAGAGGGGAGGCGAGTCCAGCCCGTTCTGATGTCCATTCATGGTGGAACTGTAGCTCCCGCTGGCGTCGGAGGAGCCACCGGGGCTGTGGTGGTTGATGCTGTCCGTCAGAGAAGCAGGGCTCGACGGTTCCGTCTTGATGTACGACGAGCAGCTGGAATCAATGTGTCGATCTTTGCTTGACATTCTGCAGAGAAGCCTGGAGCAGCGAGAGAGAGAGAGAAATTTGTGTATTAAAGACAGTGCTCTTTAAGGCTGCTCTGGAAGGGTTAGGGCCCACACATCAGTCATTCATTAGTCAATACCTCTTGTTCTACATGAAGGTAATCAGCATAAGGGCATGACAGAGCTTTATCACAGCTCCAGACAGGCAGCAAACACAAACTTCCAAGAGACCAAATCCTTCTGCTCTCCACCTCTCCCCTGCAGGCTGTGGGTCCATTTCAAATCAACTCTTCAATTTTTAACTTGCCATCTAGCAAGTCAAAATGTTTAAAAAACAACAACCATCAGCTTACTGCATCATCTACCTTCTTCCTTTCCTACCAGCATTTTCCTTCCACAAATTCCATCGTTACCAGAAGCAGGTAATTCCAAATCTGAACACAAAAATGTTCCTTCCTGTAATTAATATATGTCAGCACATATCAATAAAACAGGTATCCATCACCTACCAATCTGATGCTGGAATTGAGGACTACGTCTCCCGTGGACTTTTTTTTCTTCATTAATATTATTTTATTATATACAGCCATTAGTAGTGGAGTAAGGCATCAGCTGAGAATTCTGACCAATAATTAGGGCTAGACTCCCGTTTCACAAAGTCTAAATGAAATGATTCATCAGCTCTGGCTGCAATTACTTTCTAGCCATTATCCTCAGACTAACCAGTAATAACTACGCCAGCATCCCATATATCTACAGCTCTATAAGATCTGACATTTTACGGGCCTCATTCTCAGTTTAAAAAAAAAAAGTTTTTTTTAAAAAAGAGAGGAATTTTTAGATAGTTCTGCCTTTCAGAGCATAAGCATTATTTCTCAGTTCTCATCTTCTGAATATTTAACATTCAAAACTAAACATCTGAAATAGCCCTAAAAAGAGAGATTTGACAAATCAGTGCTTTCTACAGGAAAAAGTAAAATCATCTTGTCTATCCTATTCCTGATTTTTTCTTCTTATTTTTAAACGTATTTTGCAGAGAATGGAAGACCAAAGCAACAAGCGGAGAGCTCCGAATCAGCCTCTCTCCTCCTCTTCCACAGCCATGGCGAGGAGCCCCCAGAAGCGAAGGGCCTCCCTTGCGTGTTCCCAGCGGCGCTCCCAGGAACACAGCGAGCATTCCTCTAGGGAGATCTCCAGCAGAAAGGCTGCCCCTCTGCAAGGCCACCCACCTGCACCTCCAGGTTCATGTTTCCAAGGCAAACCCATGAGTCCAGATGATTGGGCTGACTAGAACTTTCTGGAATCCATTCTGAGATACTGTCTTTAGTTGCTCACCTTTTTGCGCCTCAACAGAACCCAATTTCTACTTCAATCTCTGAAGTTAACTTTGCCACTGTGAAATTTATGTAAGTCCAGAGACTTGGCTTAATTTCCAATTAAGATCAAAATCTGCCCTTCACTATAAATGCCGCTTAGGATGAGATTTACCCTCAGTTCAGCACTCGCGGAC
>JAUBOD010000819.1:3495224-3506169 GCA_032353885.1 Nothura maculosa | reverse complement strand
GCAAGGATGAAATATGTGAACAGCAGAGAAGCGGCTTCAACCTGAGTTTCAGCAAACTGCTCCTGAAGCGGATTCCGCGCCTCTCCAGAGCGAGTCTGTGAGGGCAGCAATTTAACCCCGTGCCATTTAACCTCCCTCCCCTGCCCTGCTCCCAGCCGCCCTCTCCTTTTCATTCAGGCACTGCTAACAATGAGTGAAAGCAAGACCAGGGCAGCTGAGCCCTGTTTATGCTACCAGGGCCTTTGGTTATTCTAGTTAAATGCATTTACCTTTGGTATGTTTTCTCCTGGAATTAGTCTTAGAATTTCCTGGCTCCTTCATTAATACAGGCGTTTGGTGTTTGTTCTGATTCTAAAGAAATATGAAAGCAAACCAAAATACCTTCTTTTTTTGCCAGAATTACTACCAGACGATGCAGACACATCATTCCTGCAACCTGACCATACTCTTCAGTGAAATAACAAGACAGCTGTGGTTGCCAAGCACAGATAGTGCAACTCACCCATCTGGGCAGCCTTGGTGCCCCTTATGTTTTACTCCCTCAGCAGAGTAGTAACTTGACCTCCTAAATACTACTAACAAATGAAAAACATGTAAATTGCAATCACAAGTAACATAAATGAGTGTTTTTTTTTTTTACAGAATGCTATTTTATAGCAATATAAATGTTCATATCTGAGATTTAGCCTATTTAATAATTCTCTAAACAATAATATTAATAACTGAGGTATTAATAAAAGAAGCTCTGTATTGCTGAAGTTTTATCAATAAAAAATTTCTAGATGAATAAAGAACAATTTGTATGAAACTACAACATTTTATACTCTACACATAACTTTTACTTAGTAAATAGGATTGGGGGAGAAAAATTAGTGTCCACAGTTTAAGCCTACAGCTCTCACTAGGAAAAAAAGGGGCAATTGGAACATAAAATATGTGTCATGAGATGTTTTCTTTCCTTGAAATGTAAAAATCAGATATATTGTCCTGTTCCAATTAGTGCATATTTCTGAAAGACTGGGAGCAGATGGACCCTTAAGTCACTGGAAGGTACTCTGCCCTCATTTTCTGGCTAAAGATACTACATTTTGCATCCAAAGGTAATTGAAAGCAGGGCTTTCATTGAGCAGGAAAGTAAAAATTTCAAACACAGCAATGAGAAAATAATAATAATAATAAAAAGCATTACTTTCTCCTCACTTACATCTTTCAAACGCAGCAGAGCTCAGGGAGTTGGAGCCCTGTCAGAAGGCAGCTGTAACGCAGCACCCTCATGGGCAAACAAGCATCCAGCCACCAGTGACACCTTTGTGGATTCCAGCCCTGCCCAGATTCAGCCTGCCTGGTTATGGATCCGGCCCGTAATATTATGTAATATTGAACCAAAAAAAAATGTAACAATACAGAGGCATTCATAAAGGAGGAGCTCATCTTGCAGAACTCACGTAGGACAGAGAGCTCCAGGATATGAGGCAACCTCAGAGAACAGCAGAGCACAAGGAAAGGTTGGTATCTTCCACATCCGATGACAGGGAGTCTTTTGTTCCTTATTTAATCCAGATTTTGCCTAACCTCCCCATACTCCAGCAATAGATAAATAAGGCAAGCTCCCTTCATGAGATCCACCCTTCACAGCCTGCTGGTGGGCTTGAACAACCCGGCACGTGGCATTTAGGTGCCATGGCCTGGATTTTTGCCATGCATGGAATTGCTTCAATCAGTCTTTAAATTAAAGGTTAAAAAACTCCTCCCTTGAATATCAGGTTCCTGCCATTCTGAAGTAACTACAAATACTTGTATTTATATTTTAATTATATTATTTTTTATTTTAATTATATTTTAATCAAGTCTTTTTTTTTTCCTGCGATAGTTTCCCAATATACCACAGAACATATTCTATACATACATCATCTTCAGCTAGGTATCTTCATGAATCATGTTCTTGAGGGAAGATGCATATTCATACTAAACCAGATACCTTAATCAGGTATTTTAATGCAATCTCCGGGATCTCCACTTCTACAAGCAAAAACTCTCCGGTCTCAGGAAGATACAGGACAGAAAACCCTTTAATTTGCAAGATGACAGAGTGGATTATTGGTTAGTTACACGTGCCAGTAGGTGATCCATTACCACCGACGCTCTACCGCAAGTAGATGATGTTGCCTTAATAGCAGCTAGAGCCTTATTGGCTTTAAAAAAAAAAAAAAAAGAAAAAGAAAAAAAAAGGTGGGGGGGTTTTGCATGTGAATTGAACTTAATAGGTTTGACATGGACTAACCTTAAAGAATCCAATCCACTCAAATCCCTTTGAAGGCTGCGGCTGAATTTCATGCAAATCTTAGGGAAGTAGCCAGGCTGTTAGGACTGCAGGATGCTGCGTCCCTTTATTCTGCACATCTAAAACCAGGCAAAACAATGACACGAAACCCTCCCTCCATCTCAGGGATACTTCTTAAGTATTCTTTGGCCTGCTTTTATTCTTTGGCCTGGGCAGGCTTGACTTTAAAAATCAGAAAACAAGAGCAATCTTCATGCAAACAGAAAAATGTATGTTTGCTGAATGTGTATGTAGAGTATAAATTCCACATTTTTATCTTTAAATACAGCACTGAATAAACTGAAAACTAATGTTTCTCCCATTAAAAAAAAATCTGATAGACACAGTTATTAAAATGTTTAAGACAGAAGTATTCAGATCAAATTCCTATGCTTAAGTATAATACTAATTGACTTTTATCTTTTATAAAAAATAATTCAGTTTTGACAATAAGAAACAATTCCCCACAGTCTAAGCCTTGTGGTGACTTCTTTTTGAAAATGAAGTAGTTAACACATGAAGCTATTTCTCAAAGCCAGCAAAGTTCACAAATTTCTCATAAGGGGGGGTTTGCTCAGCCCCTTTAAAAATATCTGAGAGATCTGAGTGTTCTGTGTATGTTTCTACTGAAACAAAAGCAGGTAGATTTTGTCTGCACAATAATATACCAACTCGTGGTTGGAAATTATTTGGCAATTGGATTTAATCTCCAACACAAACATGAGAGAAAAAGCAAATGGGAAATTCTTTGTCAGCTTCTTTTCCTCCTAGAATAAAATAGAGATGAATACAAAACTAACTATAACCAAATCAAAACCACAGTGTATGTAATGTGTGTATGTAAAGCAGCTATAAATTCTTGATTAACAAAGGGCACAGAAAGCCGTTAAAGGAAATATTTTATTTCTGCTAAATTAACACCTAAAAGCCTTACATTTCATCAGTTTCACTTAGGCTGAAAGTCCCAAAAGGTTCTCCTCCTGAAACTGGCTATATTTTATGTGCAAACCAGGCTGAGAGCTATCTAAATCTAGATAAAACTCATTGGCTTGTAATCTCCACCATGATCTATACATCTAAATCTATATGCAAATCCAAGGCTCTCATGCATTAACGCATTCCCCAGCGCGCGGCTCGCGGGCTCTCGCCTCCCGCTCTCCCGCTCACTTCCTTCGCAGCAGCCCCCCAAAGGGTTCGAGGCGCCTCTTTCCTTTCCTTTCCATAGGGGGAACCAGGCACACGGGCGGCCAAGCGCCTCTCCTTTCCTTTCCATAGGGAAACGTGCCTTCCACAGAGGCCTTGAAAGCAGGCCCGGTCTTCCCTTAAAGCCCAGGAGTCTCCCTTCTCCAGCAGGCCAAGGGAAATATAATGATCATGTGTGAAATAAAGCGTGCCTGAAAGCTTATGGAGAACTGAGACTCATGGCTTCAGGAAATTTTTGATTCAGTTTTAGCTCCACAGTATCTGCCCTTTTACAGGTAATTTTTAAACAGTTTTAGTTTTTTGCTATAAAGCAGTATCCTCTGTTAGACGGCAGTAGTTTTTAGGGTAAATCTTACCATTGTTACACACACAGCAAAAAGCCTCAGTTTCTATCTGAGCACCTGCCCAGTACCTTCCTCAACTAAATTTATTTTGCTTCTAGTTTCAAGAGATATGAAACTAACAGTTTATTACAAAACATTTGCTGCTTCTATAAGAGAAACACAAATGAGATGAAGCAGTAAGTCTTTGTGTGACTGTAAACTACCAAATTACCATTCAAACATGTTGCTTTCCTCTTGGGAACCTTGGACAAACCACTGGGAAGGTGACAGCAAAAAATATATATATATACACCCATACATACCTATATATTTCTAAATATCTGTAAAACATATAATCTTATAAATCATTTTATATATAATGTGAGTTTTAATCAGAAACATACGAAACCAAATATATATATATATATAAATATATATAGTGACATATCTAGCAGTCAGACTGGCATAAATATCAGTTTACCACAGAAGTTATTCTTTTCATAAAATTTGCTGCTGTTCCAATATGCAGCAGTAAGTTAGGCTCACAGGCCTCAAATGGGGAAGCTGCTGATTCATCCTATTAACTGAGATTACTGTTTCAGGGAAAAATATTTAAATCATATTGCATAAACACAGATATAAGCAGCATGGTCAGTGGGATGCTCCGCTATCCAGTTGTGTCCCAGGCACTTTCCTGTCCTCACGTCCACGGCCTGTGCTGCCCCTCTGCCCTTCCCAGGGCTTTTCCATGGCTTTTCCCTCTCCTCCTTCCCCTGGGCTGCACCTGGGCTCCCAAGGCAGCCACCCACCTCTCCATCAAACTCCTCCTCACAGCAGCTTTCTGATGAGCTACAAGGAAAAAGCCCACACTTCGCTACTAGGCCCAAGTTAATAATTTTATTTAATGAAAAATATACAAGCAGATGCAAATTTTACACAGGTGCATACGTACACAACTCAGCTGCATTTGCCATGTGAGTTACCAAATAAACTATAAAAAGGGTATTTTGTCCCCTTTTTTTCCCAGCCACAGCGGACCTGCTTGTATTTGCAGTCATCAAAGCTCTCGAACAGGAGCTACCTGCAGTACTTAGAGGCTCACGCTCTCATACACAGACTCACATGACAAGCAGCCTCTGGATAGTATCCTAACAGAAATCCTAAGCAGTAACAGAGTAAAAAAAATCAGAACAAATGGAAATTGTGCTCTACTAAATCAAAATACTGCACTTTTTAAATCAGAATCAAGTTTAAATTGAGATACGCTATGTGTCAGATTCTGCTTGCTCAGAAAGCACCGGTATGACCGGGAAAAGGCCTCATCACACATAAACTTGCACAGCTAAACACGGACTGGTCCAAACTGGCAACTAAAGCCTGAAACTAACACAAACCTCTCTCTTCAGGGATCTAAAAACACCCAGCAAAGACTCCTCAACACGAAACATCATTATACAGCAACTAGTTTCAGCTGGCGGGGGGAAAAAAGACAGAAATGTTACCAGAAAGTCTATTCCTGTATGTTTCTGACCTGGCCAATGCCAGAAATACAGAAAATCTCAAGAGAAGGGCTGCTTTCATGGGATTCCTCGGCTGATCCCGAGGCCAAGAAGGTTAAGCGCTGTGGATAAACTTTGGATAAGCGGCACAACTTCTGCATGCTGGCGTGTCCTAATTGAAAATCCTCCAGGTCCGCCCCGCGCGCAGCTCGGAGCAGATCTGCGGATCTCGGCCATCACATCCAACACGACCACATGGCGGGGGCTGGAAACGGCGACTTCCAGCAGGGCCCAGCTCAGCAGCCCTGTCCTGTACAAGCAGCTCAGCTGCAGTGCACAGCACCACAGACACAGAGACAAGTCTCGAGTTCGTCATTATGAACTCTGCTTTCTCAACAAAAACACCGAAATACAACTCTGAGCGCGGGGGAACACCCTCTGCAAAAATAAAACCTGGAGCTGCAGCCCGTTTATCACCAAGGAGGGCACACGCTGCTGGAGCCGTATTTCTAGAACAAAACTGTTGTTTTACAAAGCTTATTACAGTGGGAGGCTTGGTTCACTGGTAATAAACAGCCAATACAAAAAAAAAAAAAATTCTCAAAGCTTTCTCTTTTCGACCACAAAAAAAATATTCTCAGTACTGAAATTGTTAATCTAACTATATGTGGAAAAAGATAGTAGAAAAAAGGGGAAAAAATAAATTAATTCATGTTGTAAGACCCTAAGAATGATATTGGGTTCTCTCTGGTTTGGACATACCATTTGCATTTAGATACTACATAAAAAAACTTATTTTGATGGGCTGATTGAATCCACTGCTTTGTAAGGTGATGTAACTATGCAAGTTAGTTCAGATAAAAAAGTCTATATTGCTCCTGCTCTCAAACAAGTCAATTCGGTCCTCTTTGACCTCCAATGTCATTTTAAACCTTGACTGCAAACTTCCTACTTCGTGCAGTGCTTGGCATTGTTTCGGGGATACCATGAATGAAAAGCTGGCAGCATCCCCTCACCTTATGATATCCAAGGAGCTCTAGGAGCTGGACATGGATTTCTTGATGGCAAAAGCTGTTGAGTTGGAGCTGTCTGTGAAGACGGGATTTTGACCCCAACAAGTATCTCCAACACATGGACACCTCAGTAAAAATACTGGTGTGCCATAAACCCCTACTTATAACCTGGCTCCATGCAGGGAGTCACTGCTGGCAGGAAAACATTCTGGATGTTAAGAAATTTCACTCAGGAACATAACTGTCAATCCCAACTCCATAAGAACATCCCAGGGAAGAAGGTCTAACTAAACTGGACCCAGTACAAATACCACGGCCTAAATGTTCCAAAGGATCAAATTCTCATTAGAGCTCTGCAAACAACAGAGCTGATGAGTTTTCCTAAGGTTCAGGTTGTGGGACTCCTGAAAAAGCTAAGCACTTCAGGAAAAAAAGGAAGTTTGGGGGTTTTTTAGATTATTTTCCTCTCCAAGTTGCACAAAGTCTGTAAACGCAGCTTGACAGATCCTAACCTCCTTTCCAATTCTGGCCCAGAAATGATAGAGGGGTTAAAAAAGTAGTAAAATTACACATAGTATTTATTAAAAATGCCGGTAGCCCAGATATGGGAGCAGCTTAGAAACAAACCTAATATAACAAAAAAAAAAAAAAAAAAAAGAAAAAAAAGTAGTAAGGTCCACTGCAATTCTATCCTCCTTATTTTTAACACAGAACATAAGCGAGGGTAGAATTTGATCCTATAATGAATATAATAAATACACAGTTTTAGAAACTCACAAATATGCAACTGCCAAGGAACAGAAGAGCTGCCCTTTTTTTTTTTTATAACAAGAAATAAACAGGCATTAAACCTTGCATCGTAAAGGTATAATTTCAAAAAGACAACACAATCTGCCTTCCCCCTATGTCAACGACTAAAAAACTTCATCACTAAACGCAGATGTTCCCTCCTCCCTGTCTTCTGCTGCAAAAATGGAAGCACTAACTTGGAGCACTTTGGCATTTGCCACAGTGCCTCTGGTTTAATACCACCAACATCAAAGTTCGCTCTTAAAAAGGGGACAGGAAAAAATAAAAGGCCTTTCAAAAGCGCAGACAGGTAATAACTCCTGCACTTGTTTCTCTGCAGAGGAATAAGCAAAGCCATTTACATAGTCCACTGAGCAGTGTGTGGTAAACACGGCTGGGGCGCTGCTTCCTGGGCGCCATTGCACAACCGAGGCGGGCTCCTGTTTCCAGTGTACACTCGGATCCTGCTCTCCGTTGTCCACACCTGGCGCGGACCGGTGCCTGCTGATGGGCTGTGGTTTGCTCTGCTCAGAGACACCCCTCATCCGCTCCAAGAGCGACGGCCGACCTGGAAACGCAACTGCCATGGCCGCAAGGTGGACAAGGTGAAACGCAGGCCTCGCTCGCCCTGCTCCGCTGCCTCGGCCGCAGGGACTGACGCTGGGCTCTCAATGCATGTGTTTACACGTAGCCCTCACGCCACGCTCGTGCACGAGGTCTTCCCCAGGTAGCATATCTCGGAGGCGAGCATCTCCTTTATAAACACAGGCTGTGCAACTCTCCCTTTTCCTTGCCAACCAAGGAAAGAACAGGCTTTGCTCTACCAAAAGCACCTCATGGTCACAAAACATCCTTTGGCAAACTCTAAGAAACAAAATTTTGCAGATTTTCCAAGGAACTTTATTTAACATAGGCAGAATTCAAACATCACTGTTTGTAAAAAGAAAACAACGTTTTCTTTTTTTCATCGCATCGCTGATCTACACATTTAAGTAGTTTTGGAAAAGGCCATTAAATCTGACTGTTCACCAATCTCAATGATAAGAAAAAACACCTACGGCTTCGTTAGTGCGGCAGGCTACCTGTCCTACCCCAGACAGAAGGGTGTTCTGTGACCAGGGAATAGCTCCAGAAGCGCATAGTGCTCAGATCCTGAGAGAGCGTGAAAATCAAGGAGAGGAAACCCCCTGAGAACAGGAATCCTCCCCATAATATGTTGCGATTGGGGCTAAAAATCACATGCAACTTCACTGACTTGCCCTCTCCAAAGCAAATACTGCCAGTGGCAACAAAGTTTTGCACTAGGAAAAGTGTGAAATGGAAGATAGGGCATCCTACTCATATCTACTTTATAGTATTTTCCTTATATGAAGAAAATGCTATAAAAATTTTTGAGTGTATATGGAAAGCAATCCCTCTAACCTCCCTCTTCTTCTCGTGGCATGTTCATCTATTGGTTTCTACAAAAAAAGAAAGTTCAAGTATGGTTTTGTCCAACAGCCAAATTTCTACATTTCTTCAAATACTGTATGAACATTTTCATAAATAAAATGCTGGTCGAGGGCCAGTCAAGGCAATTCTCCAACTATTACAATTTATTTTGCATCTCATGGGGAAAGACATGCTAAATGGCCATGACCATCTTTTGTGACTTTTTAATTTTGCATAGAAACTCCAATGTATTTCTGCCAGTATAGCAGGACAATACGCATCAATCAAACATATGCATTCAATTCTATAGGTTTTCATCCAGAATGCACCAGCAGAAATAAACTCATTTCGAATTAATGAGTTCAACATTTCAACCTTTTGCACAATTTACACGTAAAGCCAAGGGAGGGAAAAAGAAAAAAAAAATCAGAAAAAAGTCAGCCTTACTTTTTCTTGCCATCTCAGCCTGAGTGAAGGTTGTCTACCAGCGCCTTCATCAGTGTGAGACTACGGATGTTGGCGTCAGGCCAACCCCACTTCTACTCTCATAGACAAAACAGGGCAGTAAACTTCGCATTTCCTGGTCACAGTCCTTAAAGCCACTGTGGACCGGGGCAAATGTCACGTTCTGGCAACACAGGCTTCATTTCATCATTGATTGCTTCTAAAATGCTACCAAATTGTTCATTTTTTAAAAGCAGTTATAGGGACTGACTCAGTACCTACTAAAGCAAAGGGCATTCTTTCATTTTAGTCTTGAATCGGGCTGTTACCAGTACAGGGAAAGATCTTTCTGAGACATGCAAGGGCCTGGCAGCGAGCTGCCCTTGGCACAGAGCCCTCAGCAGCTCCATTGCACACCTGATCCTGCACTGTCCCTATCCCGCCATTCCCCAATGCCCAAGGAGCGCGTTTTGGGGAGGCTGGTGGGGAAGTCCCCCCTTATACCACCACCAACCCTGCAAATGGCTCATTCTAAGAAGCTGAATACATGCGAGAAATGAAAGACATAAAAAGCTTCCAGGAACCAAGTACTTGAGAGGGCGGATTTTAATATTGTCAGGTAGTTTCTGTGCAAGATAAAGTCCACCTAAATGACAGGATGCTTTGCTTCAGAAGCAGCAATGACTTAGGCACTGTCCACTGTTAGCAGCTGATGTGTGTGGCTCATTCCAGAGCTCGGATCTCAGCATCTGTGGAAAGGGGAAAAAAATTGGCATGCTCTGCCAACCTCCCTACCTGCTGCCTTCGAGCACTGTTTGTGAGCATGGGCTCTTCATAAAAAAAAGTTAAGACGACTTTATTTTGATTATACTGCTTTCCTCAGGCAGGAATTTTTATTTCAGTTTGAATCTTTAAACCATTACATTTTCAGTGATGCATTTTTATATTTACAGTTGACATCTTCATAGAAGAATGAAACCTTTGAGAAACAACTCTAAAGCATGAAGGTTGCCTGCAGTAGGTACTTAAATTATTTTACACCCAAATAGAACCAGTTGTTTTTAGCTAAAATTTAATAAACCTTAAATCAATGACCTTTCCTTTACTGAAAGCTCACATTTGTGAAAACTAACTTTCCTAGGAAACACATTTTGGTGAATAAATGCCAAACAAAAGGCTATTTAAATCTGAACACTTTGTCAATTTATAGCTTGTGAACATTCAGTTCCTAAATTCCCAATTGCTGCCCAATGTATAGAATAGTGGTGCCTTGGTTAATCGCATACCATTGATTTCAGAGTGTCACAATGATCTCATTGAGAGCAATCAATAATAATCCAAAATCAATCAAATCTGCTCTTGCACTACCATTCATCAAATCTGAATTATCCCAAAATTAATTGCAGGTGCATGAAAGAAAAAGAGCCCAGAAATAAAAAATAAAAAAGCAGCTACAAAAATTAAAATCTGGAAACTTTGAGAAGATAACAGTGCATGCAACCACGCTTCAGGCCTTCTAAGTGAAGGAATGATGAATCATACCTTGCCTTTCCAGAGGAGATTCTAAGTTTTTTTTCCAAACATGAAAACATGCAGCAGTCGCAGGCACAGGACACACTACTGAGTGATCAAGCAGCGTTTTATGAACAGCCCTGTCACAGGCTGAATTTCCAACATGTTGTCGGCAGGTTAAAAAATGCACAAATATGTTTCACTGTGAAACGTCGCACATTTTAACACCTGCACTTAACGGAGAGAAGAGGATAAAATTACCGAATTTCTACACCAAAAGCATGAAACAGATGTAGGCGCTTATCAAAAGAGCTGTTATTGTTGCTGAGGACTTCCCTCTCAACATATTCACCTGTAATTTTGTCAAGGTAATAAATCCTTCCATTCATTACAGCACACTCAAAACCACCC
>JAUBOD010000819.1:3443365-3485684 GCA_032353885.1 Nothura maculosa | reverse complement strand
GGCGGCGCGGGCGGGAGGGAGGCCCGGGCCGGCCCCACGCAGCGCCCGCGGCGGCGGCGGCGGGACCCGCTCCCCGGTGCGGGGCACGCAGGCGGCCTCGTCAGGTAGAGAGCGAGGGAGGCGCCGCTGCGCGCGGGTTCGGGGTGCGGGGTTCGGGTTCGCGCGGCGGCGGCAGCGGCGGCTCCTCCTCCCGCCGGCAACTTTGCCCGGGCAGCTGAGTTGCTGTGGGGGGATTTGTACCTACCTCCATGCCCTGGCTGTAGGCACCTATATGAATATCCATGTGGGGCTTCCTACGGGCAAGGGAAATGTACGCTGGCCAAAGTGCGTCACGGCGCAGCGGGGGTGCGAAGCGGGGACCCCCCGCGAGCGCGCAGGGCGCGAGATGCTAATGCCGAGGAGCGCGGAGAAAGCAGGAAAAGCTCCAGAAGCGCTGGATTCCGCCCGCGCCGGCGCGCGGATTAGAGCGCCCTGAACCCGGGGCTGTTTCACTTTTATCACAAGATCAGGAGGGCTGGGGACGGCAGCGCCGGGCTGGAAGGGAAAGGCGCCGCCTTTAGCGTGGACACCTGCAGGGAGGCCACCGAGCCCGGCCCCCGCAGCGGCCGCGGTGCCGGGAAACAACCCCCGCGCTGCCGCCGAGCCCGCCGCCCCACGCGTGTCCCTGCGCGCTCGGCGCCCCACGCGCGTGCCGCTCACCCGCTGCCGGCTCGGCTCCATAGCGCAGTTAAACGGCGCTGCCGCTGGCTACCGAGTTACCCCCCCGCGTTTCTGCTGTTACCGCCAGGTAAATAGAGGCTGTTTCTGGCAATAACATGAGAAATAACAAGTGGGAAGCCCGTACTTCTTAATAATTCAGCTCAACTGCCCACAGATATCCGTGTGACCGAAGCCCTACACAATGCAAACGGCGACCAAATCAGGGCACAACCTCAGACTGCCTTAAAACCACTCACAGAAGGGAACTCAAATGCCCTCTCCAAATCCCTCACACAGCCTTTTTAAATTATTATTTAAACCAAACAAAACCCAACAGATCCCAAGTGTGAAACACGCAAGCACAACAGACACGTTTAAGTGCAATGGACATCTGTTTACGGCAGCGAGATCCCAGCATCGTGTGCTTAACCTGCTGTAAAGGCTGGGCCTGTGCCTTACAAACGAGGTAGAATACACGCAAGTCGAGGGATCCCAACTCACACAGCAAAACTACATCTCTGACTGCTGAATAAAAGCAGGTATAAAAGCTTAATTACAGTAGCATTATGCTGTCTATATTGTTAAATGTGAACTCTGTAATTAAGATGTAAATTCGCTTGTGAGCAGTGAATTAAAGAGCTCAGAGATGCAGAGTAAAATCCAAGCGCTCTGTGGACATCACAGAAAAGAAGGATTTTTTAATCAAATTTTTAAATGAGAGGCATTTTAGTTGTGTTACAGTGTTAAAATGTTCTCTTTAAGAAGCAGTCTGATAAATACAGATTTTTGGAACCAAATCAGCACTTGAATATGATGATGTGTTTATGCCATGTATAGATATCTTCATTGTTGTATAAACCCCAGCACAGATCCTACAAATTGTTTTATATGTGTGCATTATCAAACCATGCAAAATACAAATATATTGTCTGTAGCAAACATCTGTGTGCCCATTTATAGATGTATATTCAAAGCTGCTGTTTTTAATATTTGTATGCTAAAATGTCTTTATTTCTTTTCATGTTTATGTGCTTTCTTACTTAAAATCACCCATAATTAATTCCTTTGTACAGGTAACTCGATAAAAGTCACGTTAAAGAGTTAAGTTCACTGGAATGCACCCTCATTAAAATATGACTATTAATCCATTAAAAAACATAGAAAGCATGGGTTAGCTTATTTGTACTTCTGTTCCTTATCCTCTGAGATTTTATATATATATATATATATATATACATACATACATATACACACACACACACACACACACACACGTACGTACGTTGGGGGCTGAAACGTGCCGGCCTCTCCTGTCACGGTGCTTCTCCCAGCGCGCTCTCCTGCTGGCGTCCACCCAGCTGCCACTGCCTCGCTGCCCTCTCCCCCCTACGCCCCCATATCCATTTTTCCTCTCTCCCTGTTAACCATCACTACCTTCCTATCCTACAGCTTCCCTGCTGGAGCTGCTCCCTGCACCACCAGGAATACCGTGCTGTTCCTCAACATGTTGATAAGCAGGGCAGGGGGCTCCTTCCCCCGAGACCCAGAGTGTCACCTGCGGTGGGCCAGGGCCGCCAATCCCAACCACATTCCCCAACTTGGGTTGCCCAGTTACCTGTCAGCTAGTGGGGGGAAATACTGCAGCAAATAAACTGGGGTTAAGTGGAACTTCAGTGTCTCAGAATTCTCTATACCACTTGAGAAATAAATAAAAAAAAAGGAGAAAAAAAAATCCAAGCAGCCTCAATTTTATCAGGGGATATGAAACATGAGCACGCATGCACACACACATCGGCGCGAACTTATCAAAACCTACGATGCAAAGTCTAAGCACAATGAGTCCGAGCAAGCAGTGGCAATAGAATGAGAGAGGGGAAGGGCAAGAACCATCAAGAGTGTCTGCACCAGGATGGCTGCGCGCGGTTGCGGCCCCGCTCGGCCCGGGCACACAAGCGCTCGTCTTCAAGCACCTTCACACTTAACGCCTGCGGACGTTTCGAGGCACCCGAGCAGCCAGATTCTTAACACACAACCACCTTAACGCAACCCAAGAAGCAGGAGTCGGTGGCACTTGGCAGAAGCAGCGCAGTGCACTGTGTCAAGGGCCCATTTACCCAAAAGAGCAGTGAGCCCAAGTCGTCTGGACATGAACAAAACAGAGGAAATTCTATTACCTGCAGAGAATTTGAGAAGTACTCTAACATTTTCCATATAGCATGCTACCTTGTTCAAAGTCTCGCTGCAGAACATGGCGTTTTAACAGTTTGAAAGAAATTTCCGAATACCAAATTAGGGATTTTCTCTTTTTTCCAAATAGTTAAGAAACACAACTCAAACATGCTATGAACATTACAATGACACTGTCACCATCTACTCATCTTAAGACACATTTGGCTTTTGTATTTCCTAGTAGGAGGTAATTGGTGCATCTCTGCATCATGTACTGCTAATGCCTTAATGACAAAAACTACAAAAGTTACGAATTCTGCTCCCGTTTGTTAGGTAGTTGGGCAGGTTGTTACTTTAAAGGTATCTGCTTCTCCACTATTTAGCATCAATTCCTCCTCATTCGGATGGCAGGAAAGCAAACTCACAGCACCCGCACTCCGAACGCTCTCTGCAAGCTCCAGATCCCCAAGTGCATCCCCAAAAGCACTGAGCAGGGCTTTTACATTACTGCATTAAAAAAAAAAGGCATTCATGAAGTAATTCAATCATCTGAATCACGTTTCCAAGCTGCATTCAGCTCAATCAGTCTCAAAAAAACACTCCACATTTTCTGCTCATTTTACTTTCAAGAGCATGGGCGTTGATATTTAAGCCATTGCCTTCACTGGTGCACAACAGAAACTGGTCACGTTGCTGTAAATGAATATTACTCTCCTAACAAAACGCCTTTTCCAAAGCTTGTGACGAAACAAAGAAATAAATAAAAGCCCAAATAAAGAGGGGAAAAAAATGAAAAAAAGGCAAAATGCAAGTTGTGGAGGCATTTCCTGTGACCCTCCAAAAGAAAGATCTTACTCTCTAAGGGTAATTCGGGCACCCACTTCAACACTGACACCTCGCTATTACCCCGAGCTCTTTTCTAGTGCAAGTTTCTTTGGAGACGCTGAAGCGCGTTACTGTCTCCGCCAGCCAAGGATAAGATGACTGAGGGAATTCAGTTGCTCTGTTTAATTAATACAGGATTATTTCACTTTCATTTTGTGAAGCTAATAATATGACTGGTGGAATGTCAGTAAAAATTAAATCATAAACTAGTGCAGTACCAAAGGGAAAACTTACTTTAGTTATGGAGTATTCCCAGCAGAAATCTTGAAAATCTTATACATATTTACACTGATAAAATACCACATGTACTTCATAGGATACTGCAAGCTTTCAACGATCCTTATGGCATGTATTTACAGAGCAAGAGTTAACGTTTTGAGATTATACATTAATAAATGAGTTGCAGTTATATTGTTTCTTGAATGTTAAGCACCACATACAAAACGCAGGAACACGTTCAAGGTCAATGTCCTATTTTAGACCTTTTCAGCAGCTGTGATATTATGATAATCACACTTAAAATATTCCTATAGAAAGAGTAAATTAGGCCTTTTCACTAGAAGGATTATTATGATAAACAATAAATCTGAAAGAGGACAGATTCAAATTTTTTTTTTTCAAGGCAATAAATTGCTGTCCCTTCCTATGAGGCCTTTTCTGTTCAGGAATGAAAATAAATAAATCCACTTTTTTTTCCTGGGGCCTTACACCTATGTGAAGATCCTTCTCTCAAGTGCTTGTGTATTCTGCTAGAGCCAAAATACTCCAGTTAACATCACATTCCGTCCCCTGTACTGCAGGGAAATGTAATATCCCTCAAAACAAGAAGGGAAAGAGGAAAACTTCGCGTCAGCAGCTAGTGCTGAGCAGGAATGAGGGGTTAGCTCCAAGAAATCAAGCGACAAGATGTGTCCCTCCGTGCGTCTTTTCCCTCCCTGTCCACCTGCTTTCCTACCTGCCTGGAAGCTCAAAGGGCTAAAAATAGATGGAGCACAAATGTTTCCCCAGTGAAAACCCCCCCAGTCTTTCCCGTGCGCTGACACGGAGTGCTTGTTAGGCGCCCCTCGCAGCCGGGGCCTGGCGGGAGGGCACACGCACAGCCACGGGCTGCCCTCCCGGCCGCGCTCTGCGTTCGTGCACGTGCAGCCTGCACAGGCTCCTGTGACACCTGACCACAGAGCCCCACACCTGCTGGAGCAATGTATGGGCTCCGGCCGGCCCTTCTCTGCCCCCCGACTGTCCCGGCCCCGCTTCCATCACTCGGCCGCCTTTTTCTCCCCCTACGCCCCCTCCTCTCCCTTCGCTCTGGCATTTTTATTATTAATGTTATTGCTATTATTACTGTCCAAGCATAAGCTGATCCACAGGGGAGCCTGTGTAATTTAACCCCTCAAGCGCTAAATTCCTTCACAAGTGCCAAAGACACAGGTTTATTGTTGCCTCCAGCAATATCCCTGGAAGACGAGTGATGGCGGTGTCATATCATCACACAGCGACTTAATCTATTGCGACACCCAGGGAACGGGTAACTGGAGAGATGTACGGAACACGCTTCCTGACAATACCAAACGCCACCTCCTTTCCCAACAAACTCCAGCAATGGGAAGTCGTGAAACAAATTCTGCCCTCCTACCGCTCTCCATGTCGGTGGCTGCACGTGCCCAGCCCTGCTGGCGCTTTCACTGCCCCCCTGCACATCACACAGCTCCACAGCCCTCCTGTCCCCTCAATATTCGTGTTCTCTCTCCTTTGTTCCTCGTGTGTTCCCTCATTAACAAGCAGCCAGGCCACGCTGAACTGGCAGCTAGCGTGGCCTCGGCAAACCCTTATCCACACACTGGCTGGTGAACCCATCACTTAGATCAGCGCTGCCCTCACGAGCTCTCCTTATGCTGCTTGACACCAACTGGGCGCTTTTGAAAACAATAGATTAAAGCGCTTCCACTTTTTAAAGGTGCAAGGAGCACCAAATTAAACACTTGCAGTTTGCACTACAAGAAACACTGACAAGCAGGGCAGCATCTAAGGTACTGAAAACCCAGAGACTTGTCTGACAGTCTAGCAGCAACTTTCCATATTGGTATCCTACTTTTGTTATCTATTACTATTAAAAAAGAATTCAGATGTAGTATAGATGTATGTAACTGTTCCATCTAAGATCAAGGTGAGATTCTTTCTTTCAAAGCTTCACTGAACTGAGAAGAAAGAATCTAGGGCAGATGTAATACTGGACAGAGGACAAACAATAATGAAATTTCTTTGACTTCAGAACATTCTGACCATGCAGGTAAATCAGAGCTTTTGAGTGAGAAATTAGCATCTCTGACCTAGTCTTAAGAAATTAGCATTAGGTTGGATTCACATATTTCACGGTAAACAGATGCAAAGAAAAACTCCATAAGATATCAGCTACCCTTACCCTCTTCTCTAGACACCTCAGATTTGAAGCACATAGAGATCTCCCTATAGAAGGTCATGGAAATCTGTTTCAATCTGTCCCAATGGAAACATCTCACTTTTCTTCCTGTATATGCGGCTTCTTTAAATGCATATGTTGACTGACTAGTGGAGTCCTTAACATTGGAAATCTCGCATAGAACCACATTCCAACCGCCAAGACAAATGCTTCCTATGGACGCAGAACTATGCCTATAAAGCAAGCACAGGTAGTGGATAAACACATCTCATGTTCTTTTCCCCAGTTATTAATGGAGAGCCTCAAATAAGGTTTTCATGGGTACAGAGTCCAAAATCAGGTACCTGCAAAGGTCCAGCACTTACCCAGAACTCACCATCAATCGCCCTTCTCCCAGCTCCTGCAGGTCTCTCCACAGGAGCACCAAAGCCTGGAGCGCCTTAAGGAAGGGCCGCGATGCCACCCTTGGCTCCCACAGCCGACACACAGCACCCCGAACCACGCCAGGGGCACCAGCACCACCGGAGCAGTTCTGCTCTCACTAACCAGCATTTCATGTGATCCCATTAACATTTTTAGTAGAATCATACAATAAAAAAAATATTTAGTCACATATGTTGCAGTTATTACAGTGAAAATGTCCCCCCCTTTTTTTTTCCGATGTGTTACTGAATTGATTTGAGGCAATCATATAGCGTGATCGCTCTGCAGAGGAAGCCTTCTAGCACTGCCTAGGTTTCTGTCCCCCAGCAGCTTCATTTCTATTGACCAGGCAGTTAGACCTATTCAATTATTCAATTTCAATCAACAGATTTAGCTCCACGGGTAATGTTTAGGCGTAAAAAAATTTGCATATGTTCATCCAGCTTTGTTTATGTGCCCCTAAGTTTGTATTTATATTCTATTTTCCTCCTTAAGATTTATGCAAAGCTAAGCTTTCTTTTCTTTCTCCACAAATTAGCTCTCCCTTCTGCCATTTCTGCCCCCATTTTAGCTCTTATATTGTAAAAAATTTGGTGCAACTTTACCCACGAGAGAAATTTGTCTTTCACAGATTAAAAATGAAAAGCAAGCATGGCCATTACTTGACTCAAGTGTACTGAATAGAACAGTAAAAGAGCAGTACAATTTTTAAGTGGATCCAGTCAACATTTCCTAGCAAGAGCACTCACTAAAGGTATGAGTCGATCCATTAAGCACAGCTTTGGGCCTTACTGCACTTCCATCACAAAACATTTGGTTCAATTACCCAAGATGCGAGCCTACGTATTCCTGCATACACACACAAATGCTTTATATTACAGCTGCTTGGATAGCTACATGTATTTGCACACAAAAAGTTTCTACTTAAAAAGCTGAACATAAATACCACGCAGAAGTGAGTTATTCCATCTTTGAAGCTATTTAGAAGCTACTTTATCAGTTTTGTCCCTCCAAAGTCCATGTTTCTCTGTGTACAAACTTCCAGGTGAGTGCAGCAAGTTACCTCGCACTGTGTTCCTGACTTCTGCTCACTTGTAAGTCTGATTTTGCCCTCCTTTCCGAGAGGAAACCCTCATGGGGTTCAGTGCTTTTTTTTCTTTCCTGAGAACAGATCCCAAATTACCTACCACTTCAGAGTACATCCATTTTTATACAATAGCATCTGCATCTGGAAATTATATCCAGTAATACAGTATCTTCACTGAGCAGATAACTCCTAAGATTATAGCTGCAACTTACCCAAATATGAGTTCAAATAATACTGTCCAATTAAATATTGCATTTCTAGGGAGTTCCCTTGCTCTTAACTGCCCTGAACCCATCGAGGACCACATTCAAAACAGCTAGTTCCTAAGCACGAGGATCGTGGCACAGAGCTGCTACTATTAAGAAAATCTAAAGCAAATCCTGTATGCAACTATCAGCATGTGTCTGTTGAGATGTGCAAGAATTTATCTTAAGGTTTTCAGGGAAATAAAGGCTTTAAACACTGGAAACCCTTTCACATAATCAGAAAAGTTGCAACTCAATCTTCACACTGACCTATTTACCCTAACTTCAGATTATCTGCTCCTAAGGTATTAAGATAAACTGCTCCAGTCTTATTAAAGGCCGTATCTTTATTCCTTAGCACTGTTTGTATTTGGTACACATTTTCAGAATGCTAACAGTCTTTACTCAATAATGAATTTGGCAGCAAAGCAAGAATCAGTTCTCTTTCAATGTTATTTTCTAAATAAATTCTCTAAACCTGATTGAGTTAGATCCTTGGATCATTCTTTGGAAGATGCAGCTCAGAGTTTCTGAATAAAGTGAAGCACTTAAGCAAATCAGACTTTTATTCTTCATCCACTGCAAAGGCTGAGATTTAAGATGAAAGAGCTGGGCTCCCTTTCTCTTTCCTTCACTGCAAGGGTCCTTCATTTTCCTTGTTTTCCCAGTAGATTTACTTGTAAATCTGGCGACAGCCACATTTGAAGTCCCGAGGTCTGACTCCTGACCTCAGTTATGTTAGCCCTTCCCTGCAGAAGAACTACCCCTTGGATCACTGACTTGCTATTATTCTATGGTTAATAGACCTGACCTGTGCAATATTTTCTATCTGGCTACAGTCCTATCTCTAAATTCTCTATTTTGAATGAATACCGATTTTGTGACATGAAGTCTGCTATATAATGAAATGCAAACAATGAAAAGGCTAAATCAGTTTACAAAAAATCTATTTGTCAAACAGT
The DNA here is from genome assembly GCA_032353885.1 of Nothura maculosa. Taxonomy (NCBI): domain Eukaryota; kingdom Metazoa; phylum Chordata; class Aves; order Tinamiformes; family Tinamidae; genus Nothura; species Nothura maculosa. The sequence continues at coordinate 3,476,798 of JAUBOD010000819.1, read as the reverse complement.
GTGGAGATGCTCCCAATTTAGTCTGGGCAGTTCAGGCAGCTCTTGATAAGGGAGTTAAAACTGAGCCGTTCCACCGCATAAAAATAAAATTATCTGCAAAAGAGATACATTTTCTTTTGGAGAATCTTTTCTATAACCTGTAGCTAATTATATAGAGAGAGACAAAATAAATAAGTCCCCTTGGATTTTGCAGGAATTTTCTAACAGCCAGCAGCACTGTTATAGTAGGTAACAGCAAACGCCTCCCCAGCGCAGTCCCCTTATGTCACATTTGCATTTCTATTCAGCTACATTGCCTGACAATGAAGCAAATGGGTCTGCCTTATCTGTACAATTCTGGACAACAGAGATTTCTAAGCCATACAAAGGAACGAGCTTAACATTCAGCACTCAACACTTCCCAGTGCACCCCCCCTTCCCAAAAACCCTGTGGGGAATGCAGCCGTATAAACACCTGTCCACACCAAAACCTGGAACTGTCACATTATCAGGGAAAAAAAGAAAAGGAACTAGTTAAAATAAAAAAATAAAGAATAAAATGCTATTAGATTTTCAAGCAGCTTGCCAGCCTCAAGGCTGAAAACAGTCCCAAACCCAAAGATTTTAACGCTTTATTTTGACCACAACAGAAAAGTAAGGAGTGTCCCCAGAATGTAAAACTAGATAGCATCTAGTCAACCATTTGTTTCCCCTGCTGCTCCTTTCTGACTCGTATTTAATACAACAAATGAAACCTAGATATTCTTTTATAAGGAAAAAATCGTATCGTCCTAGTTTTCATTAGAAAACCTTTAGCTGCTAGTCCAACTCAAGCCATTTCATTTCAGTATTAGGAAATTTCAAACTAATTCCTTCAAAATTAATATCATCTCATTTAAAAGTTCGAAACGACACAAAAACTGCACAAGCTGAAACCCTCAGATCAAAATTGTATTATGACAAGATTTAAACCAGTTGTAATACAGGTTAGGGCTTTAAACATCAAGAAAGAATTACGATGACACAGCTCTACAGACACTCGGGCTTTATTCTGGCTTCCTGTGATATGTATGTAAGATGCTGCGTCTGTCTAATTTGGCACACTTCCTCCCTCCCTCATCCTCAGGCTAAGGGAACGGGCACTTTGCACATATGATCTGGAGTTCAAGAAACTTCACGGGAGGGGGAGAGTCATCTTCATGTTTATTTCCCAGTCTTAAGTACACTTAAATATAAGTTGCTGGCTTACACTTTAACGTAATGTGATGAACTTCCCTGTAAGGTTATTCAGCACTGCATAACAACTGCTGAATTTCTCCCCAGACATGGCTGTACTGAGTGGTGACTCTCTACCTTTTTCTCACTCGCACAGTTTTGAAGATTTACAGGCACAAATATCATAGTGTAAACATAAAACAATACTACTATTGCCAAAAACAAGGTAGTTTGCACAGATAGTGAGAAATGCAGAATGTTTACTTGGATTCACAGGAAAAATAAACATCCTAAAGCAGTCTGTTGCCTTAAATCTTACCAATATTGACACTTGAAAAACTGCTGTGTCTTGTCCTTTGTTGGTGGTGTTGCCCGTGCTTGATTTGGAGCAAGAAATGATGGCACATTCTGCCTTTTCAAGTGCTAGTGATAGAACAGCCAACCTTATTATTCATAGCACTGAAAACAGCTTTATTGCTGAGGATGAGTGAAACTGGCAATTGTTCTGATACCACCCCTCCCAAAGCAGCACAGATCCCTCAAATAGTCTCAAGGTGACAGATCACTTTTGCCCTCAGCCGTGCAGGCACGTGGCTGGAGCGAGCTTCCTACTTCCATGAACGCACACAGTGCAGCACGGAACGCAAATTCGTCATTTTCCTTGAAAAATGATAATAAAAATAAAACAAAAGTAAATAATTGCTACTAACAGGCCAACATTGTAAAATATTGACCCAGATTGTACGTAGTGGAAATATTATGAGCTATCACATCCTGCACAGTTGGAAATACTAGTATCTATTGACTTATTAAAGACAAATATTAGAGATGGAAAAGAAAGACACAGTAGCTGGATAGTTAAGACAAAAAGTAATAAAGAAAAAAAAAATCTACCAATTGGTTAAGGACAAGTCAGGTCACAACACTCAAATGAAAATTATCCCTTTTCCTCTGCCATCTTGTAAACATGCAAGGACAAAAGTTGCCTACTACACCTCCCTGACTGCAGTTTACATTAGTGTATTACACCTTGAGGACACCCATCATCACGGTTTTCCATCAACAAGCAAGTCCTCTCCTTATGGGGGTGGGACATCTTCTGCGTGATGGTCACAGTAAGAGGGGAACAATGTTCAGGACAAACCACCTTGTCAAATTATGTTTCTCTGATGCTACCTTTTCTCCTCTGTGTAAGTTTTCTCCATGCAGTTTTCAATTATGAACTCTTCTCTGAGCACATTGTGGCACAATTTCCATCCATCTGCTAGGGAAGTTTCCCAAAAAGTGTACCAACATAGGAAGTGAGCAATTCTGATTTTATGTAATCTAAATGGGAGACACATTCAGATAGAATTCAGAAAGATTATCAGTTCAGCTCATCATCTGTTTCTCCAGCAATATGTGCACTATTACTATCCAATGGCCTCTTTGGTAATAAACTTGTCCCACCTCCCATCTGCTCTTCTCGCTGGCCTACTGCCACTTCAGCCTCAGTCCTTTCCTGTCTTCAAGATGTCATTCAACTTCACTTGCTCTCATGCCCATTTGTTCTTCTTTCCAAGGGAGATCAAGCATACATCTTCCCATGTCTCTCTCCCCAGCCTTTAGCTTCTGCTCCATCTTCTTAGTAAGTGTCTATGTTTATGCTCCATTTATCATAGTTGGCAGCGTGCACCATGCAGGTGTCAAGGAAACCAAGAGAGAGTTCACTGTTCATGACAGCGCCTCTCCTGCTTCCTCGTGGCTCACTGTCGAGGCTCTGTTCCCTCATACGATGCTGTATGTTAAGAAAAACGGGTACCAGTTCAAGGCAAATTACCATCAGCAACACAAGAGTTCAAAACAAAGCTGCTTTGAAATCACATGCTTCTTTGACCTTATTCCAGCCTCTTTCCAAACTATTTTTCATTTGTCCATTTCCTGAATTTTCATGATATCACTACAGCATATTTACTGGCAAAAGCAACTGTACAATCCATGATACTAGATGCAAGATATATATGCCTATCCTTGTGTATATGTATGCCTAATGCTTGGCTTCAGGAAGGCCTCCTTTCCATGCGATCACGGACTTCTGTTACCTGCACATAATTCAACTCAAAGGAAATACCTTTGGCTGAGCAGGACACATCTGGGAAATAAACCAGAAATACCTAGCACTATTTCTGCCATGATGGAGAGCAAAACTTGACCCATTGAACTACATAGAAGCCTCAGGCTCACTTGAGGCCTGATCACAGGAGACCTGTGTGCTGCTACCAATCAAGCTCCACTCTTTTTAAATTCAACACTCAATTCCACAAACATGTAACTGCAAGCCACATTTCTACCCTGGAAAACCAGGCTAACTCACAGTTGCACCTGAGAGAAATTTTCCTGTACATACAATAGTTAAACAACACAGGCAATAAAAAAAGCAATAGCAGCATTAAGTTCTCAATTCCAATAGCAGCTATTGCTATAGAATTGTAAATAGAGACTTTAAAAACACTTTCTGATCTGGTGTTTCAACAAAGATAGGAGCTGTTTTACCCCTATGTCATTTTACTGTAAACAGCAGAGTTCCAGGAACATCTGCACTATCATGAGGATCAAGTTGAGCAAAGACCGAACGTTGACACTCACAACATGGAAATAAGACAAAGGTTTTCAGGCCAGACACTCCTTTATACAAGCCCAGTTTTGAGAAGTGATGCAATGGGCAGAAGAAATGACCATTCCGGTAATTGGATGGTATTCAATTGTATAGATTCTGGATCACTTTTTTTTTTTAAAAAAAAAAAAAACACTAATGATTTTAAAAATATTTATTTTTTCATGAAGCAAAATGAAGAAGATTTTCATTTGTGATGTATTTGTGTGGCAAAAGACTGCAGAGAGACATCTCAAAGTAATTGCTCTCCAAAATTTCTGTCCAGGCCATCTTTCCATTTTACTCAATATTACTGTCATGTCAATAATAAAAGTCAATTTAGTCACCTGAAAGAAACAAGCAGTCTGCTTTTTCTGTCCAAGGTAAGTAAAACTTAAACAGCTTAAACTTTTTTTCCTTACCATCCATTCCTTAAAACCAGTCTGCAAATGATTCTTTGATTGGTTGAGCCCTGTCCTACAACTTTTCACATCTGAGTGATCTTCCTTCACATTATTTCTGGGGAAGGAGGACTATTCACATAAACCAGGATATAAAACTAAGAGCCTAACATAAAAGTTGGCTTTACTCCCTTACAGAATATCTTGGGAAATAAAGTTTCATATTTCACCAACACAGTAAATATTATGCAAAGGCATTTTGAAGTTCAAATCTGAAAACTAGGTAGATGATTTGCTAGAATTTCCCTTTTTTGACAAAGGGCAAAAAAATATATTCTAACCCTCTGATCAAGTATATCCCTTCACATTAATCAGAAACCACTACACAAAATTCTCCATTTACAGAAAATAGTGGAATAAAATTTCTTCAAATATTGCAACTTGTAAAGTTATATCGCCTGACAAAAATTCCCCCAAGGAAGAACATCAACAGCTTGGAATCAGTCAAGGTTATGGCTGTAAAGGCAGCAAAAGTGTGGAATAACTATACATTTGAAATGGGCAATGCAGCTTTGTGGGCAACACACATGTCATATTATGAAGAACAGCAGATTACAGTGATCTAATGAAGGGAGGCCTCTCGTACCCTGAAAGACAAGGACGGCACAAGACCCAGCCAATTAGCTCTACTCTTCTTTTATTCCTCAGCCTTCTATCAACTACCTCAAGCATGGAAAGTAGCCCTCTTAAATCAGTCCCTACGCTCGTTCTGCTTGGTCCTTCACGGGAAGGCTCATTGATGCTGGTCCACTCTGTGTCTGGCACTACTGGGAAGAGCAAATTACTGTGAGCACGCAAGTCTAGTGACTCAGTCTGCAAGGTGCTGCTAACACATTCTCCTTGGCTCATCCCCTCCCCTTTCCTGAAGCACAACAAACCAGCCTCCTCGGCAAAACACTGCTTAGGAACCAGTGCTCTCTGTGCAACGGGGCAAAACCCCCGCCCCACTGACCATCGCCATCCATTTGTTTGAGTTGCCTCTCTGGTTCGACAAGTCCGCACTGATGGCACCTGTTAAAGCTGCTTCAACTAAGCTGTTCTGCATTTGTCTGGCTGGATTTGGACTTCCCGGATCCCTGCCTGAATACAAAGTGATTTGAAAAAACAGTGTTTGGCAACAAGCACAGTGGGGAGCGCTCTGTGTGTTGGTACACACGAGCACAGTGTGTTCTTCACAACAGCGTGCAGGGCGCGCGCCGCTCGGAGCCCCGCGCCGCTCACATCAAAATGGTCTCCTTTGTTGTCAGCTGTTTAATAGCAGCTGTTTAATGTAATTCCAAATGATCTGCTTGAATGAAGTTGTCATTCTTGCAGTTCACTTTAATGTAGTAAAAAACACAGCTTGGCCACGTTGTTTTCCTATTGTTCTTCTGAAAAGTCGCGCATTCTCACGCTCCCAGTAGCCTGCCAAAATAGTAAGCCTGGCTTGTCTGGAAATACAGCATTAAGAGAATTAAATATTTGAGCATTTCCTTCTTTTTATTTATTTCAAAATGCTTTCGCCTTTGGAGTAATTTGTAACAGCTTGGTCAAAAATATCTCCACTACTAAAATACAGAAACAGAAAGAAAAAATTAACTTGTCAATCAATACCTGAGCAAAAAAAAAAAAAAACACACACACACACACATATTTTATATATGTACTTAAGACATTTTCCCTCTTGGGTTATTCATCTTTATATATTTCATAATGAAAAAAAAAGTTGTAGAAAAATGTTGATATAGTGCAAAAACACATATACTCTCCTTGATTAAGCAGTTTAGCTTATGGAAATATGCCCTTACTGTGCACGTGTTTTTTGTCAAAAGCTGTTTGATACCAGGAGTGATAATAAGGGACATAATCTGTAAAAATATTTGCAGTTCTCTGACGAACAATAGAGGGCACTAACGCTTCTAATCTGGCAAACGCATCACGCACCAGACGGAACAAACCAGCCGCGTGCTCCGAGCACACAGCCCGCATCACCTACGCGTGCTAAGGACGCCGAGAGCGCGGAGAGGATTTCTGTCTCGCTCAGAGAAGTTCTCTTTGTCCTTTACGTTCCCTTCTTTTCGCCTGCAGAAAGTATGATAACAACACACAGGCACTCGGAGCCTTGAAAAGTGGCGGTTTCTTTTGTCCGCTGAACAAAGCGCAGGCAACTTTTCCTCATCCCAATCCCCCTTCTCGCAACACTCGGGTCTCTACCTGCAGGTCTGTGCTGCACTTCAAGGCAAACCACTTCCACTGACAAGTGCTGAAGCCAGAGGACATTCAACATACATGTTACATATGTTTTAGCAAGGTAATGCAAAATAGTGCCTACAAACAGGAGCAATACACAAACATTGGGGTATCCCTTGAAGGCTCTCAATCAGAAGGACTTGAAGGAGATCCCGTATCACAACGGCAATTTAAACTATTTCATTTGCCTCAAAAAGAGATGCAGCTACTACTGAAAGTTCTACTTTCAATAAAAAGCACGTGCATTGCAAATATTTTGGAAAGGTTAAACTATTTTTAAACATTACACTATTTTTTTCCATGGAAAATAAAAGCAATATAGCATTTTTCGCAGAAGAGTTCTCAGGAATATAAGCTTCTTTAGAACTGATAGTAGTTGGACACTTACCTATTGAGATTTTTAAATACTTTCCAGTCTTTCTCTTTTAAAGATGCAGATTTATTTCTCAGCTCTGGAGAATGAAACTTCAGCAAGAGAGACTCAAATACCAAACACCAACTAATGGACTGTTTGTTTTTTTCTTAGATTTCTAACATTGTAGAAAGCAGTTAAGGCACTTTGACTAATTCAGAGTACCTCTTTCATCTGGCAAAAAGATAAGCAAGGCTAATACTCTGTTGCTTTTATTTCAATATAATTTCAAATGAACTCCTGTACACACTACAGACTGAAAAGTCTTCACGAATTGTGCACCCTGATTTCTGACTCCCCAGTTTCAGAAGTGAGGCACCAGCTTCTCAAAGACACCAGACTCTAGCAGCTCTAATGATAACAGCATCTTGCCTGGGTCAAAGGAAACAGCTTTAAATCAATGTTAATAGCTAGGCTCAAATCTGAAAGCTGGACTCAAGTTACTGCCGCTACAAGGGATGCACACAGTTAGTGAAAAGAATTCTGATTTTTGTCCTGAGTCAACCTGCAATATCATGAGTTTCTATATTCGATTTTCTGCACTTTTAAAGATGGACTCAAGATGGTCAATGCAAGTACTAAAGATTCTTTATTTCACTATGCGGAAAAGGTCAAAAGCCTGTGAGCGGCTCATTCATTTAACCCTCACTGGAGATGTCAGTCATTGCAAGATTATTCTCAACCTCAAAGTTTATTTGCTGCTGTTTTGTTTTTCTATTTAAATATATCTGTAGCACAAGCCTGCTCTCTTTGTATCTTCATTTTTGTACCCCGCAGGACATAGCAGACATAAGAGGAGCTGCAAACCAACAAGTAACAAATCTAACTAACAAATCATGCCTTGAAGAACTACTCCAACGCTCAACACTGTATTAAGTGCTTTATACAGATGATAGTCAATCATATATCACTATCTTGAGAGAATAGTAACAGCCAGACACAGGCAGGAGCTGGGATGTTACCCAACACAAAAGGAAGCATACTCTGGCCATGGAAAAAACAAAAACAACAAAAAAAGAAACAACAAAAAAGAATTCTTACTTATTCCCTGGGTTAAAAATGTGAACAGGAAACAGAGTTTTGTTCTTCAAGACTTACTTGAGCAATTTGTATACTTAGTTTGCAAAACTGTACTGCACCAACAGGCATAAAAAATATCAAAATATAAGCTATATTATTAGCATAAATAAATAAGCAGCAGCATTAACAAATTGGAGAAAAATAACAGGAAACTTTGATGGACTGTATTTTAAAGGATTATCTTGGACAGCTTGGACTCATTAGTGCTTTCTTAGAAAGCACTATGCAAGTGTTAAATCCACAGACAAAAAAAATGTGATAAAAAAAATTGAGTTCCTATCACTTGTCAGTGCATCATAATTTTTTCATTTCTGGTCTGGAATCAGTGAGTGTCAACCCTATTTTTGCGTTATGTTAGAGTATTACGCTGCACTACTTGTTTTGCACTTGTGCCTGGGAGCCCTTACCTGGACCAGAAACCATGTGGGGTTTATTAAACCACCTTCCCCATAAGTCCTAAACATTCTGCATCAGTAATTTTATGCCAAAACAGCCGGATACATAAAATCATACATCTCAAATAGTTTGCAAGACACATGGGGTGACTCTTCCCTGCCACTCGACCTCATCGCTACGTTTCCCTCACGATGCTGGTCACCCTTTCCACACACTGATTGACTACTTGTCTTTCACTCATTCACTGTCTCGATCTAATTTTCCTTTCACTCCCCAGGTTAGGGAATACTATATACGCAAAGGACCCAGAGCCCCCCTCTGATACAGGTTTTAGAATTTACTGGTTCCTAATCCGCACTTTTTGTTTGATGGAGACTTGCATTACACTGGGCCAAATTTTATTCCTAGTTACAGGACTGTAAATCTGTACTCAAAAGAATTTACTTCAATAGAGTTAGATTGGATTCATACCAGCAACAAACTAATCTGGAGACTAATGGAATAAAAGGGACCTTTATCAAGCAATGATCCCAACAAGGTCATTTTTATTCTTTCTGACCTGCCTATAACAATAACCAGTGTGGTTTAGAAATGCACTCAAATATCTAAACTACAGCTATGTGCAACTCCTTCGACACTGGTAACTTCCAGAAAACATCCAAAGTCACTGAAAACACGCAATTAACCCATATAATTATTTTTTATAGAATGTTTAAGACAATCTTTTTGAAACAAATTCAGATAATTTAGATAATTCAGTACTGTCAGATATAAAGATACTATTAGTAAATGTTATTATGGGATATACTGCAGATGTCATTTCTTGCATTTTCTTCATATTCCCTCATCAAATTGTTCTGCAACTAATCACTGGGTCTCTGTCCTCATTCTTGAATTCTTGAATGAAGACAGTGGAATAATCAAGCTGAGATATAAAAAGAACATGCAAAAAGATAGGAAGAGAGTTAAATGAAGCTATTTTCATTTGAACTAGGTGTACATTGGACCCATCTCTTTCCTGCTGTTCTCAACAAGAAAGGGTTACATCCTGACCAAGATTCTTGTCAATGATGTTTCCCCTAGAAGAGTTAAGAGGGAGCAGAGGGGATAGACCTTTGTGCCACGAAGGGGCTCCATTACCTAAGTTTAGAGTCAGCACTAGGTGCTCTAGGAGACTCGCAGCACTGGCTTGGGAAAGGCCTTACAGATTCCAGGAACCCCCAAAGCAATGGTTACTGTACCAAAGAAGAGGCAAGATAATTAACCAACTGTAGAGTGTATCCTTGAAGCCAAAAGTAGTTTCTGACCCGTCCACCTCCCTGTCTTTCATGTCCAGAACACAAAACTGTTCTAAAAGTAATAACATAAACCCAGTGGCTCAGTATAAGCATAAACAAAGAGAGGCCGCTCCAGCCTCAAGAGTTATGAATATCTCTTCTTCCTAACTAGTAACTTACTTCCTGATGCGAGGATATGACTGAGACATTTTTTATTTCATCTCTTCCATAAGCAATATACAGAGCATCCATTATTCATAAGAGGGATTAATCACATAAATAAGGTTTGGAAGACTAAGCACCATGTTGTTAATGTCTATCTTAAGCTATAAGAACCATTTTTTTAGTGTAGTCCTTGCTAGCTGGGTGCTACCTCAGGAGCCGTCAACAGGGAAGGCAGGGTTCACAAATCCAAACTTACACTATATGTAGAGACCATTTACACCACACTGGAGAACCTGAGGGAGATCTAAATGACCAAAGGGGAGATTTGCAACAGCTAGACAAAAACAACAACAAAAAATCCCCAAAACCCAAAAAGCACACAGAGCATCTAGGAAATGAAAGCTGGAAAAGCAGAGCTAAACTCTCAGAACACCAGGTTACATGAAACCAATACTGCGATTCCTCCAGAAAGATGGAGGTTCAGTCTGTAGCTGTGTTTGATGGGCACACTAATTCTTCCTATGCGTCTTCATAATCAGCATCTCCTTGCTCTTTATGCAGCAATTTCGTCTGCTTGAATCAGAGAACGAGAGAGAGAAACAGAGGGGAAAAAAAGGAAATGATTTAGTATTTTTTGGCTGGTTATTTATGAGAGATCTGGTCTAGATTAGTCCTGCTTGAGTGGCATCATAAATGGCTCCATTCCCCGCAGTAGTCTACTTCAGATGGGAACCTGACAACCTCTACTTAGGATGTCTTTCATAGTACACAATGAAGTGTAAAAACTGCTGTGAAAAAGCCTGTGTTTCAAAACAAACCATCTCAGTAATAAGCACTTAAAACACTTTTTATTAATATATTTCTTTGTGTACAAAACAAAAGCCTAACACTAAAAACAGGCCTTTGACAATGTTTTTGTTTTGTTGTTTTTCTTTTCTTGCTCTAAGCAAAGTACTACAGCAGCATTTAGAAAGTCCAGAATAAATTATTTGAAATAAAGTGTTAAAGTGAGGCTTATAAAAGGGTTGTTTTTCCCCCCTCATCACAGCTTAATAACATGGGGTTTTCAACCAAAAAGCTTAATCAAAATCCAAAGTGGAAATCCTAAATTAGTAAATATTGAATTTAACCACTTTTATATCTCAGGTATTAGCAAATACCTTTGGTCTACAGAGATACAGTCCCTTCTAATCCTTATCTGAATTTGCAATTAAGACTTCAGAGCTACAGATATCTGTACACAGCTCTGTACACAGCTCTGCTCTCTTATTTTTAAATGATTGGACCCAAATCAAATCAGTCTTCAAATACATTGAAAAGTAAATGTCTGATGTCTAATTGAACTAATAGATAACACTCTTTTAATACTGTTAATGCTTAGTGTGGGCTTCTCACAGACAGGAGAAAGAGGAGGGAGAGAGTTTGAAAAAATCAGCACAAAATACCTTGTCATTATATTATTACCATTTAGTTCCCTGGCATAAAGATAGAGGCAAAGCTAATATTTACAAAATATTTGACAAATAATAAAAAAAACCTAAATGCGTTAGGAGTTCAATTCCTGTTCTCTTTCACTAATTGTCACCTCCAATAGGACGTTTTAAGAGCCTCAAAATGAAGCACTTATGAGTTTTCTTTTCCAATCTCTTGTGGGCTCCTCCGAGTTTATCGCAAATGAACAATCGTGTTGGAAGGGGCTCCGTCTGTTTAATGTCATTAGTGATTGTTTCATAAAACAAACAGCCGCTCCGCCATTCTGCTGCAGTTAATCTTAAATCTAAACGTGGCGGCACTTGGGGAGAGTCTCAAACATGGTTTGTTCTAACCAATGCAGGTCTCTTAATCTATTGCAAGTCAAGGCGCTTATCTCTCTGCTCAGCTCAGGCAGTGATTTCTTTGTCCAAATATCAAACCGAACCCAGTTAATATCATGCTTCCAGCCTTTTCCCAAAGATTTTTCGTCCCTAAATTCTGGCCAGAGTCTAAGGTGTATTTATTTATTGCTTATGCCATTTCAGGTTTATTTTTCAACACCGGCAAAGTCAAACTATTTTGAGTTAGCGCACAAGGGTATTTCAATGAGCTTAATCAGCCAGGTGAACTGATAACTCCGAGATTTACCTAACTGTGCTGGAAAAAAAACATTCATTCTGCCTTAAGCCTATAGTGGCCCAAGTGTTTATAATAAGCCTAGATTTTTATCTAGCAGCCCAGTCCGAAAGGGGGGCAATCACCTTAAACTCTCGTCCATTCCCTGGAAGCAGAGAGTGCCCCTCACCACTCAGGATCAAATCTTAGCACAGTAGTGAATTGAGGAAGGCATGGGGGGAATTGTGTTGAGGAAAGGTTAGAATAGCTTTTCCCAAGTGCTTCGTAACACATTTCCTTGAAAAATAAAGAGAACAAGCTTGTGCCGTTATGCTTTTCAGCAGTACCATCTCCTTAGCGGGTACAAATGGGTAGGCCTATTTTGACAGCTTGCATATTTAGGAAAATAACAACACCTGTTAACAAGGGTATTTATGACTACATAGAGAGAATTCATCATTCGCCTCTAGGTGCTGAAAAAAGGACTCCGAGGAGGAAGGCTACCAAGTATTTGTTCATTGAGGGAAATTAAGTAGGACTATTCTTCATCTCTTTAAAAATTCTTAATTAAAGGTTGTAGCAGGCACAAACTGGTGGGCAGCTACACCAAAGCCACCATGTTGCAAAAGCCCATGGTATTTTTTTTCCGTATTCCTCAGTTAAACTTAGCAAACTGCTATACAGATACATCTCTATGGTGAAAGGACATGGATTTTTTTTTCTCCTGCACCAAAATGCAAAACAAACCAAAATATAGGGCTGCATGTGAGTCCCAACTCTACTGTGGCCTATCCCTCCACACTTTTATCAAAGTTCTTTAACAAATATGTACAACCGTCATTTTCTTTTAAACAAAACCAAAAAATGAGAGAGAAAAAAATCAATTCAACTCAGGTTTTTCCACATCTTCATATCACTTCCCATCTCTGCTGGCTGGAGTAGAATTTCAATTAACTGGTAGGAGTCCAAGCAGAGCCGGCTGCCTGTCTTCCTCCTGGTCATGCCCCATAATTGTAGAGGGACCTGCATTTTGCAGCCAATGACACGGCTTACAAAAATAGATACACTGAGTTATTTGATAAAGGAACCAAAGCCTGTCACTCCTGTTCAAGTGCCAAACAACATGCGAGCAAGTGAGATTGAGTTCACATCCAAAACTAGCCAGGCTTATTATTCCACAGAACAGCCTCACGTAGGAGGAGAAAAGAAGAAAAAAAGGAAAAGACTCTACATTTAAGCCACACAACTTCAAAATAAATCAGTAAATAAAATATGGGAAAATTAACTGCCATATTGCCAATATGTCCTTTATGCTCAATATGCACTTTTGTCCCAGTGTTAGGCTGAAGTGGTATCTTCTGAGATCTCCAACAAATCTTTTATATAGAGACAAAGGCAAACGGAGTGCAGATGTACTAGTATTCCATACTTCCTATCCTCCAGGTGTGGCTCATACTTTATAGATATGAACTACAATTGTTCAGATTCTTGCCTTTCCTAGTACAGCAGGTCATATTTAACTACTATATAATTGAGAACTTGTACCCAGTTTTAAACAGTGATTAAAAGGCATAGACTTGTCATGGGCAATCCAGATCAGATCAAATATATTCTGGTAAGAATCAGCTAATAGCCCTCTGAAGATATCAGAGACCTGTTCCTAGATGGAGACCTTACATGGAGTCAGTTTGATCCATTCTCTTTTGGGAAGTTCTGGCCTTCAGAGAAACCTCACACTCAATTACCTTCCCTAACCCAGACTTTCCAATTCCTCCACCCTAACCATGCTATTGAGATTGGCAGCAAGTCTCCAGTGGAGAACAGTGGGGTGAGAAAGTTGTCTTCCCCCTTACTGAAGACACACAGGTCTCGTACAGGTGACAGCTACAAGGAACCAAAGGACAATTCCCAGCAGAAAAACTGAGAGAAAAAAAAGTAATCATTGTGGACTCAGATTTATTTGTATTTGGATAATAAATCACAGCTACATTATCACCACCATCTTGGAGAAAAAAAAATGCTTTAATTTATGCCACACTCTCTCCTTTCAACCAAAATGTCACTATGCCACCAAAGAGGTACTAGCAAAGAGCACAGGGATTGGTGTTTCCACAAACAAGAGGTGAGTCGCTCTCTCCTTCCAGTTTCTCTCCTCTTCCTTCTGGCCAGTTCTTGCTCTTCCTGTTCTTACTTTCTTCTTACTCACACATGAGCTGGCCTATGTAGCTCCTTTCATCCCTGTCTGTCCTTTTTTTTTCTCTCCATGCTTTTGTGGCTCCTTCCCTGTCTGACCACTAATTTTAATTAGGTCTGAATTAGAGGGAGCCTGATTTTAAAAGCCTTGATCAAATGCTATATTCAGCAACCACTTCCATTTAAAATAGGAATCACAACCCTGTACCAAAACGCCGCACACAGACCTCCATGCACAAACTCACACGTACACACAGGCATCCATGTTGGTTGGAACTGCAAAGACATGTGTGTCTTTTTTTATTAATAATATGGGTACAAAGCAGGAAGGAAAACTCCAGACTGCTGCCTAAAATGCCATCCTGTTGCACAAATTTTAATGCAATCACCAGTACTGTTATTCTATTACTTATCAAAAGGCTTTTTAAACAACGAGATACCAGCCCTTTACACAACGCAGACACTTGGACTTTGTAACAGAGGTGGCCCTCAGATCAGGGCTAGCTTTGATTTCCAAGGACTGTAAATATGGAAAATATAAGTAAAGTCTACCCTTCTAGGTGAAGGCAGTTTACTTAATCAGTTGAGCACCTTCAATGAATCAAATTCCCACAGGAAAGAAGGTTTCACCATTTGCTCACTAGAAATCTTGATTATTGTAAGAAATTGTGTCATAAGAAAGTACTATAAGAAATGCTCCGTCTACTCTTGTTAGAACAATCTCCCAAGAAGGGCTCTACTCGGAGCTGTATGAGCTAAGCCCTCTAGTCTCCAGTCTTACAAGTTTCTGTCCAAAAAACTGGAGGACTGGTCTCATGAACCAAAATGCTGTGTGTTTAACATGACTACCTAAAATACATAGGTTGAATCAGAATGAGATTCATCATCTTTTTCTTATTTTTTACCCTGCTGCATAATCTTCTGTGGTACATTCTACTCTTTTATTCCCAAACTGAACCTCCATGTCAAGTTTTAATATAAAACATTTGCACATAGCAATTCAGATCAGTGACTGAGAGGAGAGATAACTAACTTATTTGGCCTGATTTTGTCAGCCATCAGAGGCGGCTCCAAGGCCTCTCTTGCAGACCCCCTTAAAAGCCTCATACAGTTTTATCAATTTCAGAAAAATGTAATTTATTCATCCAAATAACAAGAAGGGACAAGCAGAACTTTAGATGTACTCTGTCAATAAAGATTTCCTTGAATTGACAGTAGCCCATAGACACAACAGTCTAGGAGAATTAAGTGACTGCTCATTGTGAGCAGATTACAAAGGCAAATCCATTCACTGCAGTTATTACAAAGCCAAGGCCGCTTGGTTGAACAATAGTTCTGGGCCAGCAGAAACCCCCTGTGGCACCACAAATTTTCATAATTCTCATTACTGCTATTAATAACAATATCAATGCAAGTGAGAAGTAGTAGGAAGAAACTGCAATGATTCCATTGCATTCCAGTACACAGTTTTCTCAAGGGCACATTTGTTGTCAGCTGCTACTACAGCTCCAGATAAGATCATGGTGGAGGTTTTTCAAATTCATAAATATGAATACAGAAGTCTAAACCTGACTTCTATGCTGATTTTAAATTCATGAGATTCTGCTTTCAAACTATATAGCTGTAGTGCAGTTTCACAGCAAGCACAGAGCCAGCAACAACGTGGATTTCACTGCATGCAGTAGTTTCATCTCCAACTTCGTTCATTGCTACACCCTAGTAGATGGCACTACAGAAACCTGCCATAATGCTATTCTGCTCTTAACGAGCAAAATATCTAAAATGCTAAATAAATCTCTAAATGCTAAATATCTATAGAAAGCTCCATATATTCATTCTCAAAGGGGGAAAAACCTCTTCAGTCACATTTGCAGGCATTCCCAGAACGCAGCAGAAACCTCTGGTGCTATTTGCAGAAAACACCGAAGCACAGGTCTACACCAGATATCCGAAACATTTGATGGCTTTCTTATGGACTATGGCAATAGTCCATAAGTCCTCACTCTCCCTTGTATATTTGCAAAACAGGGCAGTAAACTGGCTGTTAATGCAGATAACTCTGCACAAGGAAGTTAGGGGCTTGATGGTTAATATCTTGAGATACTCAAATAAAATAGTATTAATTTGCCATGAGGATTGAAAAGTTGGCACGAAGTCTCTGAGTTTTCTCCTCCTATTTTCTAGGGTCATTTGGGAGAATAGGATAAAAAGATGGAAGTAGCATCCTACATGGCAGTACTTCCACCCGAGGTGCTCAAGACATCAGTGCAATAGCAAACATGCAATAGGCCTAAAGCTGTTTGCATCTCAGGTGTTCTACTGAACTGGCTAGCTTGCTGCTTGGTTTTAAGCACAAATTTAAAAATGTAATTCACTAAAAATGCAGTGAATTACACTGATCTAATTTAAGCAGTGAACTTTCTTAACCTCTGAGGATTGCTGAGATTTTCAGTGCCTTATCTGGAGACTTACTGGTACATCAAGGTCCCTTGAAGAATGCTGGGCAGCAGGAGGTGGTCATCTCCTCAAAATAAAATCCGACGCATACACATGTGTATCTGTGTATGTATACACATATACAAATATAAGCATATACAATGTTTGTATGCATGTATAGGTGTATAGGCAAATATACACAAAACCTACTTAACTCAAAGAAACTAAAACAAGCAATCACTAGAAAAGCAGTAAATGGACAGAGGGCTGTATTCCCCTCTCTAGGACCCACTACAGCAATACAGCTAAGTGCTACAAACATGGGAAAGATACAGTCCTGAGAGCCTGAGCACTGAGCCCAAGCAGTAAACCAGGGCACAGGACGCTCTGGTAATGCAAAAGCTCAGTAAGTTCTGCCTCCTCAGTTTAGGCAAGTGACAAATATAATTTTACTAAGGACCTCAAGGTGAAGTTGGACAATGCTTTCCAGGAGGAAATGTTTTATTCACTAATATGTTCTCGCCTGTCATTGTCCCTTGCCTGCAGAGAGAGAAGAAAGTGCAGCACCTGCACTAATAAACATCACATACATGATGCATAACCTACTACCACCAGTACCAATTTGTTTTGTAGTTGCAGATGTTTTGCAAGTGTTCAAATGGACAATTACTATTTGTGTATTACGGTGCAACACGGCTGCAAAGCTGAGCAGGCACCAGCAGACGCTGAAGCAGCCTGACAGCGACACAGGAACACGGGTATTCCCACGTGGGCTCAAATCTGGCTCCATCTATAACTAGGAAAACAGCCTGGTGTGCCAGCAGGGAATGCAGGAAACCTGCACTGGGTGCACCCGGGATAATCATCTCAAGGAAAGCATCCTTCCCAGGAACTAGAGCGGGGACACAGCACATGATCTGAGGCCTCTTAGCAATCTATTTTGAATATACACTAACAATGCAGAATATTCTCATTCAAAAATCTGCAGACTTTTCTTTAGGTACACTAAATTCCTGTCTTTTCAGAGCAATGAAGTCCATTACCTAATTGCACAAGTGAAAAATTGTTAGGAATTTCTTCTTCTCTTTTTTCAAGTCTTTATTGTATTGTTCCCTTTCTGTAGTGTCCCCTTGTTCTTGTCTCATGAGATAAAGCAGGAAGCAGCTCCCAAACTTGCTTCTCTATGCAAAATAATGATTGTTTGATTCTTATCATGTTCTGTTTTATTCATCTCCTCTCAAAGGTTAGCAATCTCTCCACATGAGAGTTTGCCCCTGCACATGATTATTCTTGCCTCACTCTGAACAGGTAAATCTGTAATATCTTATTTGAGATGGCATCCCCCATATCGATGAGCCTGTACCATTTACATAATGACATTACAGGTTTTTTCATTTTATTCTTTATCCTTTCCACATGTACCTAACCTGTTTTTAACTGAAGCTGTGCACAGAGATGTCTGCAAGGAACTCTCACTACTGATGACTATTTTTCTCCCTAGTTAATATAGTTATTTTATAGTGCAGTTAGCAGACAAACAGTCAAATTTCTCCATTCCAAGGCTCAATACTTTGCATTCATGAACACATTTAGTGTGTCATTACGCAACTAGTTAAGTTCTTCAGAGGGTTTGTACCGATTCATCTACATTTGCCTCAGATTTGCATCTGCAAATCTTCCCAGTTCATTTATCAGTCTTAAAGATAATAAATAGCAGGACAGATGTGCAGTAACTTCCTTACACTATCAATGTGCTTTAACTCTTGTCTACAAATAAAATCTTACAGAAGTGAACTAGCTACACTGGTGTTCACACCTGCTGCTTTCATGAAAGTACCAATTAGGTAGGAAAGTTTACTACATAGGAAAGAATTATCAGTATCCAACTGAATACTTTACCTAAAGATCCATTTAAGGCCCCATCAGCTGGAAATGATAGGCAGTTTCTATAAACTTGAGCTAAATTAAAACTGGAGGTAAATGTTGCCACATTATGTAAGAGAATTTACTGCAATCAGCATGCTACATTTTCAATTGCTTTCACTGGAATTCAGTAGCCTGGAATTCTTCAGACTGTAAAATTCGTCTGAATCTTTCCTAGTGGAGAAGCAGCCATTGACATGAATTTGTCAATGCCATTAGTTCCCCAGCTTATTCCAGCTACTGTCAAAGATATTCTCCTAATATCTCACAGGCCTGCTGTGGGGCAAGGATAAGCTATGGACCACAGCACGGGAATCAAGCAGAGGTATCGGTTTAACCTAAGTACATTAGAGTTTGAAATATGAAGCACTCACAAGGCGTTAATTGGGGACCGCACTGATTACTAGTTACACAGTATTCCTGTTACATTCATTCTCTATGACTAAAAAACTGAAGTGAATCATTGTCTCTATTGACTTTTTCATGTGTGTTTTTTCCTCAGTAAGCTCCTCTCTTTGATATATATGATCCTAATAAATTACCTTTTTGAAATAGGCTCCCTTAATTTAACAGCATCATCAAAGGCTGTAATAAAAGAATAAAAAATAAACAAATAAAAAGAGTTTAATATTCTCTAGGATGACCAGTATCTCTTCATCACTCAGTCACCATCTCCATAGCTTCTAGAATGGACTATTAAGTCAGTCTGAAATAAGAATTAGTCTACCTTACAGCCAAATTATCATCATCCTCATTGAAAGACCCCCTCAGTTTTCATTTTCAAAAACTGCAGGATAAACAAGTTTCTTTAACCTGATTCCCCAAAAGCAAGAATCTGAAAACTTGGTTCTTCTGGAACAGAAAGGCCTGAAGGCAGAAACCAGACAAAGGACTGCAAAGGAAAAGGGGTAAGTCATTCCAAGTTACTTACACTACCATTGAAATTATTTATATTACAGTAATAAAAATAATTTGAATTATTCTTATTGCAACCAGATCCATGACCTTTTAGCATCCATACATTAGTATTTGCAAGCCTTTGCACCTTCCTAGCTAAATACACCACTAGCACAAGCTGCACTACGGTTTGAACACATCCTCTCTTGGGATAAATTCTACAAATCTCACTCAGACAAAAATCTCTCAAAAATTAAAAGAGAAAAGATATGGAAATGTGCAGCAGTCACATCATGGATATGAAAGCCCTCTGGGCCCATATCATGCCAGAGGAAATCACAGAGGGTGGAAGAGCTTTACGTACTAGTTAAACATAGTTTTCTGCAGCAATCACTGCTGGGTGTTAGTGAATATCTCCAATGAGAAGCAAGGAGCGTGAAGGAGGAGCTGGATTGCAGGAGGCTTCCCTGGGAAGAACCGACTCGCTCAGCCCTGCTTAAGCAGGCTGGAAATACAGCAATAAAACGCACCTGGCAAGATCAAGGCTTGGAAGAACAGATACCATCCAGTTGAGCTATTACTAAAGTATGCATTCATAGGCAGGAAACTTAACTTTGCAACTTAAAGCTGAGGGTGGGAGGAGAAACAGACAAGTGGGGTGAAGCCAAAGAAGAGAAAGCAGCTGCCTTTAGAAGAGAGATACTCAGATACAAAAATACAGCAACATTTTACATGCTCTGATTTACAGTGAAAACACTCTCAGACCCTTACCAAGTGTCCAGTCCCCAACAAAGGCTGTGCCACTGACAACTAGATTTCAAGTATATTTTTTATCCAGTGAGAATGCCTGCACTTGCTGCAAGATGACTAACTGGCTCACAGCTGTGCTGCCTGTGAGTAATGGCACGATTCCCCCATTCTTCGGCTGTTAAGTATTTTCTCTGTATGTCTGTTGCTGCCTGTACATATTAATACCTCAACTCCATGCTGGTTATCAAGTTGCATGCACACAATACCTGCTATTATTCGCCAAAGCAGCAGATGATTTTAAACAGCTACTGGGAAATCAACTTTCCAATCAAGGCTTCAACTTGTTGACTTGCACGAATCAATATGCATCATTTCCAATCTTTGCATTATTTGTTTTTTTGCCAGAAAAGTTAGCGCTGAGCTGAAGAATTAGGTCAGTTTTATTAGATCTTCTAATTAAGCAGCTCTCGCTTGAAAGGGACACGGCCTCCGCTTTCAAGAGCGCTCCAGCGTTTTGTCAATAGGGTTCAGAATAGGGCTAATGATAATCATTAGAGAAAGCCCAGAGTGATTTTAAGAACTTATCTTTCTGTATTTTGTTCTTTTTAATCACACTGGGGGATCCTGGAATGAAGTCACTTCAGACAATTGTTCAGGTTCAAAAAAAAAAAAAAAAAGAAAAAGAAAGAGACGTCAGGGAAAGAATGAGAGGAAATTTTCCGTGAGTGGAAAAGGCAAAATAATTCAACACAAACTACTCCCCTGTAATTTAGAGGCTGATGACAGAAAAACCACAAATCTCTAAAGCCTCTATTAATATATCGTTCTCATACTACACACCAGTACCAGGCTAAGAACAACATCAATACACAAACATATTTTCCTCATACTGCTCTTGTGCTCTGATTCCTCCCCTTGGAAGTTATTCCACTGTAAAGAGATTCTGCCTAAATTCTTTGAATATCTGGCGCTTGCCATAGCTGCGCTCGTGCTTTCTTGTGCTTGTGTACAACACCAGCTCAAATTGCCCTCTGCAGTCTGTCTCATCTGCTCCTTACAGAAGCTCCTTTAACCAATGTCAGCTTTGCTGAACTATCTTAGTATTTATCTTAAACTTCTGTGCAGCTTTTCGCCCTAACATTTGCCTTTGTTATTCTCTTAAAGACTTCCAATGTAAGTTCAAACTTGATTCTGACCAATTGCATAGAAACAGAATTGTAGTGCACTGATCTCAAGGTGTTTAAGTTAAGAAAAACATTAATCTGCCACAGAACAGGCCTCAGTTGCAAGGCCCTGCACATCCCAGGAATAGCAGAGCTCCAAGAGTCATGCTGTGTTACACCACCACAAGCTTCATCAGGGCCTAGACCTGGTAGCAGATCCCTGAATATGTTTTATTTTTTAAACTTGTTGGTATCATCCTATTGTTGCCTTGAGGACCACGGAAGAGTTAGAAGCAGCTGAGCATGCAGATCCCCAGAAATCCGGGCAATTTCCTGCTGCAAAGTTCAGCTTCCGCATCTATTCCCAGCCAGGTCCCCTACTAACATATCACAGCTTCTCCCTCCTACCAGCCGTGTGAGGTGGTACCAACCTGTCTATCCTTTTCACACCCTCTCCAGGTGTGAAAGGGAGCCTCTGGGTCAAATATAGGACCAGCACATCCAAAAATATATTGCTTCAGCTTATTACTGCACTTAGCGGGGCCAGCTTTTGTTCAAGGAGTTGAAATCTCCAGCAACTACTTTGTTTGCCCTTTTTTTTTTTAATAAACCTTTTTGATTTCTGTTATCTCTTCATAGTGCTATCTCACTTACTGAGAAATTTTCCTTTACATATATAGAAGGTTACTCCTCCTCCCCACTCCCTTCCTCTTTGATCTCCTCTCAGGAGGCAGAAATTATTGACCGCACACCCTGTGTTGATTTTCCTGCTGGCCATTTGAATGAATTATCATCAGGGCCCATTACGCAGTTCTGCTAGAAACAGTAAAGTTACAGAGGGTCAAGTTGGCTTGGCCAACTATGGAGTCAAGTCGCACCCTTTCCCTTCTACCCGATAAGAACCCCTTGAACCAAGCTTTGCACCCCAGCTAAAAGTTAAGCGCCACAGAGCTACACTGGTGACGCTCTAAAATACAATAACACACAGGACAAAAGCTTGGCTGAAATCAATGGGAAAACTCCCGCTGTTTTAACTTTAATCCCTTTCTGTACTTGGTGTGGAATTCCTGTATGACTTGTTATTTAGGATAAGTTTCAAGAGAGAGTATTGCTCGATTTACTATAAATCAGTAATGGGGCAAAAGTAGCCCACTGGGTCCAATCAACACTTGCATTGATTTCAATGGGATTCCTCGAGGAGAATCCATTTCTATGTAGGTCCTCAGCTTTTCCTGTGTCTGAGATAATCAAATTTAAAGAGTTTTGTCAGCAATAATTTTACTGGATGTCTTCCATTTTAATGAGATTTAAAAGATGCAATCTGGTCCCCAGGTTTTTAAAAAATCAGTTTATTATTCTCCTAACTTTTTTGGCTAGTATTATTTAACAATAAATATCTGAATGAAGTCAGTCTTGAATAATTCATGAATCCCAATTTCACATTATTTTGGCATTGTTTTTTATGGCCTTTGCTGTTTCTGTCAACAAACAGCCCCCTCAACTATCTTCAC
This sequence comes from Nothura maculosa, assembly GCA_032353885.1. Taxonomy (NCBI): domain Eukaryota; kingdom Metazoa; phylum Chordata; class Aves; order Tinamiformes; family Tinamidae; genus Nothura; species Nothura maculosa. The sequence continues at coordinate 3,453,991 of JAUBOD010000819.1, read as the reverse complement.
CTTGGATTTCTATAGACAAGCAGATCATAATTTTCGAAATGTGCTTCCTGAGAGCCTGCCCTAAGAAGATTTACCAACCACGCTGCCAAAACTTTCAGAAAGCAGCACCCAGATAATGCTCCCTGCCAGAATTCAGCAAGTGGGTTTCATAATTACCAATTTCCTTAAATGTGTATTTTTAACCCAATTTTACGTCACTGATTTGAGAGCAGTACAAGAGCAGCGGCTCTGTACTGATGATATGTACATCATCACACGATTTTTAATTTAAAAGCAGAGACTCATGTTACCCTTTAAGATACAATTAAAACAGCAAATACAATTTGATTTATTAAAAGTTACTAATAAGCAGAGTCAGCCAGCTGGGCTCAAGGCAAAAGGAGGAGAATGATGGATGCATTGAGAGATTCATAGTTCATCCAGCCACTAATCTGTAGAGCAGCTATAGTGGCGGTTCTGTGGGAAGTAGAGCAATTGGGCACAAATCATCATCATCATCATCATCATCGTCCTTTGTGTGCCTGTAGCAGCTTTCAGTCCACTATCTCTCATAAGTTTGCACACACTTAATTAAGTCTTATGATACCCTCTCCAGGGAAGTCAATATTAGTTTACTTATAGGTGAACTGAGATACAGCAACGTGTAACTTGCTCAAGGTCACAGAGTGGGCTAGTGGTGAAGCCACAGATAAAATCCCTTGCAGTCTAACCCCAATAATCTGATTTTATGGTAAAATGATGCAACCCCTCTTTTACTGATTCCACACTGGAAATAGCAGTCACAGATGTGACAAGTGAGAGAAAAAAAGTAATGAAAAATACAAACAATACAAATCTCATGCCCAAAAAGGCAAATTGAACAGTTCGAACTTTGAAATAAAGTCTTTTTTTGTTGTTAAATAAGTAAAATAGTTTCCTGTGTTGAGGGGGAGATTACTGATATTTTATTTGCACCCTAAACCACCACTCTCAAGAACTAAGTAAAGTCAGTGGCTAGATAAGTAAACTAAACCATTGTGGTAGCATTTCTCAAATGTTTCGCATATATGCAGGCAGTGAAAAAAACACAGATGGAGAATACTACAATGAATTGAAATGTTCTATTTAAAAACTGTTTGTCAGCTGTGGTTAAGTTGACACTGTCATCATAGCAACAAATCACAACACTTTACATGCTATGCTCTGTGCTCGAGTTTGCTACCGAGAGCCGAATTATTGGAAATTGGAAGTTCTTAAGCAGCTCAGCGAGTGGAACAATAAATAAGCGATGGTGACCTCAGGTTTCTGCAGAGGGCTGAAGGGAAGAAAAAAAAAGGTCAACCAAGTCCTTGTTTTTTATAACAAACCAATGGTTACTTCTACTAAGGTGTACCAGATTAAAAAAATAAATAAAACAATCTACATAAGCAAAAACACTCAAAACAATCCGTGTGACTTCACGGTTCGGGTTGCTGATAACAGGTTAACGTCTTTCAGCTCAAGGTCAGTGGCTGGAACCAAGTTCACTCTTGATGAAACTCAAAGTCATTGCCAGCCAACTGCTGTTCAAACCACAGCCTCTGCAAAATGAACTTGCCTAGGGACCTCTATGGTCCCTAGTGGGCTAAAGTCCACATATATTTTTAACAAACACACCATTTTGTTTAAAACTCGATCCAAATCTTGATCTCAGTATCATTCATTTGTAACTCCAAACATTCCACTAATATATTGGAGACAGTAATAATTCCAACTATTTTACTAATACATTGGAAACTAGTAACATTTGTCAGGATTTAAACTTCTGTTTTTTTCTCACGTGGCTTTTGAAACTAAGTCATGCTACTAAAATATAGTCTGCAACCTACTGCAGATGAACTTAAATGGATCTGATTTTAAATTCCCTTTGCTCATTAGTTATTACTATATTATATCAAAAAGAGAAATAACCAAGTAGCATGCAATACAAAAGCCTGTTTTTTGTTTTTTTAAACACATCAGCAGTAACTCTTTGGAACCTGAAATATTTGCATTAAAACAGGTAACATTAGAAGGGAATAAAACTCAAATATTCTACTTGGTCTTAATTATTCCACTTATTGGGAAAGGTAGAAAAAATATTGAGAAAAAGGTCTGTAAAACTGCCTAGTCAATAGCATACAGATAATAAAAATTTCTCTACAAAGCTTGCAGCCTCCTATTGCAATGCTTGTAGAAAAGGAAGACATTATTAAACACTGTGTAGAATGTGGCAAAACCAAGTAACTAAATTAATAAATCTTTTTTTATATTTATGAATCTATGATGTTTTATATTTATGAATTTACTTAGCTGTAGCCAGAACTATTTGCAATCCTGCTGGGTGCAGAATTGTCATTATCTCAGTTTTCACTCAGACAAGATAGAGATTGTCATGAGGGAAAATCAGACACTGGTTTTAGCAGCAAGGGCTTGATTTATTATTGCTTCAAACAAGTTTCATGCATTAAAGATCCCTGTACAGAACATGACATGTTCTTCCTTTAAAAACAGCTACACACTTTAGGACAAGTGACATGATCCAAATGGTCTAGCCTGACGTTGATGGCTATTCTAATGCAGCACAGGAATGTCTCCCTGACTCGATGTGTTTAACATTTTTTCAAACAGAGAAGAGGAGAATAAAAGGAAAATGTTTAATTAAAATGAAGAATCCTTCCCACAGAAAATCAGTTTTCATCTCACTTGCTGTATTAGCTGCCATTTCGTAGGCTGAAGAAAAGATTTCATTACACACAAAAGGCTCTATTCCAACAGGAATTGCAGTAGTTCATAATCATCTGTTGCGGGTCACATCTGAATTCACTGACCTGATGGGAAAGCATCCCCTTGACTCCACTAGCCTTTGGATCAGGCCTGTGCAGTTGTAGCAGTTAAGGAAAAAGAATCACAGAGTAACACCACTGATGCAAACACAGAATTGGATATTTTTATAAAGACCAAGAATAAGGGAAAAAGGAAAAGCAATATAGAGCTAAAGGGATACACTGCCTGCATACAGGGAACTCATAAAACAGTATTTTAAGTTGCTGTAACATACATCTTGGGGAAAAAAAGGCACTTAGGAAGCAGAGAAATAACTTATTTTTAGATTTTAATCCAGTTTAGAGTTTGGTATAGTTTTAGACTAGCATAGTTGAGAATATTTTACAGGTTAGTGTTCCCCACATCTGTCAACTAATTCTGTAAAGATAAAGAGGGGAAGATAACTAGTTTTTTTTTTTACTCCCTCACAAATAAATATTATGACCAAAGAAATATGTCATTATCAAGAAGTCTTTTTTTTCTCCTTTTATTTGGGAGAGTCTTCTTGCCTTATGGTATGTGTGACACTTAAGTTACTACCTACTCCCTTTACTGCCACTGTCTCCCATTCTCACTCTTGCAAAAAAGATGGAAGGAAGTTTCCTCTTGATGGTACCAACACAACCATAAGAGTTTCTACAAGGACTCATTAAAAGTTCTGAAGTATTTCTTATCAAAGGGGCAAATCAACATCAGACAGTTTTTCATCAGCCAAATTTTGGTCTCACATTAACATCACAGGAAGACAGAACTAAGCTGTTCCGGATTTATACATATGTAAGTGACCAGAAAATGAATCTCTGTCCCTAAGGTCCCAAGAATTTACAGGCAGCTTCGATACGGCATTTCCTTCTCCATCGTTTCCCAGAATAGTTTTTCTGCTTTCCAGTTCCAATCTAGCCCCTTCCTCCCACAGTCATAGACTCTTGATGACCCTTCTCTTGGTTTCAATTTTCCCTTTCTTCTCCTGCATGTCTAGTCCTTCCCCAGACACAGCAAGTTCCTCTGCTCTGCTTCTGTGTACCCTCTCCAACGCTGGAAGCTTCTCGTTTCAAGCAACTATCTCCATTTCCTAACACCAGTAGGATTCGGAAGCATGTACCATATCAAAACAAAGTAGGCCAGATTGACAGTGATAATGTAAGAGCTGAGCTCAGCCAAGCTGCACTGACTCACATACACCATCCAAGGATATGGTCCACTGACTAAAGGAGTCACGAGCAGCACTAACCTCAGGTCTGGAGAGCCCAGGTGACCAGCACAGCAGGGAATGATGCCAAATGCTCACCTGGTCTTCAAGGGTTGACTAAAAGGAAATGATGGGTTTGGAAACGTACCCACTCGCCAGTGAAATAAGCGATTACTCCACCATAAGCAATTACTTGCAGTGCATCCCTCTGTTTTAAACACCTGAAATTAATTTGATTTTATTTTCCCTACACAGATAACTTTAGCCAAGAAACACATCCTTAAAAAAAAAACTAAGCAAAAGCAGCTAAACAGCACTCAAGCATTACTCCGAGTTTCCAAACCCCCATTGAAAATATAAGCCTACTTTTGAAGTGAAAGGAATGACAGAACCATTTTTCTTTTTTTTAAAAAGTTAAATTTCTATTTCTCACCTCTAAGAGAGCATATTTGTTCCACCAGAAACTGTTAAAGCTCAGAACTACCACTTAGCATGTTTTCAATGTTAGTCTTCAGCTCCATGTGTGTATTGTACATGACTTCCTCTATCTTCTATTTTGGTATCACGCTCCATGTCTATTGTACCCCTGATCCACCTCTATTTTAGGAGAAGAATAGAAAGAATCATGGCATTAAGGAAAAGTAATCAAGAGTAGTTTAAAGAAAAAAAAGTAAAAAGAATTAAAATATTGCATGTATGGAATATCAGTATCTCTGAAAGCAAGCTTATATAACTGTATACAAGTCCAGCAGATTTTCCATGCATTTAACCAAATTCTGACCATACAAGTGTGAGAACATGGAGGCTGTAGCAAGCACCCACTGCCAGGAGCTTTTTCTGCCTGGAGCATCCTGTGCCTTGTTCCCAAGAAAAAATGGCCAAAATCAGGTGCCCACTGCCTGCTCAACAGGTGGGCTCCTTCTGACCACGTGAGCATGGTAGCACTTAAGCCAGTCACTTAGATCTCTTTAAAGATGACAGAGAGAAGCTCACACTTGAGGGTTGAATTTCTCTTCCATGGTAGGCAGCCAAAACAAGCAAGATGAATCGTACCCTAGAAGGCCTGATTTCTCTCCATCAGCTATAAAGAGAGTCAAGGATGGTGAGCTCAGATATAGATGTTTACACTACAGATGTCTAAAGTTAGGTGAAATCAATCTCATCGTAGGAGTTTTTCCAAGGACTTGAAAGAGGAGAGGATTTCATCAAAGGGCTATTTCAAGATAACTGTCATAGTCCACAAAAGAAGTAATTCACTTAGTAATAGACAGTTTTAATTTGGGACAGTTTCTCTTTGGCAAAATTATTTTACACACCACATTTGAAGTTATTTCAATTGATCCACAACAACACTAAGCGGGTCAGAGCAGAGGATGGACACTAAGACTTGAACTTTCTGTTCTTGAGTCTTACAAGCGAGGGTTTCCACAGGCTTGGTCATAACTATTTTATCTGTCAGTTATCTGTACAAAGGTAAAAACATTAGCATGTTTTACAGGGATTGCATCAGTTACATTTGGTAAAGTGATGTGAATTTTTGATGCAAAGATTATATATTTTGTACATTAACTCAATCTTTTCTTACATATTTTCTCCTTCATGGGAAAGCCTAAAGAAGAGGCTATTCCTCAGTGTGTGCTTATTGATAAGATGAATTCAGTTTTAAAGAATATTTTTATATGTATTTTATCGTGTCCACTCTGTTCTTTGAACCTCACCATGAACGTTACATGGAAGGTCTGACATACTAAAGGCACAGAGCAGCGATAAAGCTAAGCGTGCAGAAAAGAACAGACAAGATACAGGTAGGATTTTTTTTTTGTGGAAAGTAGGTAAAACACTGTATAGCAGAGATACTCATACAGGTGTGGTTAGACTCTAGCTCCACTGGATACTGACATTTAACAATATAATTTAAAGTCTCCAGTTAATAGGCTTGAACTCTCTTGGCTTCATACCAAGTGCATAAGAGATTGACGTTCTGACACAATAAATACTCCCAACTTTTCCATTTCCTCCTTTGACATTTCTTTCAGCACTGTCAGGCTAATACTTGCATCTTGAAAGAAAGTCTCATATAAGGGAAAAGATCCTCCACTCATTTCTCTCGTGCTGTTATTCTACTGCTGTCATTCCAATGCTGCAGCAAAAGAGGCCAGAAAAAATACATTTCTGCACGTAACTCAAATGATGGTTTGCGCTGCAAAGAATCACGAGTAGGATTATAGGCAATAGAGTTTAGGCTTTAGCTCAGAGCCTGGAATGACAGGAGCTGACTTGCTCTCTGGCCCTCAAACACCCTTCTCTGGTAAACCATGGTTAACACACCCAATGGACACTATATGGTAATGGAAGATGAAGAAAGAAAAGCTAGATTTTTTGCATGCATGTAAAACAAAGATAAATTAGTCCAGGCCCAAGAACTGAATGCACAGGAAAGGGTTATGTTAATGGATACAATCTGACAAATGGCCAGAGTGCCATTCAAGGAGCTTTCTTGGGCAAACAACTGTCATGTTTCCTCTGTGTGGTAGGCAATATTTAATGAGGTCCTTTAAGAAAGTGTCCCTTTCTGGAGAATAAATGTATCTGAAGAATAAACAGCTTTATCAGCTCAGATCTCATTTCTCTATGCAAGCACCCAAAGCATCCCACTAACATCAAAAAAAAATTCTGCACAGTTAACTAAGAACTCAGTCTAGTCTTCTAGCCTGCACATGAGTCAAACAGGATTGAAAAACAATCAACAACAGTGAATTATATCCAGGGTTTATGGCAGCATCCAACCAAATGAAAATGCTTTCCATAATGTCTCCCGCAGAGGCAAGGCTGCATCAGGTCCATCTGGGCACTGGGATCCCTTACTTCTGCTCAGTCCAGTAGGTGTGAATGCTCTGGAAAGTGAGCATCTGTTTATTCATAATGCAAAAATCATCATGCTATTGACCTTGGTGGATTCACCTGCCTTCAGGTTTCAAGTTATCTCAGGTAAATTGTTCCATGGCTGAGATTATTGCATCAGCCTCAGCAAAGCTCTTTTCCTTTGTACCTTAAGAACTGTGAAGTCACAGCAGACCCTGGCCTGGGTGCATTTTTATGCAGGCTGCTTACTTGTGAGAACTACAACTGACACAGAGACATAAACTGATATCATGAATGGACTGTGTTTTAAGACAGCCAAACTCATTTAGGAAAATAAGCTGGATCATTCCCAGGTCCTCAGAAATGAATCTACTATTCTATGTCTTTATGACATCTTTGAAGTACTCAATGCTTGGGGGAAGAAAAAAACTAAAAATATTGCAATGTTCTGTGCAGATATTAACCTTTCATTTCCTTTTGGCCAGATACATATTGTTAAACTGTTCAAACCCCAGAGACTTTACCAATCCCAAAAGCCTAAATGACATTCATCAAATAATTTCCTAATGAAATGTATTAGAAACCATTTAGAAAAAAACATATCAGTCTAATTTTCCTGAACAGACTAGAGGCTTAATTTTCTTCTCAGCTACACTGGACTAATTCTAGAATAACATAATTGATAATAGGAATGACTCAAACTCTCATAGCAGCGTATCTGGAAGGTGAATTTGGCTGGGGGACAACAGCAGCTGGGGCTGATCCCCACATTCCCATCTGACACAGAGCTGAGGTCTTTCTTGCCTCCCCAGGGAGGGCAGTGTTGCTTTTGGGTAGCAGCCACCCAAACCAAAGGCTTTCCTGCAATCTGAGGATTTTGTGGCTATCACATGTGGGTATCCAGCTATAAGCACAGGGTAACCCTTGATGCTGCTCCAAAGCGCAGCCCTGCAGGGGTGGAGGATAAGCCCATCCTAAAATCCGAGTGATTCCCTGGCAGCTGCTCTCCCAGGGCAGGGCCTGCAAACGAGCCCACGTGTGGGAGTGAATTCCTAGTGCATTGGCACTGTGTTACACAGGGGTAAATGGGAGGCTCTTACGGTGGGCAAACTTTGTGATACATTCCTGGATCAAAAGATTGATCGATGAAATAACGTTAGGGCAAAGGGAAACAAACAAACAAAAAAAAGAAAAAGTTGCTAGAAAATCCTCTCCTTTCCTCCTTGTACAGAAACTAAACACTTCCACTTCAGACCAGCATGGGTCATGGACAGATTTAAGGTATCAGAACAATTTCCTTTTTGGAAAAACGACTGTAGATCAGTTAAAACAAAATCATGAACTGTATCTATCAACTGGAAATGATAAACAGATAATATAGCTCCTTCTAATTTGCTGGATAAGGGATTGAAAAATATCAGATATTTATACAGGCTCAGATACCATCACTTTCTGTAGTGTTATAGTCTTTGTCTTTGGAACACAAAGAAAAATACTGCAGCTCCTGTATCAAAGGCAGGTTGCACAACAGAAAACAGGCTTTGAATCTAGTCTGTCCTATATCTCATATACACATGGGGGTTATAAAAGCCTCATATATTCTGTCCTACTATACGAGACTGTATAAACTAAGAGTCCAAAGCAATCTGGAAGACCAATGTCAGGGTGCACTATACTGGTTTCAAGAAGCCCTTTAGCCCTCACATCTTGTCCTACACACTTGAAAGTTAAGGTCTTTATCGTATTTTTTTCAGTTTCAGAAGGCATTTAACTAAATTTGTTTTTAAACCTATTCTTTCCACAGAAGACCTCAAACCTGCCACCCTTAGGGACCCAACACCCACACTGTAGCCCTGGAGGAGGGCAGGGGCAAGGCACCATGCAGAAGCAGCCCGGGAAGCACTGTGAGGCCCAACCATTTTCCATTAAAGAAGCTGGCAACAGCCAAGCTTGTAGAAACTGCTCCTTAGACCCAAGGACAGCATCTTCTATAACAGTCTGGGACACTTAACTGCTTAAACACGACTTACTTGCTGGTAATGCTACGAGGCCAAGATCTACAACAGATTTTGTCCGGGATGGGGCAGGAATAAAGAACTGAATAACTGCACAGGTGCTAAGACAAAGAACAAGTATTATACCCGTAAGGCCTTATGGCTTCAAGAAATGACTCTATACAAGGGAAGATACAAACAGAATAAATAGAAAAGCTGGACGTTTTTCAGAAGCAAAGATACTCATCACTGCAACTTGCACATTGGTCTACACAGAATATTCTGAAAGGACCTAAGGTCACCATGTAGAATACAGTCTAGTAGAGCAACCACCTTGTGGAAGATCTGCTTCTCTTCTAGCTCTACAGAAAACATTTCTCTTCACTTGATACGGTCATAAAGCAGGAGCAGCTACTATGGCTCACCTGAGAGAAGGACATCAGGAAACTGTTTAGGGTACTCCTGTCCCTGTGCTTTCATGCAGCCAAACAGATGAAAATGAGATTATTCCAGCACCATGAAACCCACCCACAGGCCACCTCACAGAGCTCCTCAGACCCTGGACAACTATGAACCTTGACATGAACCTTGACAACTATGTGATTTTTGTCTCATAGATTTTATGTCTCTCAATTAGATGTACAACTAGAGTTCTCATCTGAAACTCCTATGCTATATTTGTATTGAAAATAGCTTTCTTTGCATGTGTGAATACGGTGGATAACATTTAAGCTTGGTGCTTCTCTGTAAAGATAGGACAATACAAATATATATATTTATATCTTGATTCATAAAAACAGAATAAAAAGTACATTGGGGGTTGAAATAAAGGTATATGCAAGGTAAGAGCAACCAGAGTAGGAAAAATAAGAGAAACGCTGAAAATTTAACACTTTCTGACACAGGTGTTCGCCCAGCCAGGAACCTATTAGCACCCTGTCACAAAAGCCCCTAAGCACACAAAAATATGAATTTGGAAGTCAAAAAACCTGACATACATAATTAAGTGACCAACTGAAAGCCTGTCATCCCCGTTCTTTGGAATACAGCCAGAAATTAGGAAAGAAAAGAGAACCTGAACCTCGACTTCCAGCCATTACTAGCAGGAAAAAAAAAACCCACCAACCAATCTCCCTTTCCCAACAAAGCTAGAGGGAGAGATGAATGTTTTGTGGGAATATCTCCATTAATTTTATGGAAACGTTAGGAAACCTTAAGCCTAGAATCAAGTGCTGATTTAGAGGGATCCATGGCAAATGCACCGAACGTCTCCTGATATTTGCACATGGAGCAAGTTCTGAGGTGGCTGCCAAGGAGTTCACGTCGCTGCCTTCACAGCCGCCACGCTGGTCGCCTCCGCTTCCCCTAGCTCATTTCGTCTGCCACGGCCACAATTACCTTTTTGTAAGTATGGCTTCATCCCCCCCTTTTTCCTTATTCCTCTCCCTCAATCACTCGAAAAATTCCAACACTACCAGTTGCAGGGCTCTACCACAGCATAAACGGGGAACTATGAACGGAGAACTATGCCTGTCATGGCATAAAAACTACCTGCATCTTGGCTGTCCTGCTTGATTGGCAAAAAAATGGTTAGTTAAATTTGTAGTCCAACTGAAAACAGGCTGAAATAGGCTTCTGGGTTCATCCCTTTCTGGTCACAGGATATAAATTTTCTTTCACCTTTTTTTCATGCTTCTCTTTCTGTGCAAGGTGCTGCTTCTCTACCTATTGCAAACCTAGAGTCTCCTTCATGCTTAA
>JAUBOD010000819.1:3427935-3438288 GCA_032353885.1 Nothura maculosa | reverse complement strand
TATAAACAAATGATATTATTACTTGCACTTCATTGCGGTGCTCAAGGAATGCTTAATGAGGGCGCGGGGGATAGTAAATGAATCCTGCTTATAAGTAAAAAGCTTCATAACTCAGCGGCTGCCACCTCCCTTCCATCGCCTCATTTGTGTGATAAATTTTGCATTCTTCAGGCATTTGTTAAAGAGCTGATCCTGCAAGGCGCTGGGTGCCCTCTCTACCTATAGATTTCAGAGGAAGCCGAGGAAACTCATTAGTTTGCAGGATAAAGATCTACCAGAAAGAAACATAACTTAAAAGCCGGTTGTCAGCGGTTCCAGTTATGCCCTCTGTTATACCTGTACAATTCCACTTACTGCAAAACAGTTACACGAGAGTAAAGAGGGCAGAAATTAGCCTAGTGAATCATCACTAATTCCTCACCAATTTAATCCTGTTTTTCTTTTTCCTGACTATAATTCAGCACTCTATTTAAGGTTTCCTTTGGCCTGGGTGACTCCTGAGAGCAAGGTCTGGATTTGCAGAAAGTTTTAATGATGTTTTTCACTAACAGCTACTATCTTATGCATTTTCTATTTATCACAAAAACAATGCCATTCCTCTGCATGTGCTTGCTTTAAACGACTACAGAGATAATTCTTGTGCTTCTTTTAAAGCCTTTAAAAGCAAGAGATATGTGTAAATCACATTACTATTTAGAGGACAATAAAACATTCAATAACTAAATCCCGAAGTTGTCAAGTTGGCCTTTGCTAAAGGCTTCTTTCCAATTCAAATCCAGTTCTGCCTTATTATTCAAGCCCAAAAGTGACTCAGAAGAGGGTGGATCATTTCTCAAGTTATCACTGATACCTGGAAGCAGCAGGCGTTCCTGAACTACTTTCCGCATCTCTCACTCCCAGTCCGAGCTAAATTCAAAGCTTAAGAAAGTCAGGTATGTGTGCAGAAAAGCTGTATTTTTATCTTACATGATGAAACCTATAACAACAGGAAAACAATAATTTCTACTGGTGCTGTCATTTACTAGAATCAACATCATCCTTCCTGTCTTTATTCAGCAGAGAAAACAAAGCTAATCCCAATTTCTAAAGAGCTGGCTAATAAAGGAGTCAAGGGATCATTAGTCTAATTAACTCATTCCTGGTTTTGGTTTACATTTCATTATGCTATTACACTCTTTGAAATGTCAATTTTTAAATACCATAGAAAACTTTAACATATACATTATGTTCAACCAACCGAGGCCCATACTCAATATTGGTAAATTATTAGTATCTAGGTGTGCTGCTAGTGTTCTCATGGCTACAGCATTATTGTAAACCTCACTGATAAGAAAACAGAGAAATATTTCCCTGATACTTGGTTACTTGCTTTATGGGGACATTATAGAATATCCAAATATATGCCCTTGCCTCTACTTTTGGTCATCGTGCCATTTCAGTTCCAAGCAAAATAAATCTAGATACAAACCTAGAACTTTATTTCTCTCTTTTTATGTGGTGTTCATCTATGGCTTAATGAGTCATTTTAGGTCAATTCTTAAATTGATTTAATGGGTTGAGTCATTTACTGTACTTTAAGTCAATTTTTAAATTAATGCGAAGTAGTTAACTTGAAACATTAAGCTGAGTAACCAAGCATTCCGTACGGATCAACACCAGGTAACAGTACAGACATTCTTCACTTTTCCTGGTGCATTTTTGTAAAGCAGCTATATTCTTTATATGGAAGAAACATTTACTAATTTGCATGTTTAATTTGCACTACACATACCCCAACCACAACAAGCCCTGCCCCTGTCAGGGCCAGGCTGCATGGGTCACAGCACAGCTCTAAGAGCCCCAATGAAGGAGTAGGACACTGTGATTCCTTGGTATGTATTTTAAGGGATGCTAATGATTGCTCATGCTGATTCCAACTCACAGGCAAATGAAGACAGACACATTGAAATGAGAACGAACCATGACAGCAGCTCTTACATAAATATGATCCAGACATCAATTACATCTGCTGTAGCATGGGCCCAGTTATTAGTCATGCTGGATAATAAGTAAAGAGATCTGATCCTTATGGATGTGCGAGTCTTTTCTTGAGTGCCTAAGATTCATCCACCTGCCTTTTAATACTCTGATGCAATCTGTCCCTTACCACCAGCAAGAAGCTGCTATTACTATTCCCTGGTATTTTAATTTCTGAGAAAAGGAGTTTGATCTCCTTACTTGGACTCTGCCCAAGGGCCTGGTAAGATCTGCCACTGCATTACAGCTTGTAGTTGTGACCAGTTGCTAACAAAATGTAAGTCCATATAAATGCTTACGTGGATGTTATAGATGCTACAGAAAAGTTTGTTTTAATATTTACCATTTCAGTCTAGTGCCTCCTCCCTGGTTCCTTGCAAATGGCCCATCCTGTATCTTGCTGCCCTGTCACCTGGCTGAAACAAGCCCTGGGGCTGTTCGCCACCAGCACCTGGGCCTTAGCTGTCTTTGTACTTTCTAGAGGTGGTGGTTCAGCTTCAGACATTAAATTTTGAAAAATTTCTCCAATCTTGCATTAGAAATCTTTCAAGTAGAGAGATGCAGATTACTCCACCTTCAGTGGCATCTTACAAGCAACTTATTCAAAACTTAAAGTTGAAGGGCCACATGAGTGCTGGAAATTGTTAAAGAGCAGCCATATAATATAGATTTGGAGCAGCATGTTTCTGAAATAAGATTATTGGGATGCCAAGGCAGCAGGAAGCAGAGAGGACACCACCATTCTGCTATTTGTCACTAGCAATAACTTCGGTGACACCAGAAGAAAGGATGTGCCCTTAGAAGCCTAACCACAGAAAGAGAGCTTGGATTATATTTAAGAGCTTAACAAGGATTAAATGCATCCATTAATAAAAGGTATTTTGAGAAGACTAATAAAAATAACATTTTTGTCTGCTGAGAAAACAAACATATCTAATATCTGATCTGCATTAGAAAGAGTGAATCTGGGTACTGAATCTGGGAACCTGATAATACTTAAGTAATAGAAAGCGAGCATTAGCTCTCACTAATTCACATTCTTGGTGTCATTCATAATCCTGGATTTAACCCAATGCGACGTAAAAGGACACATCTAAACATGGTGAGACCCACAAAAAGCGAGCAAACCCCTTTGGCCCTGGTACAGAGCCATGCATTTGAGGTGGGGCCCTGTCTCCCCTTGATGATCAGCACTCCATGCACCCCGCTGGCCGTTCAGCAGAGATATTCTCTAGGTTGCTCTCCATGTACCTTCACTGGAAGCCCAAGGTGCAAGGGGCTGCTTGAAGCTCTGACTTAGCAGGGCCTTTGGGTGTCTTTCCTTGGGTTCTGCCTGGAACTATTCAAATTTAGCATTACCATGAGATCACGTTAACTAGGGGAAACATAGTAGTATTTTAGGGAAACTCTTGGTGGGGAAAAAAAACAATTAGGAAGGCCTTTAAACCTGAAACATTAGAGGAAAAGCAAGTACAAAAAGAAAGGTAGGAGCAGCGGCCCTACAAGCCCCGTTTAACAGGGTGTTGGAGCAGCAGAGCCCAGGGGAGCGTCGCGCTCTGGCCTCCATGATGAGACGCGCTACACACGAGGCCTCAGGAACACGAGGGCCATGAAGCTGCAGCCCAGATCACATGAGAGCACCGTGACGCACCACAAGGCTCAATACTGACACTGGCAGCTCTTACAGTCTTATCAGAGAGGCAGAGACGGCAGCGAGTGGCACACCGCCGGCCTGCCCGATTCCCTGCCGTGCCAGAGGCTTCTCCCTCCTCCGGCATTCCCTGCCGCTTGGGGAAAACAGGCTCTCACGCTCCATCAAAGGCTGCACACGTAAACACACCAGGTCCCTGCTTATCAGCACCGTGGCTTTTGTCATTGCTCCCCTTCCTAGTTAGGTCCTTCCCAGTTGTTCCATTACAGAGCTCTAATTTTAACAGTCAGTGCTGAAATAGGGTCTGTAACATCTATAATCTTCTGTATTTTGGTTTCATGTGCAAAACCCTATGCGTGATGACTTTCCCTTTTTAAGTATACAAAAATGTATACTTTTTTGCACAACAAAGAAATATTCTAACTTTCACAAGTCAGTGGGAAAGGTCTAAGCATGATTTCAGATGATATAAGCACTATATCTTAGCATGATATAAGATTTCAATTTTTTTTTGATTCTACCCACAAAACATTGGCTTAAAAATAAACAATTCCAAAAAATACAAAAGAAGAAAAAAAGCACTCTACCAGGCAACATGATAAATTCTGTGAATCACTGGAACATCTGCCTTTAACAACAAAGATTAAGATGCTAGTCCATCTCTAGGTTACAAAAATGATGAATAGGCTTTTTTAAAAAATATGTATTTAACAAAAAAAACCCTTGTGTTTTAAGAAAACAAATTAAATTTTATTCATAGCAAAGGAAAAAGGAAATAACTGATCAGTTATTGTGAGGTCTGGCCACTTACTCTTTACATGTCCAGTTTACTGCAGGCACAATCATTCACACAGAATAATCCATTTCTAGAGCTCTTTTCCATGTAAGATTTTTAAAAACTTTGGAAGGGAAAAAAATATCTTAATTTGATTATGGTTAAAGAGTAGATGCACTATATTGGAATTTCAAGTTTCTGTTTCTGATATCCAGGTAGGTGAACGCTGGTGTGCATGCTGCAGACATTACTAGAGCATTTACCACCCATTACCACCAAGAAATGAAGCCCATGCTAGAATAAACAGTGCAGCATTTCTGGCATTCGTTAAAGGAAGAAAGCTGTATAAGAAAAAAGAAATACCACTGATTTTTACAGGTGTTTAATAAAGATAAGCTGAAAAAAGGTTCCTATTTTAAGCTCGGTGATAGCTAAAAATGCATTCAAACATGTTCAAAAGCAATCTGAAGTCTCCTAAAAATGGGTGTTTAAAAGTATTCAAGAAAACAGTAAAAATGCAAATAATATTTGTCACATTATTGTACGATATGGGACAAAAATGCTCATAAATTCAAAGAATCCTGCTGGGGCAAACTGCATTTCATTTAAATATGACATTATTTGGGAGTCATTAAAACAGAAATAATGTTTATCGGTTGCATTGTAAAGGTTACAATGAGAAAACAGCAAAACTTTGCCCATCGTGGAATGAGTTGTGTGAGGGACTCCAAGCATAACTCCCTTAATTTTAGCTGTTTCAACTATGCCATGGGGAAAAAAAGCTTAATGTAATTGATGATTCATTTCTGTAGAAATATTACTATAAAAATAATGAGGAAGGCCTAGTATTTTCAAGAATCTAGGTCCAATACTCTAGTATCCCTTATATACATAAGACCAATTAGAAAAAAATAAAAAAGGTGATGGTAGCAACTTTCTAGTGAGAAATACATTCAATCCTGATGAAAAAGAAAGTATAACTTGCCTTGTGATACCTAAAAAAAAATATCTACAAGGGCCTTTCTTGTCCTTCTATTCAAGGTTCTTTCTGGTAACTGACTTTAAATATGGAAATACAAATCCTGTATGAGGCCCTTAAAGAATACAGAAGTAGACTTATATGTTGGTTTTAACATTGAGCCTGTTACAATTAGAGATATCTAACCTTGCTGAAAAGGGACAATATTTTCTAGCAATGACAAGGAGCCTTCTGCAACTTGAGTTCAACAATTGTCATTTACATAGACAAGTATGTGTATTTTCTTCCAAAACATACCATTGCCATTCTGAACCTAAGACTGCCCATTACAGTCAAACAGCATTAATACAGCAGCCAGCATTAACTGTTGCTTATTTCTACACGTAAAACAAAACATAGATGCACACAGAGGCCTTGATTACAGCAACAGTTTGTCATTGGCTTGACTATCGTGAGCAGCTTTTGAAGGGACAATCAAGTCAAGCATCCCATTAAACATCTGATGTATGTAAATCAGTTTCCAGATTTTAAAATTTAATTCCTCCTGTTTTCCTCCAGGTATTAGTTTGTGTAAAATAAATAAAACAATCACACACTACACAGTCTTAATTCTGTCAATGAATTTAAATGGCACAGGGCACACGGACTGTGATGAGGGCCATGAAAAGGTCACCCCAAAGCCTTGATCCTCCATTGAGGTAAAGCCCCTCTCCATCAACAGGAGCTAGCAGAGCTGGACAGCTCTCTTTGGCTTCTCATTTCCCTTTAGCAATCAGATAGGGGGCACAGGTACAAGAAACTTGCCCCCTAAATCACTGAAGTGGCTCTGCATGTGGCTAGACCTAAGTCGAGTCCCCCGGCAGACTAGGCATCAAGTGCTAGCCACCTAGGCAGATTTTGGATTACACTATTTGCTCAGAGTTCAACATTACTACCATTTTGAACTACATTTCTATCAATCCTTTTTTTTTTTTTTAATGTAGCAAGAGTTCACGAGGTTGCATTTTCCTCTTTTGGAAAAAGTGCATGGCCTTTCCCAAGACTGTTTTGAGTAGAAACTCAAACACCACCAGCGTTAACATTGCCCAAGACCTCCAGAGCAGCCCAACCACACACCGTGGTAGCTGCCTCCTAAAGCCTCCAAACGGCCTCCACAAATTTGTATGCACGTTATTTTCTTTGAGCTTGAAATTGATTTGTGCTGTTCTCTCTGCAGACTGCCAATTTACATAATTTGCCATTATTCCTGCAGCACGCTGTACTCCACGGAGTGGGCGAAACTCTTCTCCGAGGAGGCAGCCAGGCGTGGGCTTAACTTTAAGCACAAGAGGTCCCAGGAGGCTTCTCTGCTACTGCTTCTACACTGTACTTAAGCACACACTTATCAACATGGTTGCATCACAGCCTAACCTTAACTTCTTGAGGTTGTTCATAGTTGACACACAGTAGCAGCAAGGAGCATTTAGCTTATTGTCTCCACAGATTCATACTAATACACTGGCATCCTGAGGCATCATTTCATTTTCTAACAAGGAGAAGATATAATTTCTGTGAATTTGTGCAAAAAGCAATTTGGAAACTTTGCAACAAGGATATTACTTCCCATAAATGTAAAACTGGTAAAAATATCATAAGAGGCATACACAGCAAACTCACAGTGCTCTTCTATCTTAAGTACAAGCATTATTCAAAGACATTACACTATTAAGTATCCAAATAATTCATTCATTTTACAGATTGAACATGTAATATTAATTTGTTAAATTAAGCTCTCTTTTCCAAATCCCCTTTTTTTCCTCCCACTTAAACAGAGGTAATAAGGCATCTGAAAGTGAATCTCTGTCTCTGTGTGGATAAACCTGGATTTTCTTTTTCCAGCTTGATTCAGATCTAGATGAGGTGCACGCCTGTCCTACTCATGGCCACCAAGGCATTTCTGTAATTTTCCCATTTTAAGTACAGATCTGATGACGTAATTCCTGCTTTCCATGGTGAGCAAAGAGGGAAGGTCACTTCTCTCTTATGAATGTATTACTCCATCTCACATCAAAACAAACAAGCAAAAAAACAACCTAACAAAAAACCAAGAATTGAAAGTACCTGTCTGAAACGATTGCAAAGATGCAGAGTTGTGATTGGTGCAGGGTGGTGGTAGGGGCAGCGACAGCGCAGTCTTAAGCACCTCATATTAATTGATGAACATCAGGACTTTGTGGTCGTTTAACACTCCCCATAAATGTAGACTCGATAAGGGATATTGATCTCAGTTTTCCTGGAAGAGGATCCCCAGGCTCAGCACTGAGCAGTTTTGCTTCTCGCAGTTCATAAATACAAGAATAAAGCTACTGCTCAAAGACAATCCTAACAGCTGAAAATAAAAGTGAAATTTCAGTATGATGTAGAGAAAAAAAATGGTGCATTTCTGAAGGTTTTTTGAACAGTAACACAACATTACAGCAGACTCAAGTTACCTATGCAAAATCAAGAATTACAATAGCTGGTCTCCGCTATGATTTAAGAATATCTTCCTATTGAATGGCTGGACAAGCTACAAAGGTATGTAAATGTTATTGGTTTTATTATATTTATTAATAGAGTTTCCTTGAGTTACCATGGAATTTGAATATCGCAGTATTTAGAGCCTTACAATACACAACATGGTATTACCAGTGCCTCTACTGTACTGGCAAGAAATTAAGGGAAGGGCCAATTGACAAAGGCAATATGGGATCCCCATGGAAAGCAAGGAATAGGGAGAGCTGCCTGGGGCCAGCCCCACAGGCTCAGTGAAAAGCAAAGCTCTTCAGAGCTCTCTTCCACAGAGAAAAGCCTGAATAAACCCAGAGGTGAAGACAGGTCCTTGGAAGGAGCCCAGATGTGAAGGACCAGACTTGTTTCAGTGTGCAGGAGATGGATCAAGTTACTGCAATCCCAACAAAACAGCAGCGCAAGGGGAAAGAAACTAGAAGCAGTGATTCTCTCCTATCCTTTCTGTTTGACATTTGGAACTTCATTCACATTTTCCTTTTATTTAGCTTTTTCTTCCTAAATCCATACTACTGGCCAGGCAAATTAAAACCTGATTTCTAAAACTTTGTGTTGCTGCCAGAAGCTGAGCTATAATACACGGTTTAAACATAGAAAATTAATCCCCTCTCCCCCTTTCCAACTCCCCTTCCCCAAAAGCAGAAAAACAATCCCTACATCCCCTGACCCTGCATTCAGATTAAAGCTGGACGTTGAAGAAGAGACCTAGAAAGAACTGCATGTCCCTTCCGACTCGGATCTGAGGAGAAGCTACAGGGGTAGGTGAACTGTTCAACTCAGCCCTGGGTCTTAAAAAGATATTTTGCTGGACTAGCCAATGCATGACGTAAGTATCTAAAAGATGTAACAGAATTCTGCAAAATGAATTAAAGCCAGCAAAATAATAAAAGGAGAGAGATTAAGAGGCAAGCATATCTTTTGGAATTGTAAAATAGGTTTATAGGTCTTCTAATAACAACTTTTACTCAAACCTTACATAAATAGGCTTATATGATACAAATATTATGTGGGCTATGTGGAAACTACAAGGTCCCTAATCATGTTTAGGGATTACTTGACAGAACAGAGACATTTCATTCCTATTGGACCTAGGGATTACAGCAAAGAAACATCTAATATTCCATTTTTTAATTTCATGCATTTTTTATTTACCTTTAATGATGCTGTATATATTCATCATCCTGAAATATTAAAACAGTATGAAAAAAGTAATAAATTGGTGGAAAATTTAGGGAATGGGAATGCAACAGCACGCAAATCATACACTATCAAGTGCTTGATACACATTTAAAATTACTGCCTAGTACAGCAAAGCCAAATTCCTGGCAGATTTCTGAAGCGCAAAGTCACAATAAGAAGATCAGCAGAACAGACTGAAATAATAGAATATTCATCCCCCTAATCCATATGCAATTCTTTAGGGCTTTTTTTTAACAATGCATATGAGGTCTGACTGTATTCAGGATTTAAATAAGTTGTCTCTCTCACACACACGCGCACGCACACACAGGCGTGCCTTCCTTCTCTCCATGTATTTTGGTTTAAAAAAATGTATATACAGTTATCATTTCTGCTCTGCTGCACCCACATTGACAAGGTTAGCACATCTCCTCACACCTCAGATGAAACAATAGCATTTTAAACCACAAAAGTGTTAAAAGAAATACATTTATTCATACCACTGAAACCCCCTGCAACAGCTCTGTTGGAAGGAAGGAACCTAGTTGCCTGGGAAAGGGATTTCTTTTTCTTTAACTCTTTCCTCATTCATCCCAACTATTTCATTCTAAATAATTACTGGTTAATTTAAAGCAATTTCACATTTAGTTATTGGCAATAAAATTTTGAGACCAGTATTAAATCTCTGCAACCATGCATTTCCCTCCAGACAGAGGTAATTTTGCTACCTGGTATTGTATGAAGAGACAGAGACCTGAAGATGAATAAATCATCAGTGAAAAGACAGATGCTGATGATAATGATACACTGCAAAACTGCACATGAGGATGGGCAACGTGGAGGTGTAGCCTAAGACTTGCACTGCCATACAGGGGACAAGCAACTTGCTTAGAAGTAGCATGAAGACATAGCAGACTTGCACCACTTCCCCCAAACCAGCAGTAAGATGACATCCATACCTAGCTAAACTGACATGCAGAAAGCTTGATCCTGAAATCAAGGGAAGTGTCACCCAAGTTGAGTGCTGCCATTAGACTGGACTATTGGGATTACAGAAAGGCTGGATGGAAGACCAACAATGGCCAAACACAAGAGGTTCGGAGCAGTCAAATACATGGGTGGACTTGCTACACAAGGTGCCTGTGTGACAGAGTGGTCACCTACAGAGGGCTGGTCACCGTCTCCCATGCAGTGTCCTGGGGGCAC
>JAUBOD010000819.1:3362273-3372574 GCA_032353885.1 Nothura maculosa | reverse complement strand
GTCAAAGCCCTAGCAGAACAGTGCCATGTGCCTTGCAGGGTGACGCAGTTAGGGCAGATGAATGAAAGACCCATCAGAAAGCTCAGGCCCTTTCCCTGCTTAGGCAGCATTTCCCCTGAAGTTCACTTTCCCATGTTTTGCTATCCCTAGGGTTTTTAACTTCAAAAACACTGACTTCCCATAGTTCTGTTGGGAAACTCCTCTGTTTCCTACTGCTCTCAGGGAAGTATTTTTCCTCCTCGTAAGATATAGCCTGAAATTTTTCCCAACATTCATCACTAGAAAAACAATACCCTCTAGGAAGAGCGAATGTGGGATGGCTCCATCTGTTGTCTTTCTTCTATCCACTGATTAAAAGGAGCAGTTGGGATAGAGGAGCAGTTTGATGCCGCCAGCCATAAGCGATGCCACTCACAAGAAATGTGAACGGGCTCAGGCCACATACCCACCATTTAGTATTGGGAAAATATCAGGGAGAGAACATGTCAGCAGGGCCAAGTAACTCTTTATCAGCTTACAAACACTAAGATAAAAAAAAAAACAAAACAGGATTGGTCCTCTCCTCATTAACAGGATGGAGTTATTGTGGTTAGGAGGTTACATAATCATACAAGTTATTAACAGTTCCTTCATTTTCCGGCTGTAAGCACACTAGTTGTGGACATTTCCTGCTTTATTTCTATGATCCACAGATCACATATGTGTAAGGTAATGTGCATGTATAACGTAATGAACGCTCCATAAAGTGTTTGGTTGTCCTCGCAGTGCTGGAGGAGGGACCCAGGCCAGGAATGCAAATGCAGTGACACTGTCTTGTTAGTGCCACTCTCCGTCATCTATTATGACCAACGTTTTACATGCTAGAAGGAGTGAGGCTACTGCACATGAGGCTGGTTTTTGAAGTCTCCCCAAACATTATATGCATTGTCACTGTTTATTAAAGATAACTAATACCCTAAGTCTTTATTTACTTCTGTTTATTGCTATTTTAGCAAGAGTCACCAGAGAGCAGCTATGCCTCTGGTCCACAAGGGTTCTTTAATCACTGTTAGTAGGTAAAATCATGTGTGACAACTAATCCAAAAAGCAGATTATATTTATTTTGGCTACAGTGGCTTGCAATTCGTTAAAATCAACAAAGTCTTTTCATTAGCCCCCTGCTGATGTCCTGAAAACAGACATTTCAAGGGTCTCAAAGCACAGAGCTACACATGTGCGGCAAAGCCGCGACTGACAGACTTACCGTTGCCATACTTACCATAAAATCTTATTAAAAACAACAGCAAACTTCTTATTTTCTTTCATAAGAGGGCTTAATTTATGATCCCAGATTCCAGAATCACAGTCTTAGAAACAGGACTTCTTAAATTTTAAAAAGTGTAAGTAAATCAAGCAGGACAATTACCAGTGAAACACTTGCAAATGGTTTTGTGTTGTTTGAAAAAAAAAAAAGCTCTTGTAACAATGTAAGGAGTGAGATAGTGAGATTAGAGATTCAGCAAGTCTAAATATTAGCCTGCATGCTTGCTGAGCCGCTCACATTCTGCAACCACATTTGAATAATTGAATTTCTCGTTAGCAGTGTGATCTTGCGGCGCTAACGCTCCGGGATTTCGGGATCTCTGGCTATTGTCTCCCTAGACGGAGCCCCACGCTCCTGCCTGCATTCCTGTGGATGGGCAAGCAAGAGAGCAGGCGCTAAAAATGCCAGCGTGCCAAAGCAGGTGGGGATGAAGTTACGTGCCCTTCATCTCCGCACTGCCCTCCCTGCTCTCCAAACACCGTGAGCAAGTTCAGTGCCAGCCACCAGCCTTACTACGAGCATTGAGGAGCACCAGCCACCCTAAATGCTCCTGAACACGTTAGAAGTCCAGGCAAGTGGCAGAAAAAAGAGTTAAGACACTGATTTGCATCAACAACATTTTTTTTCTGTGTCAGTATGAGCTCCCTGGGTAACAAGCACATTTTTGGTCACTGCTCTACACATGCCCTGTCTTGGAAAGGCAACTTAAGCACCACATTCAGAACTGTGCAGAGAGCCGCTCCTGCCTGACACGTGTGCAGACACACTTATTTCCTGGGTTACTGCTGGACTTGGATGTGCCTCCCCATTGTGAATTTTCCCATCTCCTGTTGAAAAGGAGCTTCTTGTTGGCCCCCCAAGCACAATCTTGAACATTGTCAAGGCTGATTATCAGACATCACTTCACACGAGGCTTTTTCCATGCAGGTCTCCAGCAATTTGAAGGGAAGCCAAAAGCAGATGACTGTTCTTAAATGCACAAACTACTACTGTACTGCACTTCCCCTGAGCCACCAGGGTCAGTTCATCTACTAGAGGGCCACTGTCCAGCAGCTCTGCAGCCTCCTCCAGCTCCTCTAACTTCAAGCCATGAGCAAAAGAGCTGCCTGTTAAAGCAGATAATAAATACAGCCTGGGAGGAAAACCAAGATACAAAGCTTTTCTCCAATGTCTAATCAGAGTTCTGTCCACAGGGAAAACTGAACCACATCTGATATACAAGTTATCATTTTGGCTCTCCATAATTAAAACTATTGTTGCCATGGCAATACCAAGGCTGTGGAAAGTACACGCAAGGCTCATGTCAGGCCTCTTGGATGATGCAATTTGTTGTCCCAGGCCGGTCTGGAGCAGGATGGAAAAATCGTGACTCGGGCAAATAGTTGGCGTTAGGAGGTTTGTTACTGAGGAATCAGATGCTGCGTGCGCTGCAAGGCCATTTTCTCAGGCTCTCCAACATGACCACTAATCCTGTTAGAGTCAACAGCAGTTACAAAGATAATTTTGAAGAGAATAGATTCAGGTCCTGCGCTACAGGATTTCTGGCAGCACTGTAAACAAAAACAAGCAAGCAAACAGTAATATGTAATGATAATGATGAGGACTAACCAATCAGAGAGATTCAAATATGTCATATTAAAAGCAGATATAAAATTAAAATGTGAAAACCTGATTATGCATTCAACACCATGGGCTTTCACAGTTTGGTTGGCAGCTATTTACTCATTTGAAACTGATCTCTACTGAGCCTGTTAGACTCAAACAGCAATTCCAGGTCACCCGGTGACTTCTAAATAGCAACAAGTAATAAGTTATTCAGGATCTTTCATAAAATATACCACACTCACTACGGCTGCACACCTACTTATGCATCCTGTGCTATCTGAGCACACACAGACATGTCTGAAATAGCACGAAAGTGCTATCCAGAGTTCCATGACTTGCATTCAAGTCATTTTTCCCACACATGGAAATCCTGGATCTTTAACAGGATACCTGAGGCGCAAAGGAGTCAGGACTCACTGCAAAACTTAAGGTGCTACTATTTTTTAGCAGCATGGTAGTGGGTGCCTTCTACAACAAATGAGTGTGTTGCGCACATTTAATTTAAGTAAAAAGCCCACTGCTATGATGCCTATGTCCCTTAAAATCAGCTGGATTTTGCTTGACTGAAAACCATAGAACTGCTAACAGAGATGCAGAATGAACACCCAGGAAGGCATGACTCAGAAAACAGCAGCAAGGGATGACCCACATGTACCAATCACTTCAGCAACTGGTCGTACAAAAGAGCAGTGCTCCCCCTCTAACTACTGGGGAATGGGACTGCAGAGCATGGGGCAGCTTTTCACAGAGACCATCTAATAAGAAAACAGTATTTACTAATTGGACACCATCAAACTACTTCTGTGCACTGCATGCACTTAGTCTTCCCTCTCCACCTGCAAGCAAAATGGATTATTTTTGTTTTTAGCAAGGGGTTAAAAAGTCAATTAAAAAAGAACCTGAAGACTGTACAATCAGACAGAGATATAGACATGGAAAACTAAGTGAGGGTCACTGTGAGAGGTGAAGAGGTTCAGTATAATGTTCCTCCTGAGCTGTCTTTCCAAACAGAAAAGTAAATGACAAAGAAGACTGGAAGGGCTTCGTTACCACAGGTGCTTTCGCAACAGTGACTAGGAAATAGAATGGAGAATATGACTGCAAGGCTTAAAACTTGGTATAAAAAAAGGATCAGAAGTTAAAGCATTCAATGATTTAATGGCTTAATGATTTAATGGCTACCTTGACCAGGACACAGCCTGTGGCAGGTATATGGATAGATACTACTCAGTTGCGCAGTGCTTAACCTGGACAATTAAAGACGACTTCACTTTCAAAGCAGAATGAATATCACCTGCCTTCAAGACATCTCCAAATCATGGCATTAGCCTAGATTACACAGGGTTAGCAACTGAACTGAAGCAGCAAAAGCTGCATCACTGAGGTCAGTACTTATTGTATTTTCAGTAAAATACATCTATTAGCAAAGGATGATTACCAGAAAGCACCATTATGTTAATACTCACATGGGAAAGGAAGTTACAGAAAGGAGCCACTGCGAGATTGTGCTGCGGTAGCTCTTTGCGGAACAGGCCCCTCGTGCGGCGGGGCTGCTTCGGGCGGCGCGAGCGCAACGGCCCGGCCGCGCCGGGTTCACCGGCACGTTCCCACACGGGTCAGGAGGGGTCCAGAAACAGGCACGATTTAGAAAAACACCCATTGAAACCCTGCCACAACGTCGCCGTGCCCTTGTCACCCTCCCATCATGGTCCCTGCACCCGGAGAAGAGGCCAAAGCTCCTTCCCTGACACAGGGCCAGGCAGTGAAGGCAACGATGAAACCAGGTGGTTCTGCAGCATGGGGCAAAGCTAGAGGGGAAACAAGGAAGGAAACACCATTTCTGGTGGATCTGCCCTGGACAGAGGCCCGGGCTTTGGTGTTCTAGAGGCAAACTCTTCTGCTGCCCCCTTCATACACCAAGTGCTGCAGCAAGGGACATTTTCAAAGCAAAAAGCCAGCTCTTAGCTCCTTGTCCTGGCTTTCTCTAGGAATATGTTCCTTATCTCAGTTCCTATTCCAGAGGGTTTTGCAGCTTGATCCTATCTGTACCTAAAAGACGAACTAAACGGACAGAGCCCACATGAATAGAGACTCTTGCAAGCCTCAAGAGCTAGGCATGAATGTGCAAAATGAATTTCTTTTGAATGCACCCCTTCTAACACAGTGAGGAATTAAGGAAAATAAATATTGCAAATTCACTCTGTCTGGCAGGCTCATGGCAAAAGGCTAACTCTGCTATATTCCTACATCACATTTCCATTGAGAAGGGAACCCACATCATGCAATTTTTCTCCTGTATTGGGGAGAATCATTAAGGACAATCAGGCAATGAATGCAGTTTCCTCACCACAATCACTTCTAAGCTAAGTAAAATCCTTCTCATCACCTCGGAGAGAGAAAAGTGTAAATCCATGCAAAAGAAAAGAGAACAGAGATGACTGTGCAGCCTTTAAGAACACAGTTGATGGAAATTTGAGTGGAGGAATACAAAGGAGCATGGTTTCTGCAAAGGAAAGCTTGACCTTCGGGCCAAGCACAAACGAAAAATGATGGCTGTGGGCTTAAAGTGGGCAAGTGCCTGAGCGGGATGCAAGCCAGGAGAGGGAAATACAGCCTTGGAAAATCTTTCGACCTAACAGCTTCAAAGACTGCTTGACACTACGGCTTCAAAAGCAGTAAGAAAAGTGAAGCAAGGAGGCAGGCAATCCTTATTTCATCTTGATTTTTTCCCCTGGTGCTACTTGAATTTAAAAATGTTGTGTTACACAAATCTCAGTAAGAAGTTTGTGTCTAAGTGCTTCAGAGGCCAGGCGACCCCTGAAGGATAAATTATGAATTAAGGGATTGCTGACAATACGACTGTGGGTCTGGCAGGGTTAAGTCACTATGAAAGAGACAGGGGCAAGAGGTTGGGCCGTGAGAGACCACCAAGACCTACCCCATGGAAGCAGCAGAGCATGTAGAGTCTGGGATCATCTCAGAATGACCCCAGAGAGCAGAGAAGGAAACCGGCAGGGCCCAGGGGGATGGCTCCAATGGCAAGGTCCAAGCAGGGAGTCCAGGGGATATATAAGCAGAGGGCGGTCAGGATCACGACAGGGCACATATCACAGGAATATAACAAAATCCAAAACCTAGTGTGTGCTTTACTGCACACTCCTTATAATAAGGTGGAAAAAACACACACCTAACAAGAGCTGGACACAGGGGTTAATAAACTCCTGGAAGGGGCTTGAATACTCTAGTCATTAGTACAAAAAAAAGCATAGGAGGAAAAACTAATGGGCCAGAAGAACAATAAAGTGACAGATGGGAGGTCCCAGCTCAAGAAGAATTTGAAGGAATGGAAAGATGTATTCTTGGAAGAGGAAGGGTACATCAGGTAGCTGACATATTGAGTTTCCAGGAAAGAGGGTAGAGTATTAATGACAGTGCAGCTGACGGTTCCAGCAGCTACCAATGCAGTGATTTGCCCTTCTTTTTCAGCTGAGGAGGTGACAGTGTGGATATGGCAGCTGATTTACATACATCATCATAACTTCCATAGAAATATCAGATTTCTTTATAAGGACTTGTAGTATCAGTTTTGCAGGTCAGTGTCAAAGTATATCAGAGCTGCTGGAGACAAAAGGGAAGATTCAGAGAGGCACCGAGGTGCCTAAAACAGGGCTTAACCTGACTATAATTGCCTAATTAAAAAACAGATTCGGAAATGCCCTGCTCCAGAAAATGTAAATGCGTTACCGCTGATATTTAGGACCACAGAGACTCCTGGAAATAAATTCCCACTCTCGAGGCAGTAAGTGGCTGCCTCCTCTCTCAGCTCCACTGCGATCCCGACACAACTGGGTCTCTAAGGGCTGTGCCATGAGGGGACCCAGGCCCTAACGTGAGCTTGGTCTATTCCTAGCACACAGGAACAGTGCTCTGCTTTTTCACCCCCGCTTTTAGCCCCTCTAACAAAAAAAATCTGTGTTTTCTGGGAACAGTGAGATGACTTTTGCATAAGGCATCTATCTTTAACTATTGTATCCTTCCCAACAGACTGCACAGGCCCCTCTTATGGCTTTGAATCATCTCGCTTCCAAAAAAATCCGTTTTATGTTTTATGCAACAAACATAAAGTCCTAAGTATCTAGGAGGCTCCAGAATATGACTGAAAACTGTTACAAAGTTTAATTTTATTTTATTTGTACAACATGAAAAGTCATTAAGCACCTTTACTTTCCCTGAGTAAGGTTTTATGCAATCAAACTGCACTACCGCGATGCATGGGGTAAGGAAGGAGGGTTACGTTAGCACATCAAATGCAAAACTGTTCACAGGATTGGCTCTGGATTGAATACATACTCCTGTCCAGTACGATGAATAATGAACAGGCACCAAGAAAGCTGCAGAACTCTAGGTTTCCAACTGTAAGCCAGGTTTACTTGGTCTCCAGGACCAAGGGTTTGGAGTGAATAAAATAAGAGAGGACCAGCAGGGTGTTTGGAATTACTACTTCAGGCTTATCTTACTACGTTCTCACCATCTGCAGATGTCTCATGCATTTTGGACATCCTGTATGGATGTAGATTTTGCTACAACAAAAATTGAAGTTGTGGATTTTTGCCAGTAACAAGCTGAAGTTGATCAGAGCAGCATTAAATGTTATCATGCTGTTAGATTAAGTAACCTATTTTCTCTGTTAGCGCAAATTGTACTTTAGTTTTGCCCCTACACCTACCAAATTGCTGCTTTTTGCAACATTCCCTTTGGAAGCTAGCTTGCCAAACTCCAAACCAGCGTTATTTGCACCAAAGGAAAAAAGGGTTTGTAAATCGGTTCAATAAAAGTAGGATCTGGCCATATTTGTGAGATTCATTTTATGTTTCAAAAATATTTTTTTAAGCAGTAAGGTAAAGAGGGAGTTGTATTTCTTCATTATGTTTTAAGCAGAACTCCCCTGTGATTTTAAATAGCTGCTTATAAATGGATGGGATCCAATTTATAAATGGATGGGATGAAGTGACTCATGAGATATTGGTACATGTGTTCACATGAAACAGGTTTTATATAGTAGGTAGCTATGGCATGTACCCCATAGATGTACGTGGTCCTAAAACTGCTGACAAACAAGTACTACTCCATTTAACACAATTTCTCCCATCGCTCCTTTCTATTTTTTAAGCTTCTTTTGAAAACCTCCCGCCCCTCATCTCTCCTGCACCACCTATCAAATTTTTCACATTTCCAGTTCCTTAAAGGAAATAATCTTTGATGGAGACAATAAGAGCAGAAACCAGCAGATCTAGTCAGATGTGAACACATACATTCCAGCTAGGGCACTTCTAGGACGTTTCATATAAATACTAAACAGGCTGGAGAAATGCAAAAAAAAAAAAAACCAAAAAAAAAACCTGCAAAAAGAGACCAAACTACAAGAAACCAGTCGCATCGATTAGCTGATTAGTTTGCCAGTGAGTGATTAGTCAGAAAGACTTGAATTAGTCAGCGCAGCCCTGCCTCCCATGAATAAAATGTGGGGAGGACACTCTTTCCCACCCTCGGTGACAGATGATATCTGTTTTCTCCTGCGAGTTTGAATTTAAGAGCCACTGAAGCTCAGCAAGAGTATATTCTGGCTCAAATGAGCTGAAAATTGCATTCAATTTGAATTTCAAAACTAGAGGCGAAGGGGGAATGGGGAGGAGAGGGAGGGAGCTCACCATGACCCATGGAGACTGTTCACTCTTTAACTACTTCCTGCTGCATTGGGGCTGATTGGCGAGTTTAAACCCAGTGCATGATGCAAAGGAAAGAGCATTGCTGGACAGCAGCCCAGTCTGAGTTTAAAAATAGACGTTTGACTGCCAGGATCAAAGCAAATTCTGCTTTTATGTATATTACAAGCTATATGTTCAGAAGGAAAAGATTCTTCTGGTTACTTGAGGAGAGGAGCTATCTTTACGCAGTCTGGAGCTAGGGCTGGGGAGGGTGGGGGGATTGCCAAGATCTTCCACTGAAAAATCCTCAATAAGACACCCTCATCCAAGAGGACCTGCCATCCCCTTGGACAGCGTGTATGTACTGAATGTATGTGCTGAACTCCCATGAACGTAAGATTCATTTGGGGTTACATTTTTCAGTGTGGGGTAACACTTAATTTATGTCTTTGTGGTTGAAGGGATTATTTCCCCTTCCTTTTGTGCGTTACATTTACCGTTATATCTGATGATACTCAAAGAAACGGAGTTCCTGCCTACAACACAAATAGATCCTGCAATTTGATGGCATGATAGCAGTTGGTGTGTTTGGTGCAATTGTCCAATATTTGATATAATAATGACGAGATACCAAATGGAGAGGATCTTTAGCAAATTTCTTACCAAATTCCATGTGCAATTTGACCTAAGGTTTTGGGATACCAATAAATTAATTACAAATAACTAGGAGTAATAAATAATAACTTAAGGATTAAAACATGTCCATTTATAAATTCAAGATCAGAGTTTTCTATTTACCCTTGAGAGACTTTTCCTTTCCTAAACAGAATGCTTGCAATAGCATTTTATAAGCCGACAGTCCAGCCAACAGAGAGACCAGGTTTATTCTGTGGCATGCTATTTATTTTATAACGTTATATTCACAGACTAAAGAGGCTCTATTATACTCAATAATAACTCCATATCTTGTGATGCAGCTTATATTTCAAATCCTGATGATATTATTACAGGGTTTTCCCCATCTTCAGAACTATGTGTTATTTCATTGATAAATCAGTAAATTACCATCTTTATCCATGTGTATGATCTTAGGCTGGATCCACCTCCACTGCCCCAAAGAGGAAAGAAAAATAAAAAAGAAAAAGTGAGGTCAATTTTCCTGGCCATTGCATTTAATAAAAGCTCCCAGGCAACAGAGTTAAGCACACATTAATAGATACACCTTAGTATGCTCTGCCTTCAGCAATTCTTTGATTTCTCTCTATGGAGAAAGCCTGCATTAACACACAACGTGAGCTTCAGCGTCTCTTTTTAAAGCTTCTCCCATCACCAAATTATTTTTTTACCTGTTCTTTTCACAGATAAAGAGACCACTTGAACACCCTCTAAGTCCATCCCGTGAGCTTTGGCAGGCAGCAGGAGGGCTCCAAGCAGCGGCGGCCGCGGGCGCCGCATGGCTCGCGCAGCCGCCCAGGCCGCGCAGGACGCGCCACCGCGTGTCGGGCCTGCAGCTGCCTGGAAACCTCCTGCATGGAGGGTGCACAACAGCTCAGAGGAAGTACTCTGCTCACAACGCTTTCTAGGTACCCAAATGTGCTTTTACATGCCTCGCTTTGGCAATGTTTTTTAGCACTATCATTCCACATTTTGTTCTTGTACTGGCCTCTTGCCATCTAGATTGTAAGGCA
>JAUBOD010000819.1:3351547-3362173 GCA_032353885.1 Nothura maculosa | reverse complement strand
ACACGTGGAGCAGAGCTGACCCATGTCCAGTCTGCTCTAGTCCATCTGCTCATGTGGACATGTCCCAGTGCTGCTCTGTGCTCTCAGCTTAGAGGGCCTGGCCTGATACTGTTACGGTTGCTCAACCTGCGCTTTGGTCTAAGTGCTATTAGTGGCCGGAGAGAACTGACTGAGCATAGGTAACAGCAGCATGGCAAGAGAGGAAATACTTAGCAATTCCTCCAGTGTCTGCTGGACACTAGAGTCGTTCAGCTGAATGGCACGCTTGCCCACGTAAAGCTGCAAGGTCAATAAGACCTTATGCTAAGGTCAAGACTTTACTGAGAGGTTTTTTGTTTGTTTGTTTCTACATTGATATATTTTTTCAAGACTGACTTGCCCATTTGGTAGAAAACATTCCCCATTGTTCTACGGACATCAATCTCTTTTCAGCATCACAACATTGCATAAGTAACATTGCAAAGTGTCAGTATGACTGACAAAGAAAGCTTAAGAGAGGTAACAATTTCACACAGGAGCCATGTTCTACTAGCTTCCTTTTGTCCTCTGACTTACTGCTATCCACATTTGGGAGGTAAGAAGGACCAAAATTAATGATATGAATGCAAAACTCACTAGATTTTACACCAAATTTATTCACAGCATTTTACACCAAATATGTTGTTCTTATTGCCAGTTCGCTATAAAGAGAAAAGACAGCAATACATCTAAGATACTGCATCTTCATAGACAGCTAGAAAAAAGAGAGAGAAATGCAATAAAAAGTTGGTTTTTATTATTTTCTTCTTGTTAATTGGGCAATTCTGGTTTCAAAAAATTTAGAGGGCAAAGGGTGAGTTTTTAAAAATGAGAGAGTTTCTGCTGTCCAGCAAACCCACTTGCTCCCTGGCAACGTCAAGGCAGCATCACGGAGACAGCCGGCAACCCTAGCGATGGGACTCACTTTTTGCGGGTACCCTGAAAAGAGCAAAGTGGAGCACGCACGTACCCAAGCCTTGGTACCGGTTCCAGACACAGACTGCAAAAGTCCATCCCTGGTTGCTGCTGTGGCAAAATACTGCTGATGATTTATTAAGAGCTCTTAGCTGCATCAGACAGTTTATAATTAACAGCTTCTCCTTTCCTTAAATATAAATAAATACATAAATGAAATCAGAGCTGCTAAGTGCTGGGTGTATCCAAAGCTCCAATGACATCATCGGGAACTGCCAGTCACCCTGGCTGCAAAAATAAAGGATGGCAGTGGGGGCAGGGGAGAGGCAGGGTATTTACTCAATCAGTACCTATTTCTGAATTTCCTTCAAGCTGGCTTGGACCAAGAGCCATCAATTATTTAAAAGAAGTAACATGATGCTTCCTTTGTTGAGGCAAATCTGCAAGCAGACCCCAAGAGAGAATAAAAAATGAATTAGGCAGAATTTATTAGTGCGCTTGAAGAAAACAGATTCAGCTATCAGAGCTGACTGTGGTTTTAAAAATAGTGTATTTCTGCCCATGAACAATAGTTGCTCTCCTTCTCCCTTGCCCAACTAGAACCCCAATAATCTCACCTCTTCCCTTTTCTTATGCTTCCCCCGCTTTCTTTTTTAAGACGGCATAACACTGAAAGAGGCATCAATCACTCCTTAAACTTCTTCCTTCTTTTCTGACTTGACTTGATGTATTGTCTTCATTTAAATTACAAATATACTAATCTAAAACACTGTTTACCAAGCAGCATATTAAATGAAAGATGCAAGAAATTGCATCACTCACATTTTAAAAATGACTTTAGACTCTGGGCCACATAAAAACAGCAAGACAGGATGAGCTGCCTTGGCTGCTATATTTCAATCCCACCAAATGAGATGCAGTCACTGTGCTTTCCTGCTCAGGACACTGCTGCTTAGGTGGCTGGTCCAGTCAAACTAATGGTGCCAAAACCAGTGCAAAACTGTTTTCTGAGCACACTGGCAGTTTGTGTTTCTGCAACACAGGCAAGAGGGCCAAAGGGACAAAGAAAATGATGAAGGTGATTTCCTGATCTGCATCGAACGCAAACGAGAGACCATTCACATCCAAGGCAGTTAAATCAGGAGTACTCAATACATCAAAGGTTGGTGCATGTAAAAATAAAGTTGTTTGAGGCTGCACAGCTGGCCAATTTCAGCTGAGGTGACGGTACTATACTCAGGGAATTATAACAGGAAAGGGAACAAAACAGAAAAATGCCACATGCACTTAAAGCTTCCCTGCTGCACCTTTCCCACCAGGAAAAGGATGCATTTAGATCATTCCCAGTGACCTTGCACCACGTGCAGCCACAGGAATGGGCACGCGCCGCTCTGTGCAGGCAGCGGGGCGGCCTGCGCATGCCCGGTGCCCGCGGAGCGAGGCATGCGGAGCCACCAGGCCGCACGCCTCCTGACGCAGGAACCCGGGCCCTTCCCGGCTCCCCATGTCCTCGCCCCTCTTCCCCTTGGTGGGAAGGTCGAGGTGTAATCTGCGGCTGAGAGGGAGCACGCGAGGGACACTGCTGGGCAAGGGGGAGCACCGGGAATCCCTACTCACGCCTTCCTCCCTTGGCCCACCTGCCAGCAGAGCCTGCAGCAGCGACACTAAGGGCACCTCGCACTGCTCCTTGTGTCGGCAGGATGCGCCCGCTGCTCTCCGTGGAAGCTCTGGCCTCTAGGAGGACTCTCCCATGTTAAAAAATCCCTGTTTAGAAGCATGAGAAAAGTCAAAACTGTGAAAGAGGGACCGTTAGCTCACGGATACCTGTGTTTTTCCTCATTAGCTCAGAGATTGGAAGTTCTTGCAGATATCGGCTAGTACTAGGCATGACCATTTGCAAAGCACACACCAGTAGAGACGCTGAACACCGGAATGTGAGGCTCCTCAGTCTCATTCCATCCCTTTCCAATGAGTAACATACAGAGAACCAAAGCAAGGAGACATACTGAAGCCACTCCAAAGAGCACGTTTTTTTCCAGAAAAGACTCATGGTTCCTTTTGGGCAGTGCTGAGCATAAGGGCCAGGCACAAGCACTGACTTACACAGACTGGTGCTAGGAAGGGGAGCACCATGGCCCATGTCTCCTCACTTCTTGCACGTGCTGGCAGGGCTCACAGCAATGGCTCACTGTTGGCACGTAAACCAAGCTTCCTATCTGCAAGCATTAGCACCAAAGCAGCTCCCCATTTCTCCCATGTGAGCCAAACCTGCCTCCCTAGCCCTGGCTGGGTGTTAGCACGGCTGTGCCGCTCGGAACAGACACCTCACGGCTGGGAACCAAACGAAAAGCGCCTGCACCTGCCCTTTCCTCAAACGCATTTGCCAGGCTGCACTCTAAAAATAATTATTTTCTATTAAAAAAAAAAAACACACCACTTCTGCCTTCCGCTTTCACAGATTTATCCAGTATCTCTACAGACCTTTTGCTAACCAAAACATCCTTAGTCTAACATTCACAAATTTATCTTTGAATGAGTATTTTAAAGGTAGCATCAATTTTCACAGCATTCTACCTTCATATATTTTTTCATACTTCCACACCAGACAACTCTCTTAGAAGAAAGAAGAAAAAAGTATAGAAAATATATAACTCAGGTGAATATGAAAAGCAAGCTGAAACTGTGAGGTGCCAAGACAACATCATTCCACTTCCGTTCCTCTCCTCACCACCCCTTCTTCTCCGAATGGCAATCACAAGACCCTGAATGCCAATCTTTGGAAAATATCCTTGCAGAGGCAGCATCTGCTCCCTTGGCATACTTCTTGAGCAGTTGTATTGGCAGCTTTAGGTTTGTCCAAGTCTATCAGATGACAAGGCCGCAGATGGGTTGCCTTGGATGTGCTGTCTTCCTGGATGCCATTTTCCTCTTACTAACATTTTATCCTAAGGAAACATATGTACAAATCTGTATGTAGCAGGTTATATGTACACATGATTTGACACCAGTGAGGGGCTTCTGTCTACATGTTTGGGTTTTTTTACTATCATTTAGGCTGGGTTCCTGCAAGGGCCTTGACTTTTATTGAAGTCAGTATGTGGCACCAAGCAGATTAGGCCCTCGCTGTGTGGATCTGCATTTCAACCAGCTATTCTTCCACTATCTATAACTTTTCCCATCTGTGTTGATCTTTCTTTGTAAATTAACACCTGAGTCCTCAGAATATTGGACACGTAGGAAAGCTGCTCATTTTGAGGTAACTTCTGCTCCCACTGAAATCAATGGGAGTTTTGCCATTTGTCCTTTATTCAAACGAATAAATAACAGAGCCATGACATAACTCTCGTATATAGTGGGAATGCTCTTTACCTCTTGCTTTTACAAGTTCATGTTAACTCCCTATGTCCCATACACTTACCCCATAGTCACAAACCTGAATATATATGTATTTTTTTCACTGTAAAGAAAATGAGTTCAAGTCTAGTGAATAACAAACTGTTACAAAAAAAAAAAAAGAAAAAAAAAGAGAGAGGAACTGAGGGAAAAAGGAGAAGGCATTAATTAAACTGGAAGATACAGAACAATGAAAAAAATGGAAATAAAAAATTAATAATACATCGAAAATAATCTGAAAGGCATTTTCCTAGCCTTTCTGAAACATCTTGCTCTTGCTGCGAGAGTATTTGTTAGTATATTTCATGAATACAGTATGAAGGAAGTTTGAAAAATATTTTAAATGGAAAGTAAAACAGAGAGGCAGTACTCTGAAATCAGTAAGCATTCCTAGAGCATGTTTTAATATGATAGCCTTTTTTTTTTCCTGGAAGGATGAAGGCACGGAGCTACAAAACTACAAGCCATCTTTTGATTTATTGTTATGTGCTGTTCCAACAAAGCATATGGTATGCTGAGTGGCATCCAAATATAGACTATCTACCAGTCCTACTCCTAGACTATCTACCTCATCAGGGAAAATCCCAAGAAAGACACAACTTAGATGACACAAGAAGCATCAAACATGGAGTCTGATGAATCAAAATGAGAAGCTAATTTCAGACTCTAAAACACTCAACTACTGGATCACAGATATGAGCAGCTACAAATTCTGAAAAACCATTAAAGCTGACCTATCCACTGTGACTTTCACCCAAACTGCAAAAAGAGAACATTAGTCCTAGCCACTTTCACAACATGAACTGCCAATCTCTTAACACAGATACAGCCTGAAGTCTGTTTCGATACAACTAAACAGCTACTTACCACTTCTTTAAAAGTTCTTAAAATACTGTTTCTGAAAAAGAAGAGGAGAATGAGGCATCAGTGAACTCATTCTGGGCTCAATGAGACTTTGGGAATTTGGGCACAAATACAAAAATGAAAAAATGCATCTACTCCTAGCCTTGATTTCATGCTTATTTCACAGTCTTAGTGCTGGGTTGCTCACGCCCTCCTGCACTATCCTGAAGATGGGCAGCATCCCCTCTGCAACAGCCCTGCTGTCCCCCATCTACAAACACACTCCTGGCAGTAGATGAAGAGCCTAAAAATCAAGTCTAAGAACCTAAGGAAACTTACAGAGATTGTCCTGGGAGACATCTACACCTTTCATGTCAACATGTGACATCCATGCCTTTCAGTTCTAGTTCATCTCCAGGGAATTAACACATTAAGGTCCAAAATCTCTTTGACAGAACTGTACAGTCAGTTTGATATGAGTACTAAATAGTCTAAGAGGATACATTTAATAAATGAATGCTCTCAACTTCAGCTAGAAAGGGCTGAATACTTTTCTGAAAGGGAATATGATGGCATAGTAGAAATTGTCCAAGAAAGGACATTTCATTTTGTATGCTTTTCCACCGTGCTTATGTATCATAAACACTGATAAACACGGAATATATATATACTTACAATACATCACGTACACACATGTACACATTCACATCATACATACATAATACATATAGCCACTTTAGAGAAAATGGTTTATACTTGTGGAAATCTCTCATGAGGCTTATAGTAATCAAAAATAAACAATGCTCATAAATCATAAAAGCAAGGCATCATGTTTAATTTAGAAACAAGGAAAACAAGGCAGGAAGCAAACTTGCCCATGCTTGAACATTCACTCTCTAGAAGTGCAGAGAATAAAACCTAGAACTTTAAATCAGTAAACATTCTCCTTGCCATACTGAGCATGCGTAATATAACGAGAAACTACATAAAGCTCTTTATGCCACAAGCATAAAGTAAAAATATCGATGTGAAAGACAGGAAGAATAATTCACATTGCAGCTCAGTCGATATTTATTTTTCTTTTTGGAGGCTACACGTTGGACAGATTCTTATATAAAACCCAAATTTTTCACATTCTTGTCTTGAGAATGGGTGCTGAAAAACCTTGTGATAGAAAAAGGAATGGGATTTGTGTCTGCTGTCCTGAGCGAGAGCTTTGAGAAGCTGGGTAGAGCGGGGTCACAATCAATCCCAGCTAAAAAAAAAAAAAACCTGTCAGATGTTCCTCTAAATTAAGCACTTCAGAAAATTTGGATCAACTTTGTTAATACTTTCAGCATAATCAAAATCAGATTTTGGTGAAATGGTAATCCTGCCCTTCTCATCTTTTCTATGAATGTTGCAGCAAAATTAAAACGTGTACTAGCTTCCACTGTGTCTTGCAGAAAGAGAGATGAAGACATAATATGACTCCCTATCACATACCATTCAGTCGGCGGATGGCTTGAGAAGATGATATTCCCAGATGTTTCACAGATGTGATAAGGCTCCTGGAAAAATCACTGAATAGCTGAGCTGTTAGAGGAACTTACATTTCAATGAGGTGGAACAAAAAGAAAGGCAGAGAGGGAGGGAGGGAACAAGGGAGTAAAGGAGGGAGGAAGGGAGTGAAGGAGGGAGGGAGAGAGGAAGGGAGAAGAAGGGAGGGAGGGAAGAAGGGAGGAAGGGAGTGAAGGAGGGAGGGAGAGAGGAAAGGAGAAGAAGGGAGGGAGGGAAGGAGGGAAGGAGGGAGAGGGGCAGGGAGGAACTGTGGGCATCAGAACATGTGTGTTTTCCTAACTCCTAAAAAACTGTATTTCAAAAGAGTTTGATACTACATTATATCCCGAACAGCTTAAATTCTCATTGATTTAATGAGAATCCAGAATACTCCCCAAAAACATGGACAAGACTTAAGTATGTGATCTGTACACACTCTCGAACAAATAGCAGACAACGCACATAATGTTAGTTAACATTTCTATGCATAATATTAGCAATTTTAGAGCATGAATTGCCATTACAACATCAATAATATAGGTTAATATTGTTTTTAAAAAATTTGAATGTTTAGAAATTCCACTACATACTTAAATACTCTTCAGCTCTAAAGAGACAAGGGAATCTCAGCAATGAGAACTATGAACTATTGCTTGTATTCCCTGGTATGAAGTATTGCTTGTATTCCCTGGTAGGAATAAACACACTCCCTGCTTTTTATATAGCATCAGAAACAGCTTTCCAGGGACTTAGATGCTGCTGCAACTGTCAATACTATGTTACTATTTATAGTACTATAAACTACATTTTGAGTTATATTGGTAAAGTTAAGCTTAGGTAGCACTTCTAGCATTAACACCTTAATATAGAAATATTGCTATAAACACAGTTTACAGTTGGGAACATAAACACAAATTCAGTGTTACTAATAAATCACCTCTTCTACTGCCTGGAAACACACTGCTGAAGTGTATTTTATGTAATACACAATGGAACAAAATGCAACGATACAGAGGTATTAAAATTTCCCATATTTTACACTGTCACTCAAAAGCTTTTTTTTCTCCCCAGGTTATTGATCTCCCTGGCTTGCGACAGCATTTCAGTTTCGTTGAGCCATTTTTAGGTCTCACTTTAAAAAAAAACCCTAAATATGGGCTCATATGATGCAATCAATTTAGCTTTTTCAATTAGAAAAGAAAGTTAAAAGAAAACCCCAGGACATGAAAAACTACCCATTTTTTTAATCTCTATTTTTCTTACATATCAATAGCATCCTTAGATATAATATATATGAGACCTAACCCTGATGTAGATGGCTAGACTTGTATCAGCAGCAGGATGATTCCTTTTCATTTTAGCAAGAGGTACTGAATGACTTTGCATTTAGGCACTGCATCCCTTCCTGGATGTGGGCTGCTGAGCGGAGAGCTCAGAGCCAGGAGACAGAACGAGATTCAGAGCCTGAATCCAATGACGTGGGGACTTAAGGGCTACATCCGTGTTCCTGGAACTAGCTATGCGTTTCGCATTAAAAATCTTTGCATGAAAATAACTGGAATAAGAGCCAGAAAAAAAGGACTAGTTCCTCCTCTCTCTCAGCAAGGCCCCTCCTCAGGGGCCCAGATTTAGGTACTCTTTTGCTTACTTCATCTCTTCCTCCATGACCTTTGCATTTATTTCTGCACGGCTACTGGGTGCCAGACACCTCTTTTTAGATGCAGCAAACCCTAATGGAGCAACTGTCTGAATCTTTGCCTCTGTGTTCAATGTCTATGAGGTATTTGGGGTCACCAAGGATAGGGAAGGGAATTCATACTCTCACATCATGTTCTGGCACCCACTTTAAGTCATCTGTCTTTTCTGTAGGTACTTTTGGTGTTCTGGAGCAAAAGGAAGGATCTGTGGAGCAGAGCAGATAACCTGGCATGGCTAATAAGAGTAAGCAGCACTGAATATCACATAACTGATGATTCAATCACACCAGCAGCTTGTGCTTCATTTCAGCTCCTCTCCAGGTTTAACTCCAGCTGTTAATCTGATCAATCATCAGATCATAGGAGCATATTTAACCAGGCTTAGCTACAAGTTGTTTTGTTTTCAGCATAGAGATATGCTGTGCTTGAGTTTAGTATGTACAAAACATACATAAGTTCAAGAGAAATGTCTAGCAGTGATTAATTTGCTCACCCAAGAAGAGAATTTGCAGAGACAGAGGATAGAAGATACTAAAACCCATTAAAACCTGCTATTCTAAATGTGACTTTTTATTATTTTTCTTTTCTTCAAATTTAAACTACACTCATGCACTTTTTTAACCCCATCATAGGCAGCCACTGTTAAAACAACTGGCAATAGACAATCTGTAGACCTGAACAGTTGGGGTGATTGTTTGATTATTTAATCAAAACTGTTTTAGGGCACTTCATTAGAGTTTTAAAGGCAAATGGCATCAAGCAATTAATCAGAAAGCCTGCAGACATAGAAAATGTCCTGGAAGCCT
This sequence comes from Nothura maculosa, assembly GCA_032353885.1. Lineage (NCBI taxonomy): Eukaryota > Metazoa > Chordata > Aves > Tinamiformes > Tinamidae > Nothura > Nothura maculosa. Next base: position 3,352,962 of record JAUBOD010000819.1, on the reverse strand, counting down.
CGTACCCTGCACTCACCTCATTCTTCTCAGCACGTGCCAAGAGGAAGTGCTGCTTGTTGCGCTCTCTTTGCAGCTATAAGGAAGTTCAATGTACGGTGCTTAGGAACCAGAGATCTCATAACTGATTGCCAGTGCTGCAGAAGATGGCATGGAGAGCAAGCAGCAGTCACACCTTGACATGAGAATTTCATGTAAATATTCTGGGGTCAGATGAGCAGTGTGGTCATGGTCATGGATCTCACAGTGGTTCTGAACCCTGCTGTCACATTGGCCTTTCCATGGAGGGGCAAGCAGGGAATGGAGGGATCTTTTCAATACCACAGAGAATTACTGTTAGTACTAGCAATAACATTTTTGTTAACCTCATTACTGATACCTCTGTTACTAGAGTAGTAATGAGTAATGGAGACAAGGACATGCGGAAGGAAGGAAGGAAGGAAGGTGGAGTGTGAGCTCCCTTATAAATGAAGTAAAATGACAGAAATTCATATACAAACAGTGGCCTAAACTACTTTAGGATATCTAGACATCTCTTATTTCCTTTTTTTTTTTTTCCCTAGGAACTCATTTTGCTCCTAAATACTGCCATGGAGATGGCTGTGTAAACAAAGATAAAGAAAGGTCTTCAGAAGCAACCAAAGGCAATGTGGATTTGCACCCCTTTAGTCCCAGAAAAGCCTGGGTTTTGCATTTATTCCTCCCAATGCTGGGAGTTTGCCCTGCACATTCTTAGAGCAGGTATGAACATGTATTATTATAAACATACATTTTAACTACAACGAGAAAGTGATGAATTGGCCACTTGCAGTTTTCTTGACAGCAAGGTGAAATGGGAGCTGCGGTGACCAGGGGATGTCCTGGCTCCTCCTTGCAGAAAAGTATTCAGCGCACGTAATAATTATTCATCCATCTCGTTCACACTAAAGGCATCGGCAATGCAATTTTAGCCTGATAATCAAGACCATATGACAAAAACCAAGGCCATTAGGGACCAATTTCAAGTATTCTCTGCAAGACAATGATTTTCCAACTGCACTTACATATGCTGAATAGTTACTTCTGCACGACCGCACCTGCTCTCATTTATGTAACCCTCCATCCTCTCCCCTTCCTCTACCCCTGCGTTTCTTGTAATGCAAAGGAGGAAAGTTTCAAAGGGCTGCTGGATTCCTCCCAGAAACAGATTTGATTTATTTATATTCCTGGTTGGCCACACGCTGTGAGCAAATAAGAATCTGGCAAATGTAAAAGTTAGTTTGTGCTAATGTCAGATCAAATTCCACCCTCGGTGGACTTTGTGGAGCTGCATTAATGTAAATGAGAGCAGGATTTGGCCCAACACTTTCATTCTCTTCCTATACATATTCAAATTAAATGAATATTTGGAACAATCTCTTCCTTCCTCTACATACACA
>JAUBOD010000819.1:3323236-3339384 GCA_032353885.1 Nothura maculosa | reverse complement strand
CTGCTTCTAGATACACAGACATGGCTAACTTGTTCCTACGTTCCTCACCCTACCAAAATGCCTCCTGAATATAATTCATAAAAGTGTGTTTTATTTTTCAGAAAAGACAGCATGTAAAGCTTTTCTTAAAGAAATGGGAAATTTACCCTGAGCTGCAGTTCTCAATTTAGGCTGTTTCTCCTGTGCACCCAATCTCTTGACCTGCACACAGACATCACTGAGAGCTGAGGATTGGCCACAGTGTCCCAGGATATCGGAGCCCTGCGTGCTCTGCATCTCTGAGGAGCAGGCGCTGGGCAGGCGCCTCCGCATCACGTTCTACATCACTATCATCAGGAGAACACCATGATTTGGGAGTAAGCAGCACTCGTAAGAAGTCATTATTAAAAAAAAGTCTGTGAGAAACTCATTGCAGCTGTGGCTGAAAACTGAAAATAAACCTGGTTTAACCTAACCACGTATTTTGATGCTCTCTCTGCTGCAGCTGCCTTACAGAATAACTTCTCACTCATGACATCTTCAGCTGCAGAAGATCTCCTATGTTGAGATCTCACTCTTGGCTTTTTTGTTATAAAGTTTCTTTTCCCTTAGTCATCACTCTAACTAATTTATTTTTCCACCTCATTTCAGGAAGTTGACCTTCCTGGACAAAACTTTGGCTGCCCGAGCATGTGTTTTTCTTTTGCTTTGATTTGGCAGAAGGAGGAAAAACAAATGAAGATATACATTTTTAATCACACATTGGGACATTTCAGCTATGCCAGTGTGTGCTCCTTTTCTGATATTTATTTGCACACACTGCAGGCTGCACTATGACCCTGTTCACTGCTCTTCCAGCAGTTTGCACGCAGAAAACGTGTGCCTGTAACTTAGCAGCCCCAGACTGGACCCAGATCGTGGTATCTGTGCTGCCAGCTACTGCCCTGCACAGTCATCCATGGAGCTCCAGGGAAAACACCGGGATTGGCTTTGTGGTTGTGCCAGACTGCAGGCACCAATTACTGTGCCTAAGTTGTCCCGGGAAAGGGAGGCTGCTCCTGGAGATCTGACCTGTGCTGCCTCCTCTACTGCTACTGCATCCCAAAGAGCGCCAGGAATATGTTTCACATATGGGGAGCAAACGGAACAATTTAAAAAGTTTCACTGATGCTTGGAGATTTGATGCTGGGTACACAATATCACTCACTTCTCAGGCCACAGCTTCAATTTAGTTCCAGAGCTGATATCTAAGGTTATTACCTTCTATGGCAACTATGCCCAATGTGAACTAAAAGGTTCCAAATTCCATCATTTCCACTGAAAAAAAAAATGAGACCAAAAAAAAAAAATCACTAGAAATCCACAACTGTCATTTCACTGTTCAGGAGTGCAACTTCTGGGTTGTAAATATTATCATATCTAAGCCTTCATTAGTACTTTTATTAATAAACTCACAGCACTCTACAAGAGGAGTTAAAACCATTATTTCAGTTTTACAGATGGGGAAATGAAATAGTGGAGATGAAATAACTCTTAATATGGGTATAGATCTCTCACAGAGTAATGAGAACCCTACCAAAAACCCTAACATCAAATCTGAATATAGCAGACAGCAAGAACTTCTGTTTAAAAATAAACTTTACAGAATCAATTCAGGAATGGAAACATAATTCCCATATAAATGAATACTCTGTTTTTTTTCCCAATGGTTCTGCTGTGAACAGCATTTCTAAAATTGCTTTTCCAACCCTTTGGGGAAATCCTTTGGCATTTTTATGTATTTAACATCCCAGAAAACACCAGGAAAAGGCCTAACTAGAGAAGAAGTAGTTAACACTGCTATATCTAGAGGAGTGTTCAGATGGGAGCAGTATTTCCTCAGTGGAGGATCTCGCTGCCTCATAATGACACGTGCCTGGGTCAATGGCAATGGTAAACCACAAAAATACCAGCCTCAAAGGAAGTGAAACCTCCCACACAGTAGCAGCCAAATGTGAGATGCAACTGAGGCAGAAATTCTGTTTTCTTGGCTCTTCCTCGTACTGCTAAGCCACATTTTGCCTGCCTGTGGCTCAGACAGAGGCCTGCTCTGGGCTAACGCAACCAGAAAGCTCTTCTGCGCTTCCCCCAGAAAGCTGCAGGAGACATCAGCTGCAGAAGCGTGCGCATCTCCGGAGAAGTGTGGGAGATTTTGAGGGGATGATGGGGCCTTTTGAGGGAATGATGCTCCCTCTGAGGCTTTGGCGCACAATGTTGAGGAACGAGGGGCTCAGGGGCTGGCCAGTGTTAGGTGAGACCCGCTTGCCTGGGGCCTGGAGCCGGGCGCTCCCTTGGCGCATGCCGGAGCGGCCCTTGCCAGCCTCCCTGGCCTTTGCCTTTTATTGATGTAACGAACACGCGCGGACGCAGCAGCCAGCTCATTCCTGCGTGCTATAAAAGATTGGTTGTTACTTGCTCTGGACTTTGCAGCTTTCCACAACGCTCTCCTCCCTCTCCTTTGATCGCGCTGCTTACTCGCAACCATGACAATTAAAGGCTTATCGTCCAGTGGGCAAGTCAACATCCACTGCAGATAAGTGGGGCAAGCAACACCTCTCCAGAAGTGTGTCTTCACTTGGTGAATCTCATGGCACCAAGTACCTAAAATATGCAGGGCCTCTGTGATCTGGGCCTCTGTTATCTTGGCCTCACTCTGTGAAGAATGAAATTCCTGTGAAGAACTATGGAGAAGAAAAGGCCACTAGATCGCTCCAGGTAATGACAATCTAACCCCCTGGCTGCCATGAGAACATATCACATCTTTATTATGAAAAACAGCTAGCTCTGTAATGTTGTTTTCTTTTTTTTACAGAGTCAAAATTACTTATTTTTGAAGAAAACATGGATGATGGATTCTCTCAAAAGCACCTGCACTTCCATCCTGCAAAATTATGATTTGACTGGATTCAAGAGAGACAGCTCTATACCCCAAAGCTAGACTTTGGAAGAATTTATACAACTGGTAGAAAATTGTAGACTTGACAATTCAGCTACTACCTAGCCCTGAAAATATCTAAACTCCATAAATGTTTCAATTTTTGACTTGAAGAAAAGCCAGGACTACAGAGCTGGATCTCTGTTCACAATTCAGGTTGTCTGTCTGCACAGGGCTGGACCATGTAGCATGTAACTTGCACTAAAACTTATATAGGAGACATAAACTACCTCTTCCCTCAGCAGCTCTATTGAGCCCCTGGTGCCAAACTAAACCTAGCCCCTATCAGCAGGATCAGAGCTTCACCCACCCAGAAAGCGACTCTACTGCTAGCTGTGAAAGCACCCTGCTATTTCTCCTGTGAGAACTTGTTTTATGTAAAATAGCACTCAGAAATATGATATTTCATTAGTCCCTTTCCTCTCCCCGCAAGGCAGGAAGGTATCTCGAGTCACTGAACACCCCCAGCCCATGTCGGGGCACAGAACAGGTCTCGGCACCCCTCTGTAAAATGCCAAGTTAATGCACAAATACTAAGTGCAATTATTGGATTCAACTGTAAGATCTTTGTTACCTCTGAAGTCAGGGACTTGGCCTAGTATTTCCAGATATGCCCAATAATTACGTTTAAGCCATCCACCTTTTTCGCAGTACGTGCTGTTCAGTGCACAAGCTTATCTGTAAAACATAGAGAACACGCTCTGAGTTGGACAGTTTTCCATCTCGCTCCTGTATTTTCCGTCCTGCTACATACCAGGTATCACTTTTTATTTCTTGGATTATCACACAACCTCCCTGAGTATGATAAATTTGCTTCCCTATTATATCATGCCATGACACATAGTCCTCAGAACATGAGGTAGTGCTACCACACCATACACAATACCAGTCTCAGTGTGCAAAGTGTCTTGATTTAATAGAGAAATAAAATGATATAAGGTCGTAAGCTAAGACTATCATAAAGTGCATTGCAGGCACCCTACACTTAAATACTCCCAGGCTGCCTCTTCACTCCAAGTGAGGCAATTTGCCTAATGCCTATAGAAGTGACACAATTAATTCCCCTCCCTTAAATAATCCTAACCTTTCCACTCTAATGCGCCTCCATCAAAAATGTTTTCTAAAATAAAACCAATTTTAAGAAAATCATATCCTTAAAAATATAATCACTGAAAATAGTATGAGGCTAAAAGGAAATTTAGCAAGGCCTTCTTTCATTGTGTTCAGAAAATCACTGGAGACCCTTTCTCTCTGAAATGGAAACCAAAGCCCACGACAGGATAATGAGCACTGTAAATACACTCAGTGGATGCATGAAAGTGGCCTCAGCGACAAGCAGCAACCTCAGCATCTTTCTGCTCATGTTTCCTGTTAAATACTTATAAAGGGACCATAACCTTCAAATTAATCCTCCAGTTTGAACCTGTCTTTGTTGGAGGCACAGTGCTTTCATGATGGTCCTCAGCCTGGTGTTTCACACACCACTTAAAAATAATATGGGAGGCCATGAGTTTCACCTCTACCTATCAGAAGCCACAGTTTCAAAAATCTGAGTTTCAGGCATCTCTCAGAGGAAAAATATATGCATCTTTAGGGGAACAACTTGGTGCAACGTACTGGCCCTGGGCCCAAGAGGATGGTCATCTTGTAGCAGAGTTAGAAACTTGGAAATAGTGTATTTACTCACAAGTCTCATGTTCAAGAAACAAAAGAAAACTAAACGTATCCCTGTCTACTGAATCATACAAACCAGAGTTAAAAAAAAAAGAATCAGGAAAAACATCAAATAAAATGTTCTTCAACTAGATCATTTACTCGCAGTGTTTACTGGAAATGCCAGCTATTATACAAATAAAACAACATTTCTTCCCAAGAAAGTCAGAAGGCGTTATAAAAGTTATACTGGGATGTTAGTGAGCTTTACTTTCATTTACTTTCAAGTTATTTTATCTGAAAATAAAACACATAGCCACCTAATCAATGCGAAGAGACAGTAAATATATTTAGTGATATCTAGCTAAGTTAAAAGACTGAAAAATGGAAATGGAAATCATAACACGTCAAGTTTACACTCACATTTGCTACTGGACTTTAGATACTGGGACCACACAGTAGTTAACAGAGTTGACAACTAGAGTCACTACCTCTGGAAATGCAATTGTTCTCAGTATATAATTCTTTACTAAATAATATAAACTATTCTTCTCTTGCACAGTTCAGAGTTCACAAAGCTGAGCAAAACAGAGGGATTCCCCAGGATAAATCAAAGCTTGTTCCACTGCTGCCAATGTAAGTTGTGCCACTAGCTCCAATCAGTACCACATTTGCTCTCAAATCTGGATAGACACTGAAGAGTTGGAGAGGTTTACCAAAGCTATGAGGATGATGATTATTTATGAGGCCTTTCATTGGGCATAAGTTTTATTTCAGATAAGCAAAGCATTTGTTTTCCTTCTGACCTGCTAATAATCAAAGAGGTGACACACTGCTTTCCACAGCCATGCTTCTTCAAGAGGTTGCCACATACTAAGTGAAAGAAAATAGAGCTACTTGTGGTCTTTGGTTCAGTTTTATGTTCCATATACTCTCCCACTTCTACCTTGTCCTTAGGGAAAAAAATTATTTAATTTCTTTTTTGTCAATCTTTGCTATTCTCAGTGATTCTCTTTTTCATTCTTTTCTTTTTCAGGCTGATCACTCCCAATTCTGTCAATATTTCATGGTAGATCATGAATTTTGTCACATTCTTATCACTGTCTCCACTTCTCCTCAAAACTTCCTTCAAACCCTCTATATTTTACTTGGGCAGTGCTGCCTAAATCCATGCACAGACGTCTAACCCAGGGCCCTGCAAGGCTCAGAGGAGCAGAAGTTGCTTCACACGCCTCACAAGCCCTGTTTTATATGTTCAGCACTTACTATCAGTAAAAGCTCTTAATTTCAACTTGAACAACATTTCTCCTGCCAGCTTCAAAACTATTCTTAATTAACTGGAACCTTTAACATTGTAAACAGCATTAAATTAGAAGAAGTCATACTTAATTGAATATCTTCACTCAGCCTACACCCAAAAATGACAAAACACTTCAGGGTTACTACCGGAAATATGTAAACACAGGCATGCACACACAGACTGAGTACAATTATCACAGCTTTAATCTAATCTATATTCAGATGCGGATGTACAGAGATAAATAATCTGCAGATATAATATAAACACCCACACACTGAGTAGGTCTGTAACTGAGAGGTTTATCTAAATGATTAAAAACATCACAACTTTTGCAGTGCCAAAAAGAAGGAAAAAAATAAATTAGATAGCTAAATATAACTACAGCTAAAATGCAATTCTCTTCTCTTATAGTCCTGAGTCTAGATGAATGTAATGTAGAATATATCGTATCTACTTTAACATGGCACACTGTACGTTCCTCCTCCACGTAAACCAATGTAAACAGGTTCAACTCCTACAAAGTCAACCACAATCTTTATATTATATTATATTATATGTTCTGTGTATATCTGCATGTACGTATGCATATGTGTATGTGTGTAATCCTAGAGCAAATGAGAGGAGGACAAGGATCTATGTATGTTCAGGTCCTGCAAAAGGTTATGATCATGTAAAGTCAAGAAAACTCTAATACACTATAGTTACCTCACTATGCAATAATTATTATGTAATTATACTGTAATTACAATACTTGGTTATTGATGTACTGTAAAAATAAACTGTTATCAAGTTTTTTACTCTTCAGTTCTATTTACAGTCATCTGTGATAAAGACTAAGCCTCCCCAAAAATGCATGATAAAGCTTCTTATCACAGGTTTTAATGCCTCTAATAACTACTGTAATTCTGTGTGATTTAGTGCTTTGAATAATCCACCAGGATTTTTCTCTAGATCTTTAAAAGGATTGTAATGTGTACAGAGGTGTCGTAGTGATTAAATTTACAGGACACTTACCAAAACAGTGATAAGAAGGGATGTTTAATTAACACATGTACACGTTGTTCAACTGTACTATCATGCAAAAATGGAAAGACCTGAATGAGACCCCTATTTTCCTTTCAAATTTTAAAAAAATTAAACAAAGGATTATCCTCAATATACAACATAGGAGCAGACATTTTGAGGGCAACAGCAAATCACATCAGCACCTGGGAGCGCAACCGGCCTAATGTCAGTGCATGGAGCAGGGGACCAAGGCTCCCATCCTCGTCTCAAAGGAAGAAGTATCAAATACAACCACGCGTGGGAATTTCGCCTCTTAGCTTGGTGACATCATGCCTATGGCTAGTGGATGGTTCAAGGGTACTGCGGTTCTGTAACACTCTCTATATAAAGCCTGAAAATATCCATGCCTTTAAGGCTCACTGATAAAAGTCAAAATGCAAAAAATGCTGAATCGTATGTTAAATGGTAGATGTTCTGGAGGTCTCAGAAGGGCACACAGACCCTCTAGAAAATCCCTTTTCTCGGCATTAGTGCATTTATGCTATGTCCAAGTCTCCCCGTATTTATGCAGGAGGTATGCAAATTGAAGTCAAGCAAAGAAATGCCCTAGCAGACTAAACCCCAACAGAAAATGGAAGCAGATTCAACCACATAATGGGCCACAGAGGAGAACCTTCATCTCCCTAAAGAAACACGTCTACTTTAACTTCACCTGACATTTTGTCCACTGTGATGCTGACAAAAAAAAAGAAAAAAAATGACAGAGGGATCTAAAGGTGTTATCACATGCGATCAAAAGATGAAAAAGAAAAGTCAAGGAGCTCAGGCAACCCACGCTCCCACTGGGGAAGCAGCCTTTTTAATATTAGAATTGTTTGTGCTTTGAAATGGAAATCCCAACATCTGCAAGTGCACGCAGCTAAAGCAGAGTTCATCCCTGGACGGGCAAGTGCCAGGAAGTAACAGGGCCGAAGAACACGCAGCAGCACCATTAGCAGGAGCGTGGAGCTGCTCCGTGAAACCAGCTCTTAATGACGCCACAGAAATGCTGATTTGCCCTCTGTTTTCTTTGTGGCAAATCCCATACTTTCTGCATCACAGGCCTAGCACAGGCCTGAGCTGGTGAAGTCACTCATGGCTTGGGCCTGCTCGCGGCCAGGCCTGCTCGGCTGAGCAGGATCACGAGCGGGGCATGGATAAGCACTGGAAATGTGTGACCGTGTCACTCCGCATCGGCTTTATCCCCGCCTTGGCACAGAGAGAGATGATCCTACGAGAAGCTTCACTCCAGCGCAATTATCCTGCTCCCAACACCTGAGTTGCATCATCTAGGACACGGTGCTCTGCAGGCAAATCCATGCACCTTCAGCCTTCGTAACAAGGATGTTACCGTAGAAGAAAGTTAATGAGGGCGGGCTCTGAAATCATAAGCAAGGCAGAACACTTATAATGAACAGAAATGGGCAGTAGGTACCATGGCTGACAAAACCTATGTGCTCCTGAGCATGGCTGTTTGTTTACATGGCAAGCAGGATGCTTACCAGCCCAATCCCTTCTTTGAAGATGAAAGAGTGGGAACGTCTTTTTCCCTCTTCATTTGCTTCTTTATGTCAGCCATGAGGGACACAGGACTACATCAGGAAATAGGAATGTATGTCTTCTTTCAGTCACAAGCAAATTGTCACAGCAGCTCTCATAGGGTGGTTGAAGTAACCGCCTTGGAGGTTACTTTTTGGATGGGCTTGCTGGCACATTGTCCTTTTACAAACTGCTGCAGTTCTTCTATAGGACAAACAGCATCACTTTTAATGTAATACGTGGACTTCCCCTGTAATGTAGCCTCCTATTTTGAGCTCCAGAGAAAGAGAACACCCCATTTTATAGGCTAGAAGAGAAGATATCGACATAAGGCTCAAAGGTAACTTCCAAGAGCAGGATCTCCCCATACAGCTACAAGTAGAGGGGCTGTAGAGAAGGGCTCCAAGAAAACCCAACTATTCAAGTATTATGCTTCATGCTAAATATTTGCATGAAAATGGCAATGCATATAAATCAACTAGACTGGTGATGAATCTGAAAACTGGTGAAAGTTCATCAAACATTTGGTACATCCAGACTAATGGATTTAAGGCAAATTATTCCTTCTATGGGAAAGAATTTCTAGCAGTAAACATTATTTAATGTCCCTATTAAAGAAGGCATTAATAAATGAGAAAAAATAGCATCTCATCAATGACTCAGAAATTACAAGAGCAGGCTTAGTCATTTCCACTATCTCCCGTGAGTTAATCATACGCTTTTCCAACATTTTCATATATGCCTGTTCTTGCCTGCTGTGCCCTCTTGGCTCAGAAAAACTCCTAGCTACTTCTGAATGTGATGGTTAATCACATTTTTGGTACATTTTAGCAGTAGATGAAGAACAATTAGATCTGCAGCTGAGAAAGAAAGGGGAGGGGGGAGGAAAAGATGGGAAAGAAAGAAAAGAGCCGCCTCTTCAGCCAAATGACTCAGCGAGTGGATGGTTCATCATCAAGAGACCTCAGGAACCCAAAGGCTTGTGAAATCTTCACAAATGCAGCCGACAGAACTAACTGCATCCAAGATGGTTTCAAGCTCAGATGAAACAGCCTCTTCTTACTAACCCTAAGCACTGAGCCAGCCACCATCTTGAAGTTTATCATTAAAAAATTAACTTGTTTAGTATTTAGGCAAGCACCTGCAGCTCACTTTCCTTTAAAGAAACGTATTGGACCTCATACCTTTTTTTTGTCCTCTTCCTGTTCTTAAGTTGTTTCTACACACAGACAGATGTTTCAGGAGGCTGCTGAACACAGGACACAGAGGCCGTATCCTTTGTTGGTGCAGCAACCAAAATACATTTGTTTTGATCAGCTGTGTGTATTTAAAGAAGTCCAGGCAAAACATAAAATGAAGCGCTGAGGTCTATTTAAGGTCTCAGTGTTCCAGCTATTTTTACCAAAGCTACCATGGCTTTCAATGGGAATTTTGCATGTTGAACGGCAGCAGGAAGCGGCTCGTGGCCTGAGCTTTAGCTGCAAGTTGCGTACGAAAGGAGAAGATGTTTGCTGCATGGAAGGCATACGCAAGCTGAATTGCATATGCTGAATTAAAGACATCTGCACTTTGGCAGAATTTGGACAATGACTCACTTATATTTAATTATGTAAAAATTTCAAATGGGGCAAACTCCACTGTAGTGACTCACATTAGTGCTACCACATGATCTTCTGATAACTCCATCAGTATATAACTCATGTCCCTGCTGCACCGTTTCTACAGAGAGAATGACATATTACCTGACTAGCATTAAAAGGACTCCATGTTCCCAGCAATGACTGGTACATTAAGTAATGCTCCAGAAAGTAGCACACAGTACACTGAGGTTTTTTCCCTTGACACAGAACTACATATCCTCTAATGAAAATAATTCACTGTCATTCAGAAATCAATTTTCTGTTTGTATTTTATTTCTTAAATTTATATAGTTCTGGCGAAAGATTCCAGAAGTAGAAGCTGACATCATTTCCTTTTCCTAGGATGAATTACAGGGCTGCAAATCAACTCATGCCTCCAATGCAGTGCGCTCCTATACTCCTTTCAAGGGGCAACTGTCTTTACATGAGTGACAAACACCCCCTCAACACCCTCTCGCACAAAACTTGGTGCTTGAGTCTGGCAATAGAGGTATTGGCCAATTTTGGAGACTTTGCTTTGCAGCCATGCCAGGACTCTTCCCTGCCACCTCCTGTAGCTTTCAGCATGGCTTCGTTTTGCTTCATTTTGGTGTGGCTCATCAGCAGGAATAATCACTGGATCTCGTGTCAGGCTCACAGCATTGGAGTCCTGGAATCCACTGTTAGGGAAGCTCTCCTGCATTATTTGCCTTAAATTTAAACAAGCTGCAGAAAACCACATTGCTTACTTCAACAGTCTTAAGGAAAGGGAGAGCCCTTGGTGATCTGCATCAAACTCTTGAGCTCTGAGCGTTTCTGCATTTGTATCCTACATTACCACTGCATTACGCTTTCAATAAGAATTTGAAAAAAAAAGATGTCCACTGCAGACCTTCTAAATGCCATTTTCAGGCTTACTGAACAAGCCAACAAGCCAGATACACAAAAGATGCTTTCACTATAAAATGTTGCAATAGGACAAGCGTGGCCTTTGGTAATGCCAGATGCTACCCATACGTGTGGACGAGGAATATGATGAGTGGTGTGCAGGGAAGAGCACAATCTAAATTGTCCAATTGGTTATTTATGTTTGTGCAGCGTTTTGGCGTAACAATCATAGGCCATTGATGGACTAGTGATCCAAAATGACAGCCTTCCAAATGAGCTTAAATAGCCAGAAAAGCCCCTGTACCTTTTGAGCAGCTACTTTGGAAGGATAATGAAAAAGGCAAGCGCTCTCGAGTGGCCCTTGCGCGGCTTAAGTGTGATGTCGGCTCCGAGGTGCTAGTGCAAGGCGCTCTCTCCAGCTGAGAGCGGTAAGAAGCAATAAGTGCAGAGCCTGCCCGGGGGGAATGCCCAGGGCGAGTGCGGTGCTAAAAGGCAGGGGAGCGAAGGCTGCCCTCGGAGTGACAGAGCTGATATTGAAATGATTGAAGGTGTTGGGGCCAGGCATGGGTAATGGGCTGAAGCGAAGAAACAGCGAGCAAGAGGAGAGGATCCCTAACATTTTCCTCTTATTTTTCTCCCCTACCACCTTACAAAGAGAAGACGACTCCCTCGATTGTTCTATGCCTCCCATTCCACCTTTCACTTAACTTATTGCTTTTTCAATTTACCTTTTTTATTTTTTTCAGGTTCACATGAAAATGAGTTTTAAAAATGGAATCCAAACTAAAGTTCCCTGTAACCCTTGCTCCTGGGGTGGAGGTGCACTGCCCAAAGCGCGATAGCAACATGGGTGTTGAGTGATGACTTGGTTATAGGAGTGCATTGGAGTACACGAGAGTTCATTCCATCTCTGATACCGCCCCTGGGACCCACACCAGTCACAGCTGGTGCAGAGAGGTATAACACACACCACCCCAGCCGCTGGCTCCAGAATTATTCAGCCCATCAGCTCATGCCCCAGGAGAGCAGCCGAGATGCCCTCATAACCACCCAAAGGTGTTAAATTGGTAGCAACTGGATTTACCCTGGTCTTCTTTCACAAGAAGAACTTATGTCCTCTGGAATATGCGAGCTGCTGAGACAAAAAAAATACTTGCTACTCACATTCAAAAAGTACACTAATGAACACAGGAAAAGAAACTGAGGGGAGAAACAAGGTAAGACCTGCACCTAAGGCTTTATTTGCACACAATACCTTAAGGTCAGATTCTCTACTGCTTTCTAAACCAAATAGTTCAAAAAGCCCTGAGAATTCTGCATTTAAATGGTCCTCTGACTCTTTACTCCAATAAATAATTATACATGCACATAGTGCTGCTAAGTCTAACTAGATGGCAGAAATGATTCATTTCATCACCGAAATTCAGCACCCTCTGGTGATGGAGAGCACAGTGGTTTGCTGTGACCCAGGTGAGCATCAAGGTGCACGTACCAGAATCAAAGAACAGGGGAAAGGCTGTTTATTCTAACAAAAATGTAAATGTATTGGCTCAAATATATTAGAACAGGAATGGGATGGGAGCACTTCCAAAACATTTTTTTTCTTCTATCTCATTCAGGCCAGTAGTTTTGTTCACCCAAATACTCCCGGAAATACTAGAAGTTTCAAGGCTCCAAATAAGATTTACTTAATCACAAGGCAAAGCTCAATCTGTAATGGAAAAGTTTTTTGTCTCTCTTTTTTTTTAATGGAAGAGGAAATCTTTTTTCTTAAGTTGGAAGAAAAATGATACCAATGGCTTTGTGCCCTGGGTGCTGCTTGTAGAGCAGGGTCAATTTACAAATCGATTTCTACAAAGTATTGACTATTGCAGATGGATTTACTGAATACACCTTCAGGCAGAATCAGAGAACACTCTATGCACACAGGACCAAGCCTCACAGTCGGTCACATCTCTTCTAACTCATCACAAATATCACTACAATACACATTTGGGCTCAAGCATCCTCTGGAAATTCATTATCCAGCACAGAAAGCAGTGCTCCTGAACACAGCATCTTTCCATATAGTGTGATGAAATACACCCCACTATATTGAGTGTCCAAAGAGGAAGGGCAATCCTCCAACTCGAGCTTCTCCTGAACCTGAATCCAATTATCACACCTGCCCTGCGCCACAGCCACCTCTCTCTGGGAAGCTCTATAAAATCTGCATTGCATCACCATCATCTTCAGGGGCAGTTGTGGTATTTCACTTAATAAAGAAACTCTTGCTTTCTTAAACCACTTGTATTCATTTTCCTGCAGTCATTTGGGCTCTCTTCTATCAGGCTTGGTTAGTCCACCTTCATATGAATGTCAAACTTTGCATTTTCAGTGCGCTGTCATCTAGACTCCTACTGCAAAACAGAATTTCTTTTTCCCATCATTGGTGCACCAGATTAATCTCCCCTCCAAAAGAATTTAGTTAAAGATCATGGGAAAATTATACACACAGGAGTGATAAAATTAGAGAATTTCAGGTTTGATTCTGCTTTCCAATTTTATCCACCCTACATCTCCTCTGCATATTAGGAGAAATATGAGTTACTTTGGTCTCACTGAGATGACAGTGAGATCCGCAACAGCCTGTGAGAAAGAGCCCAGGCCTGGCAGAAGCTCATCCAACACACACACAACGAAGCCCATTGGCCAAATGGTTCTTTGCTAAACTTCCTTTCACCAACACAACCCTTAAAGTTCAATGGTTATGAAACGCAAGCCAGAACTGCCTCTATATTCACAGTATATGAGAGAATGTTTCACATCCCAGGTGACATTTTCTAAGAAACCTGCCAGAATGATGATTTCCATAGCCTAAAAGAAAAAACTGTTGTGTACTTCAGCAGCGGCAGCTCCACCCCGAATATTTTGATGGTGAGGTGGAAACAACTGAGACCTTACTGTCTTTGGCTATGAGGCTAAAGAAAACTAACTGCTTCTTAATAAAAAAGTAAAAATATGAACCGTTTCACTGTTTCTGCAAAGGGGAGAAAAATATCATGAAATTACCATTTCTCATCACAAGAGTAAACGTGAGGCAACTATTCATCCTAAGGTTCTCCTGGCAGCAGGTTGTGGAAAGGATTCTACGACCCTGGGATTCCACAGCAAAAATCCAGTAGGAGATTCTCCACTTTTCAGCAAGTCAGGAGGTGGCCATGGAATTCCTCATCCCATGGGGCTGCCTTGGCCAAATCAAAATCCAGTTTGTTCATTACTGCTTTTTTTTCTCTCTCTCTCTCCGCCTCTCTTTTTTTTTGCCTTTTTTTTAAAGAGAAAGTTACAGAAGGGTCATCTGGAAAGAGGATTTTCATGCCAACTCATTTGACACATTGTATCACACAGGCAGACTATCATGACTTGTCCAACCCGTGCAAGATTGTCTATGGCAGATTTCCAGGAGGAAAAAAAATCCACAATCACCAACAACAAAAATGGATATTTTGGTGCTTACTTGGCTACAAAATTTCTCCCTTTTCCTCAGATAGAGAAAAGTAGATGTTCATCTTTACTGAAGTTCTACTCTCTTTTTTCTTACCAGCAATTCCCTCTGCTAATTAGAGGATCACAAAAGGACAAATAGAGAAATGGACTGAAACCTGATTAATCTACATTGTAACTTCAATTAAGCTAGTATTACATTATTTGTTTGCTTGTCTCAGTTGAGCTACGCAGTTTCAAAACTTACTTGCTGAGCATAAACATGCATCCTGATGTTACATTACCCACTATATGCAGTAAAATACATTCTCATGCAATACAGTAAAACTGAAAAACCAATAAATGTTCCTATTTATTGAGAAATTGGGCAAAAAAAAAGCTTATTGTCATTTTTAAAGACTGAAAATCAATAGATGATGAAAGGTTTTATTTTTTGTTACTATTAGGCTGTTGACTCTAGCAATAAGTGAGATATGGATTAGAACTGCAGGAGTAAAGAACTTGCAAGACGTACAATTTGGATCTTCTTGGGGTTTTAGAAACTGAATTCTCCCTGTCTGTACAACAGCAACTATCTTCACATCCCTGCTATGGGGTTAGGGACCCTGAGAGCTAAAATGACCCATCTGAGTCGACTAAGCCAGCTGTAAACATCTTCCTAGGAGTAAGGGCATCCGTAAGCAAAAGGGCCTCTTCAACAGACTTGTACATGCAAGGGCCTAAGTAAAGGAGACTGGACATCCCCACACCTTCACAAGCACATCCAGCCACTCAAACAATCCTCAAACAAGATAACAGTTCACCAAAGGTGGGGAGGAGGAGGAGGAGGAAGAATTCTTTCTATTCAGCTCTTGTTAAAGTCTGCTTGTTGAACAGATTTTGCTATGAGAAGCTTGATTCATGAAGTGTAGTAATGTGAAAGCTCAAATTCATGCCTTTCCAATCCCATTTTCTCCTAAAATCCACCTCTCCTGCTCCTGGACTGAATCCACCCAGATAGGCTGCCTTGTGGCCCCCTCAGGTCTTTTCCAAGGATTGGTACAGTCGTCATATAACAAACATGGTCCAGGATGATGGAAATTAGCAGTGCTGATCATTGGAGAAGGTTCAGTTTGATGTTACATTTGCAAGGTCTCCTGCATCTTTCAGCCTTTTGCCCTAGTTCTCCTGTATAAGGTTTTCAACACCTGAGTCCTCAGTACAGAGGTCCCACTCAAGTCTGTATGTTCCATCTTTACTCTCTACTTATGGCTGAATTTCACAGACGTCTGGAAAACAGTGTTTTTCAGCACTTGTTATTCCAGAAGAAATTATGCTTGGGAACTAGGGTAAAATCTCAATTTTTATATTTGTTAAATCAAGAGCATGCAACTGTGCATACTGGAAAGGCAATCTTCATCCACAGTGCACACATGTTAAAGATAAATAATAATAATAAAAAATATTAAACAGATCTAAAAAAAATCCTAAGTAAAAGTAATAATAGAAAACATTCAGCTAAACATAAGCGTTACATTAAGAGTCCTTAAATAGTTGTGTATGGCAATGCTTTTCTATGTGCACCAGTAGGTATGATCATCTCACATAAAGCCAAATATAGATGTTCTACACCAATTCTATTTCTAAATGTTGGAAGAGAGTTTGAAATCATGCCAGTTATGACAGGGAG
>JAUBOD010000819.1:3311766-3323136 GCA_032353885.1 Nothura maculosa | reverse complement strand
AAATATAGATGTTCTACACCAATTCTATTTCTAAATGTTGGAAGAGAGTTTGAAATCATGCCAGTTATGACAGGGAGCATTTCTGTTATTTTTATGAATTTGTCTACCATAGAGAAGCTCAATCTTCCTAGTTGGGGGCAATATGATAAAAGAGTATATTGCTTTCAGATAAGCAAATATATTTCCACCACACTTTGTAGAAGTGGCCGAAATTCCCATCTCAGAGGGCCAGGATGTGGAAAAGACCAGTAAAGGCAGCTGATGTGCTTGCCCTGATGTACAAATGACAGGACAGCAGCATGCAGCCGTAAGTCTGCATGAAAAACAGCTATGTCCCAAGGTCTTGGATGAGACCACAGTGTGCAGAAACTCTCCTCTTACCGTTGGTCCCATTAAAGCACCACTATAATGTGAACCTTTTGCTTCCAGATGAGGACTACATAGACAGCAGTTGTTTTCTTCCCACAGTGTCTTCCTTTTTCTCAGATAGCGAACCAGCTGTTTCTAAAAAGGGTGCTGCTTCCACATATCCATAAACACACACACAAAATAATGTTCATACTGCTCCTGTAAGCTTTGGCTTTTAAGTATACTATGAAAGATAACTTGGATGAGAAAAATTTGCCCAGAGCTCTGCTTGTCTGGAAGATTTATATAATTTAACAGCAGCTCTGTAAATAATTTGTTAAGAGAATGGCCATCAGCATAATTTGGTGCTAGACTCAGGCAACGTTAAGGAAATCACTAGCAGACTAAAAGCCGAATACAAACTGGGTCTGAGTATGCACAATGCACATTAAAAAACAGTCCAAATCTATTCTTTTTTGGAAATCACTTATGCAGGTTAAAGGAAAACACTGAATTTTGCTTTGGGAATGAACACAAAGAAATGTTGTACTTCTACTCAACGAGAAAGAGAGTAGCCATTATGTTTAACGTGCCTCACATGCTTCACGTGCTTACCTGTACAAAAATGTGTGGTATTCTTGCATACTAATGTTGCAAACTAAAGCTACTGTGTAATTATACAGCACAGCATTTGTACCAGTACCAAACTACCAGTATCTTTGAGATCTGAGGCTCCCAGTTTTCCCATGCTGTTACCCTGTGAAACAGCACATACTGTTGCCCTGTTTTTTAGCCAAGCCTTAACTGAGCCTGCAGGATAAGAGGCACCAAATTGTGTGCATGGTACATTGCACTTTTAATCATCTACCTACCCGAAACACTCAAGCAAGTAGTTAGACATCTAAATGTTCCAACTGTGAGCTTAAAAGTAATGATTTCTGCGTAACATGGCTGTGTTCACATTATGTCAAAATTTAAGTTCACATCTACTCTCAATTCAAGTATCACTTCAGCCTCAGGCAGATCAAAGATTCTCTAAGTCAGCAGCAGAGCCTGGAGCAGGCCTAAGAAATGGCATTTTAGCTTTAAAAAAAAAAAAAAAGAGGAAGAGATGACACCAGCAGGACACTTGCAATTCGTGCTCCATGTCTTGAGAATCCTTTTTCCATAAGACAGGTCCACAGTCAACTTTTCCTTCCTGCAAGCAGCAGATTATAAATCAAGATACATTCATTGTGGCTACCAAAAGCCTGCAAGGAATTTTACTATAAGGGGAGAGAAAGAGCAGAAAAAAATGCGTTATATGCCAAACAAGCTAAGTCATTCCTCCCTCACTTGTAGTGCAAAAAAGCTCTCAAGAAGCAGACACATTTACAATTCTTTTTCAGCTGAAAAACAGAAAAAGGAGGTGAAGTGGATGGGTTAAAAGCCAGCAAAAAGTACTATAAAAAAACCCCACCAGGTATTGTTGCAAGAACCTCTAGATAAGCATCTTAAATCAGGGTAAATTACACACCTCATGCTGGTGACTCGGTCATGGGAAATTATGAAGCTACGTGATGTCTCATTTGTTGTGCTGAAAACAAATGTAAATAAATTACTGCGAGAATCTCATTTACATTTAGAAATTCATCCCGATGCATGACATGACTGCTGATCTTTTATTTTCCAGTGGCACTTGGGGAAGAAGTGGCAAGATTAAAGCCAGCTCATAGGCACCTTGGTGAGCAGGGCG
Organism: Nothura maculosa; assembly: GCA_032353885.1. Lineage (NCBI taxonomy): Eukaryota > Metazoa > Chordata > Aves > Tinamiformes > Tinamidae > Nothura > Nothura maculosa. Next base: position 3,321,053 of record JAUBOD010000819.1, on the reverse strand, counting down.
CGGGTGCCTGCGCCCCGGCTGCGTCCAGGCAGCTGCTCCAGGGACATCTTCCAGATCACTGGGAAAAAGGCTCCCTTCGCTGCCCGCAAACAATGGTGGCACTGGAAGAAAAGCCCATCAATCTGTAGCCTTGTGTGTATTTTACCCCTCTCGAGTGGGAAACAGAAACACGGTGCTATGGATTAGCTGCTGCCGGCTCAACAAGTGCAAGGGCTAGGGAAACAGCGGCGGCAAGTCAGGAGGCCGGTCCCTCCATCAAGTATAGGAAAACTTTCCCCTCAAAGACACACGCACAGACAGCGCTTTGCTAAAGCTTTCAAGTCCCCTGTGTCCCGCCTGGCGCTCGGAGCTGTCACTAGAGCCATCAGGAGGGTGATCCGGGCAAGAGGAAGATGGAGAGGAAGTTTCAGCGTGGCAGTGCCGAGGCCTGCGAACACTGCAGCGCCTCAGGAGCTGCCGCTCCGCAGGCCGCGTGGGGAGACGCGCTGGCTCGGATCATGATTGCTCCGATCATTACAACCGTGCCCACGCCGCATACTGATGGCCATGTCTGCGGGAAGGCGGCTGCGCCGGGTGCCTTTCAGTCTCCGTGTTTGGCTGCCAGGGGTTCAGCACCCGGCTCCCTTTTTCCGTCCCGCTGGTCCTCAAGCAGAGCTCTAAAAGAGTTCATAACATGAGCAGGGGGAGAAAAACCTATTTCTAAATGGGGGTGTTACGGCGCTCTACAACCCCACATACTGCAGCATATTTACATAAGCCTGCATAGGTCAGAGAGTTTATTTGTTAAGGGACAAATAAGCAGGCCATGAAATAATTATTTTTCATTGTGCCCTGCCAAACCTACCCAGCCAAAGGCTAAATTGAGCTGCTATTGTGATTATTTGAACTGTGGAGCCAAAAGTCTTCACTGCAAAGCATCCCAGCTGTCCTAAATTTTATTCTGATGGCTAGTTTTCACGCTAGCTTGAAACTTGCCAAAAATGCTCCACAAAACAGGCAGGCGGAAGCCTTGCTTTATCCAGACCTACATCAATTACTGATTTAGAGCTGTTCTGAGAACTCGATTATTAACAAATCACTTCCTGAAATTGTTATGACAAGATCCACATATGCAAATGGCAAGCTGCTCATATGTACACAGCTAGCAAAAGGAATTAATACAAAGATTCCCACGTTTATTTATGGTTATCTCCTACTGTGCTTTACTGCAAATTAGTCCCTAAAAGAATCAAAGGGAACTGGAGAAATCCAGCTGGAACATCCCAGCTTGGCCACATGGTGACACGGGCCACGTGTGATCACTTCTCCCACGTCTACCAGTGCCTCCTGGCTCGAGCCAGAGGAAGCAACAGACCCACTGTGGTCTTCAGGCCGCTCACCATGGGGTAGGTGGCACTGCCCCAAGAGCAGCTCAGAGCAGCTCGCCAGCATCCGGCATTTGTTAAACTAGGTAGATGCTGGAGGAGGTGGAACAACAAGTAAGTTATAAAGCTCATGCTTACAAGCTTAAATTAATCCATAATAATGAAAGATTAGGATGAGACTCCATGTAGAGAGATTATCCCATTGTGAGGCTCTTAACAAGTTTCTTTGAGGCATCTGGGGTTGGTCATTGCTAGGGACTGAATATGAGGTTAGAAGGATCTGAGGAGCGGTTCATTTTGTTCTCTCTACATTTCTATTCAAATAGCTAAGACTCAAATTAAAGTTAATGAGGCTAATTCTTCTGAGGAGACCAGAGTTATAGATAAACAAGATGTCCATCACAGCGAGGCAAGCTGTACACAGAGCCGCACGAACCGGGCAAGTGCGTCTCGCTGCAGCTGCCCTCCTTCTCCTCAGCACCTCCTCCTGTTTTCTATCCTGTTTGCAATTTCCCTGTAATATCCTCAGGGCAGCAACCCCCCCATTTACACATGAATTAGAACAACACCTAGCACAACGGCATACCAGTCCTGATTGGAGCCGCACTGCTCCTGGGAATGCTACTGGGAATGCTGCTATAAAAAGAGCTCATAAATGTATATAGCACGGCGCAGGAACACACACACACATACCTTTTATCACAGCTAACATCACTGGGGTGTTAACTCTTTAATTTCCCAATAAAACTGCAGCTGGTTTCATTCATTCCTCAGCTCCCAAGGTGGCTGCAGGACACATTAGCTAAGCTGCAGCATAAAGCCACCAGCAGCCTTGGTGAAGTTAGACCTTCACTGGGCACATCTGCACTTAACTCCTACTAAAGTGACAGAAATGTTACGGAGTCTCAGCATAGAGGAATAGCATAAAGCTGCCTCTTGTTTAGGATCTGCATGGAGGCCAACCTAGCTGCAGGCTGGGCCCATTTGGGTCAGGGAACCCAAGGAAGCTCCACATCAGCATTGGCTACATCATGTGTGTGCATTGGTTACAGACCTACCATGCTTCAACTGACTAGCCTAAGCTTCCTTAAAATTCCCTTCCTTTTCTTTCTTAAGAGACACTTTTGACCTCTGAGCTAAGGTTTTCGTATGTTCTGCTATTTGAAAGTTTGCATAAACTTAGTTTTTCTTTCCTGGTAGTTCACATATAAACTATTCCCATATATACTGTCAGTTTAATTTAATATTCAGTCATTTTGATCAAACAAATTAATACATAAAAGGAACAAAAATCTCTATCGACATATTTCAGATTTTCCTAACAATTCTGACATGTCAATTATTTTGCCCAAAGGACAAGGAATGGCCAACGTGCTTTGCAAAGAGCAAGAGCAAAAGGAAAGCAATGGGTGCAGGTGAGGCTGCAAATCAATAAGTGATTGAGTACACGCATAAATTCAAGCATCCAAGCTTCCTTTGAGGTTAATTGCTGGAGTTAGTCATTCTCTTATTTAGTAAATTAAAAGTTCCTCACTTCAACAAATTGTGTGGCAAATTCTAGCTCATACTGTTGTTTCCTTGACTCGTGATGGTTGGTAGTATTTAGGTAGGGCTTTACTGTGCTTTTCCATATCACCGAGCTCCCAAAACACCCAATTCATTGACATAAATACGGGGAGGTTCTGCCTCATGGAAACATTACCCTCCTTTCTAGATGTTCTCAGCCTGATCCCTGCAGCTTCTCTACGCACTGCCTGCAACTTGTGACCTAACTCTCATTTCCTTTGCCCTGTGTGCCCAGAGCACTAACCTATCCAGTGTCACGCTCCCATTTTGCACTGAAGATCAGTCAGGAATGATCCTGATATCCCTGCAAAGACAGGCAGATACGGTGGTCTATGTAGAACGGGCTACTGACAACACTGCCTGCACTCGGCCACAGCCAGATATGTGACAAAGTCCAGAGAAATCCTATTAGGGAATAAAACAAATGACAGAGCTTAAAGAATACAGTTAGCTCCTAATTAAACAGCCCATAAATCTGTTCAGAACTGGCAGAATTTATCACCAGAAAAGGAATCTCAAGACCTCTCAGAGTCTCTTTTTAACAGACCTGTTGTCCACTGATCCAAGAGTTCTGTTGGTTATAGATGAGATATTTCACCAACTTAAGTACTATTAAAAGATGATCCTGCACTGAAGCTTTCTTGAAATTGTGTAACATTTGCATGGTATAACACATACTGTTACTTGTTCACTGCAGTCTGATTCAAAGTGCTATAAATATGTTTGCCCTTTCTGCTAAGCCTGCCTAAGGGATTAGCAACCCCCCAAAAGTTCAGTTGAATATTAACTGCATTAACTTTGCAGACTGTAACATACTGTTACACTCAAACAGCCTACGGTGCAGTATGGATGACTTGCTTAATAAAAAATGTTTTCATGCAAAGCCCTATTGCAAGAAAGAAAAAAAAAAGAATCTGCTCTGTCAAAGGGGATGACCTCTTCCATTTAACTTCATAAAGTAAACAAATACAAGAAAAAGAAAAGTCTTTACAGCAGTGTCCAGAGAAATGCTTATCATCATGTCTGTCAAATGAGACAGACTTCTCTTTGCAACACGGCACCAGCTCCACTCTATGTTAGAAACCTTCAGCCATGAAAATTGTGTGAAATATAGCAAAAAAAGTCAGCTATTGCAGCAGTGTGAAGTTAAAAACCATAAAAGAAGTGAGGTGGTTTGCTTACTTATTTTCTTAAGTACTGCTTTGCATGCCAATTCCCATAAGAGACAAATGTGCAAAAAGATCTTCCAGAATGACATTGTGTAGTGGCAAAGACAATGAAAAAGAACAGGAAATATTTAAAAGTCTGCAAAGACAAAGTTGATAGGACTGCAAAGGAGACAGAACTGACTTGATAGCTAATACTAAAAGTCAAGGAAGAGCAGGTTCTTAACAGCCCTACGTATAAAGTTCACAGTCAGAGAGGTAAGTGACAGCACCCGATCAAAAGATGAAGGAAGGGAAGCAGAGGGAGGAAAATGAGAATGTCTGGAACAAGTTTCTGAAGGTTACAGGAGATAAAGTAGGCCCAGTCAAGGGGCCTGAGGTAACCAATAGGCAGCTAAAAATACTTCCTAACATTAAAAAAAAAGTTCATTTTCCAAATACAAATACAAAATACAGAGCATGTCTTTTAGCTGCTGAAAATGGAGATGAAATAATATATTTCCTGTACTTTTATGAAAGTAAATAGGGGCAACTTCCACTTTTTTTGCTGTAGAATAACACACTATCAAGAAGACCTTGATACTGAAAGCCACAGTGAGACCTTCCTTGGTTATTCTGTGAGAAATATGTATCCTTAAAACCTGTAAAAAACCATAAGAATTTATGTTCTTCCATACAATCCATCCTGAGTATAATGAGAAAACAAATCAAAATTTTAAAGATTAGCAGGCACATTTCTTTCTAACACGGTACACTTGCTTGTTTCTGCCATTCACTAACACCATTGCACCGTCCTGAAATGGAGACTGGCCCTAGATGTTGGTAATTATGCAGGAACCTAAACTGCAAAGAGCAAGCCTCAAACCACAGCATTAAACTGGAACTCGAGGTTTACAAGGAGGGCGAAATGCTTCGTTCCCTGCAAGGAGCTCTCGTGCTCACTCCCCATGTACACACACACTTGCGCTCACACCTGCTCCCCACCAGCCAGATGGGACTGAATTCTCCTGAATCAGAGCTTGCATTTTGAAGCTCAGCTGGAGTTCAAATGGACTTCAAGACATCTAAATATATTCCTCTTTTCCTTACAAAAATTGCAGCGGTGTCCAAGGATTTTAGTTCCGGTGTTCTTGGCACATTAGAAATACATTAAAGTATGATTGCTTCCCTAGATAAATTGCTACAAATGAATAAAGCTTTGTAAAAATGTATGATGCCTGTGTAAAAATGCCAGGGAAAAAAATAAAAAATAAAAGCTTATTTTATATAACCAGTATGATAAGTGATACTGGGAACCTCACTAATTAGCAGTGACCAATACTATTTTTAAAAAGTCTATAAAAGCAATTTCAGCAGTCCAAACCCACTTAGAGACTGTACAAACTAGCTCCTAATGCACAGCTATCATAAAATATTAACACAACACACATGTTAAAAAAAAAAAGAAAAAAAAATGGGAAGCTATTCCTAGAGAATTTGCTAAGCTTGCTTAATGTAACATTTCTCATCAATAAGGTTTCCTCGGTGAGGAGACCTCCAGCCTGCTCCCTGCACCAAGGTCTTTCCCTCTCTACTCCAGCAGCCGAGCTACACGGAGCACAGCCGTTCCTTGCATTTTCAGTGGGCAAAGTTGCCTTTTCAATTGGGATTGGGCTCTGAAGGAGTCTGTCCCGGCGGGGTCCCGAAGCCCATCTGAGGTGTGAGGAGCGTTAACGAGTACATGGTCGGCAGCAGGACACCAGGGCCATGGGCACCTGGAAGCTGCTCCCTGTGGTGTTCGGCCAGAGCCCGCGCCTGGCAAGCGTGGAGACACAAAAACACAACTCCCAATTGTTTGGCCAGCCTTGGACTGACCTTTAGTCCTAACAGGGAACAGGAGTTTAGCTAGTGAACGGAGAGTTCTGGTCTCCACATTTTTAAATTGATTATTTTATTGATGTAGAGGGCCCAGGTGCCCTCATGACAGTCACTAATATAGATTTTGAAAATAAAATTAATTAAGGGCCAGGCTGGACCACCTTTACTGTCACCATGTAGTACCCTTTTCTACAAGCAATAATGCTATCACCACAAGCATAGTGTTTTTAGAGTATTTCATTAGATCTCAAAGCGCTTCTCTATGGAGGTCAAGATCACCACCACCTACCTCCTCGTGCGCACGGCCACGCGCTCGCTCTTCTCTCCTACCTCACAGCAGGGGAGAGAGAAGCACAAAACCTGGAAGAGACACAAGACCCTGCAGGAGCAGAGGCTGTGCCTACCAAGGGGGGCTAGCGGGCTTCATCCCTGCGGATCATAGCAGGGACATGGCACGGGATGAGCCTGAGCAGCAGCAGAGCCACCGGGAAAGCATTCCACTTGTGCAACCCTTGAAATGGTTCCTCGTTAGCTGCGGGTTAATGGAGCCCCAATGAGGAGTGTTATTTTCATCCCCTGCCTACTGAACGCACAGAAAAAAAATCATTTGCAAATATCCTGTAAAATACTGCAAAGCAAGCCAAAGAGATATGACAACATAAGAGGCGGACTATTTATGGAATGCACTTACCGTCATTTAGAAAAGGAAGCTGACATGAGCAACAGCCTAAATTTAGCAACACATTTCGGTTTTATTCACCAGTCACAATGACAACATTTTAGAAGGATACCACACACCTTGTGCTCCAAAAGGTTCCTCTGAAATCAAGACAGACTTTGATCTGAAAGGAATTCAGCATCAGCTCCTTAATGAATACAACACTGAGTTAAATTAAGGCAATCACCATCTTGACTTTCTATTCCAAGTAGATATAAAATTACATTGATTGCAGGAAATGGTGGCATTCAAACAATATCGCAATGGCTAAAGCCTGAAAGCTATATTCATTGTGGAGCTAAAGGAGGCTTTCAGAGGGTGCCATTTGATTTGAGGGAAAAAGGCATCTAGAAACCACATATTTTCAAGTAATAGTTTAAAAGGTACAGGGTAAAAAAGGAAAAACACTGGTCAATATACCACGTGCCACTCAAACAAACAAGTCTGCACATGGAGAGATATCTATATACTGCATATATATATATATATATATATATATATACACATATATTGCATATATATGGGGGAGTGTACATTTGATTTCTTTTTTTTTAACAGAGAGGTTGTGCTAGTAAGGCCACATTAGAGATATCAAAAATGTAGATGTACTTTGGACCAGTCTTGAGAGTGACCACTTATCCACACTACCTATAATTCAACAATAATTTCAGATCACCAGCGCTCAAAGTTAAAACTAGTTCTCTTGAAAACTTAGAAAAAGAATTAATTCCAACCCTTACCTTTGGCACCTTAAAGACTTTTGGCCATGACTTACCTGTATAAATAGAAAGAACTAATTTACTACAGAAATGCCCATGGGCAAACATGTTCTGGCTAATGAAGTGTTCAGCTTTTGCATGATTAACCAGCTGGTGGGGGTGGTGTAAAAATCACAAGGCATAAAATAATAAGAAAAATTGATTAGCAGCTCTCTTTTAAAGTACTCCATGAAAAATTTACTTATTTTTGTTCAGTAGTTTGGAAAGAGACTCTATAGAAAGATAGACTCGAATGACTTACCAATGAGCCAAGGTAGCGACTCTGCGGGGCACTCACTCCGAGACGGGCATCACAGAAAAGTTCAAGCGAAAAGGGAGATACCAACCAGCTCCAGTGCTGCTTACTTACACAACAGGTCTTGCCACCTGTCCTAAAGGTAATTTTCTAGTACATTGCGAAAGACATTATATAATGTGAAAAACTATGACTGTTGTTTGAGTCAGTTTGGTTTCTTCTCCCTTGAGCACCTTATTTGGCTGTGACTACTACTGTGGGTCAATCTGCTAAGAAGTACTGGTGCTTGGGCAAAATATTGATATGCCACTCAGAACAAAGGCAGGGAAACGTGTAAGTGATGCTGTGTGAAACAGGGGGGGTTGTGCTCACTAGGGACAAAAGTCCCCTTGCCCTTCCCACCCCTATAAAAGAGTTTTCTTACCAGCTCACGTGCTTTGCCCTCAAAATGGGACCTAATTAGGATACAAATACTCTGCAGACAGGTCACGAAAAGAAATTTATCATTAACTATCCCCTAAACCAAGGCCGGTTAGACCAGGGTAGTGTACACATTTGTTCTGTTTCTTCATTTGCTCTACAACCAGTATGTAACAGTCACTCTAAGGAGGAAAAATGTATATTTTTATGCCACGAGATTACTTCAAAATTATCAACCATCTTAGCAAATAAAACTATACAACAGTAACAAATTACGAGGCTGCAAAAACTTAGGCTAATTTAAGTTAATAGCTTAAGTTAATAGCTTAAGTTAATAGCTTAACTTAAATTAGCATCAGGCTGTAGTACTAGTCACAGTCCCCTCTACCTTTGCTCTTTTTCTGGAAAATGTACATTTTAAGTATGTTTACAGACTTTTAGAAAACGGTTTCTAGCAAGGTACTATGTGAGAAGTGGGCAAAGGGTCTGCAGGTCGTGGGCCTGCCGTGTGTTCCTGCTCAGGAATGCAGCTGTAACCTAGACCCGGGTACCTCATGGACGGGGAATCTCCATGAATACCCGCTGGCAATGCACAAGCAGGCGCCCTCTGTCCATGCCTGATTTCTCACCACAACCAGGGATCGCCTCCCACAGCTTTCCCCTCCCCTTTCCAGGTACCTGGATAGCAACTCGATTCTCCGATCCCGGTAGACCATGCACATGCGACTCGGGCTGTTCACTTCAGACGCTTGCTTGAGTGGGAAAGGCATTTTATGTGGAACGAGAAGAACCAAGAGAGGGTTCTGAAGCACATTTCCCCTCTTTCCACACCTCCTCCCTTTAACTTCCACTTTTTTAGGAACACTAGACCCCTTAAAGCACCCCACAAAACAGCTGCTCCCTTGCTGATCACCACAGCAGCCTGGACGCCCACGAGCTGATCACTGCAAGCACAGGCCATACATCCCAACCAAGGTTTCACACCAAAGATAACTATGCAAATATTCAACAGAGCTCTTCCTTTATTTTCTTTTAATCACATAAATTGCAGAAAGCTTGTCATCAGCTTTATGGCTACTCTAGATTTCTGGCATCAAAGATCTTGAGAAATTTTTGTGTATTTCTGAGAGCTTTTCTGGATAGCTGGATTTTTCCACACTTGCACAGTTCTTGCTTTCAAGC
>JAUBOD010000819.1:3283578-3294183 GCA_032353885.1 Nothura maculosa | reverse complement strand
GCTGAGCCACCCCCCTACTTTTTGCCAGGCCTGATTTACACTGGCAGCCTCCAGGGGAGCAGCCCAGGGCACTCCAGAACTGACACTGACCCCTGGCAAATACTATTTTGTTCATTACGGCTTATTTTTCCAAATATTCCTGCTCGATCCAAGGGCTCTCATTTTGCTGGCTTTTCAAAAGTACTTATCTTTGGTTGAAGTTGGTCTGGTTTTGCCCGTAGGAAGCAGTGAGTCCACTGCTATTCTCTGTATAAGCTGAGCGTTACTCACAACAGCAATCCTGCAGAAAGCAGGATTTGCCCTGCATCTATCTATACATTTTTAGTTGCAGTTGCTCTTGACCAAGCCTAGTCAGTTGTAAAAGACTGATGAGAAAATCTGTAAAATACTGCTGGTTAAAAAAATATATATATGAATTCTAAGATTCTATGAATCAAAACTACTAATAAAACAACACAGACATATGTGACACTATAAATAGAGAAAAAAATCCAAGTTCTACTCTAGGAATCTTATAATCTACCTAAACAATACAAATATTATGACAAAGCAGTATTATGCAAGATGACAAAGTCATCTGCAGACCACTAAGGGTTAAATTTCTGGAGGGGCTCAAGGGGCTGTGGATGTCGAATCCAGAATCACTGGAGACCTGTCCAGCGAACCAAAGCTCAGAGGTATTTTTGTTGGCACCACTTGCTTAGCAATCCTGTTCTTGCTGCGGGTCGCTCCTAGGGTGAGCCCAGGCATGACAAGAAAGGAGCGCCCGGGAACTAATTAATGGAGAGATTCCAGAGGAACGCGGCAGGCTCGGGATCTGCACGGCGACCACGCGGGCCCCTGGCATGGGCGCGGGCAGGGCCTGGCAAGGCCGCGCAGGCCGAGGGCCTCGCTGGGGCCGGGGCCCGCGGGTGACAGCCATGTGACAGCTGGGCGTGAGCGGCGCTTCCCCGCGGATGGAAATTCCTGAGCTGGGGCACACGGCTGCTCATGGGATCTGCATGTGCCCGTCAGCACGCCGAGCTGCAGGAGCTGACGGCGCGCCGCAGCGGCTCGCCAAGAGCGAGAGGCGATAAAATAAGGAAGGGAAGCTGAGGAATGATGGATGAGAAATGAAAGTCACAACACTAAAAAAAAAAAAAATAAAAAAGGGGATAAATATAACTTGCTTTCTGGTTAACAAAACAAACAGAAATCTCCAACCAAGCCAGACAACAGCACTAAAACTTGTATTTCCATGCTTAACCTTTAGTGCAAGGTTACTCTTTCTCTAGAGCACAGGGCTTTTTTCTAAGTAACTTACCTCTTAAGGCCTTGACCCTACAGACACGTACACAGGTACGTAGTTCCCAGTCTGTGGAGAATCACATTGCTTAGCTTATCACTACTCTTACATTTCCCAAATCGGGGCCCAAGTCGCAACGTGGGCTTAAACAAAAACCTTTCCAAAGAGCTGCTTCGTCCTTCCTTCCGCCAGGCTTAGGCAATGCCAAGCCCGGGTAGGCGGACAATTTAAATCCAATTGGAAAACCTGCAACACTTTCCCTTTAACGGCGACCAGGAGCCGATCCAGTATCATGTGACCTTTCCCGTAATTTCTATTAAAATCATTTCATGTCTGGTTGCTCCTGCTACCCGGGCTCATTTGTATTGTTTACAACAAGTCATTGCTCCCGACACTTAGTGGTGGCTGAATCCATGGTTACCAGTTTTCACATTCCCTAGTTAAATGGAATGCAGCTCGGCCGTGGGGTTTGGGGGAGAGAGCTCTTCGGAAGCCGCAACCCCACTATCAATCAGGCTAACTTGGGAGAGATTCATCCCCAGAGCACGAGTCCTCGCTGCATATTAAAAATTTATGGAGAGGCAGCGCCAGGATTTTGTTGGTTGCCATCACGAAAGTGGACGTGTTGGGGTCTGACTTTGTGCACACAGGACTTGGGGGCTCTGCGCTACGTCTGACATTCGTCCATGTTGTGCCTGCTCTGGCGCTCGCCGCACAGAGAGCGGCACCGTTTAAAGCTTAAAAGGAAATAAAAATAATAAAAATCCCCAACATTTATTTTACCAGCAATGTGCTCGGCATATAAATAGTGCTTAAATACAGGTTTAACCAGACTGCAGTCCCGGCAAAGTAACTTAAACAGACACATGCAAGACAGTAAAACACAAAATAGACAGCTCTGAGCAGAATTCAATTAAGACAAAAAAATACCCCAAACAGCGGCATGTTGTTAGCGAGTAAATTAAGCCTGCAAACAAATAGATGTTAGTGCTACCTACGAACAATACACATTAATTCCATTTGCCCTGTTATTTATAGTTTGTCGTAGGGTGGGGTTGCCAAAATCGAAAAGCAAAGCAAAAAAAAAAAAAACCACAAGAAAACTTACTTGTAAGATAGACACTAAAAAACATTTAAAATACCTACCGATATAAGAAAAGTTCTCTACAGTTTGATGGCTATAATAATCGTCCCGCAAGCCCCACGAGAGCAACAAATAGTTAAATCAAACATATTACTAGCTCGTCTACTGCAAAGTCACTGTATCAGAAGCCCGAATTGATTTGTTTCCTCCGAACAAATTGAAAATGAATGTAACATAACATCTGAAAAAAAAAAATCCCTACTGCACAGCTAATCGGCTATTGTATAATGGTTGATTGCAGCTTTGCACCGTGCTATTGTTGCCTATATCATACATACTTACAGGTTCTGGGTTCTTCCAAGAGTTTGGTGCAGTTTCAAGGACAAATGTCTTAAGGAAGTCTTTCTACTGTGCAGCAGTGATCCTAGCTCTGATCTCATTACATGAGCAAAGTGCTAAAGCTGACAATAGAAAGGAAACTTCCTGTGTGAAGAAGAAATCTTGGAAAGTCTCAGGGTTAAAAAGGCTGCTTAAATGTGCTGGTTGATTTGCTCCCTAGTTGTGTATACACAGTAGCAGCTGATCTCTGCTTGCAGCCCTGCAGAAAGAAACCTTTGCTGAAAACCAATGGCATCGCATTTCAGCGGAGCTCCTGCCAGGCTCCGGAGAGCACAGCAGCCCTGGACAACTTCACCCGGGCCAGATCTGTGGGGTTGTTCCTGCGTGTCCAGGGGGGTGCCCAAGCCCTATATTTGCTACACTACTTGTATTGATGCTGATCTGAAATCCTGCATCCTGTTCAGTCGTGATACAGGCAGAAGTCTCATTCACTTTAAGGGGAGGTTTTGCCTCTGCCAGGACTAAGAGCTGCAGAATTCACCATACACACACACAAATATATACATATATATATATGTGCACACACATGTACATACACATATTTGCTGGTCTTGAGCATGATATGTTTACAGATGAGGAGCAGTTAGCTGCACCCCAAAATATTTTCTGTGCCATAATTGCTACAGCAAGTGCCGTAAGTGTCCTGTTTGTCCTAAACTCATTCCAAGCTGCCCTGCATCAGTCTCACAATTCTCAGCTGTTTTTTATTCAGATACAGAGCACAAATCAAGGGAGTGACGAGTAGGGAGAGGTCTCTGCTTTAATACCTTACTGGGGGCCAAAATCTTGGAGCGCAACACCAAAAATCAGGCAATGCTTGGACCTCTGGCCAATGTCAAACTGTGATCCCAAATATTTTTCCCACTGCCTTAGTGCAGTGCCCCTCAACTCAGCCCCCTAGAACTCGTAAGGGAGAAGTTTGGAACTTGGGCATTAGTGAGAACTGCAGAACCAAATCCAAGCAAAAAAATAAACCCAACATCAATGTTGAATAATGTGTCTGCTGCAGCTATGTCAACTCTTAAACCAAGCAGCAATACTCCCTGCACAGTTTCATGTTTGATTTTTAAAAATCAGCAATAGTTAATTATGATTTTGTGGCTTCAATGTTCAGCCCAGCATGATGGTTAGAGCAATAACGCCCTATGCCCCCACACTCACATACAGAGCAGGACTGCGCAGCAGACAGGCCGCTTTCACAAAGCTCTTCCCAGAATAACCAGAAAACCTCAGAGAGAAAATTTAGAAGAGCACCTTTTGCAAGTGCACAACTGCAGACGTCGGGCGGGAGTTGCTACACACTTTTTTTGCTGGGCATTTGAAAGACGGATTATTCACCACCCTCTTATCCCCTCAAGCGCTATGACTATTCTAGCTACTAGTATATTGCGTGTTATTTCTTTAATATTTTGAACTTTATTCCAAAGGGCAGAAATCAAAGCTGACAGGACATCAAGACAGCATGCTCGACGACTCAAACAACAAAATAATTGCAGTCCTGTGCGCACACCCGATCTGAGCATGGCTATGCACGGGGCACATGTGGACACACACTCCCAACCACAGGCGTTTGGAACCTGGTTTTCAGAGGTATTTGTAGTTCACGTCCTCACGCTCCTTTGATTAAAAAGGCAACAATGAGGAACACAAATCTGCTTTGTAACAACAGCAGCAACAAAGAGATCTTTAAAAAGCTACCGACAGTTTATAGCACTGTAAGTTACTGATGCCACCTACACTTCCCCGCCACCAAAAATGTGCCCAAAGAGCTTGTCTGCTTGTCCCTGTCGAGCCCTGGACCCTGCCCCAGGAGAGTGGAGACCACACGGTGCTTCCTGCAAGGATTCCTCGTGCCCTCTCCCACTGAGGGACGGAGCAAGGGAGGGAATGCAGTTCTGGCTGGGAGACAGAGCCCTTCCCAGGCTCTGCCACTGAGCGGCTGTGTAACCTTCAGCTTCACCTTTCCGTGGCTTCCCTTCGCGTCGCCTTTCTGCGTCTGAAGCAGCACCGTTAGAGTGAATGCACCTTGCAAAGTTTCTCTGCTCTCAGCTGCTTAAACCGGGAAGCCGAGACTGCCTCTTGGTGAAAGGCAATGGGCTAAAAGCTGAAGCTTGGAGTTCAGCTGTGGTTCTGCCCCGAGAACGCCGGTGACCTTGGACAACCCGCGCGCTCTGCCTCGCTACCCCGGCCTGCGCCGGCCTCACACGCTCCGCGCTCCGCACTGGTCCCCCAGGCTCTTGTGAAAGCAGCACCTCAGGCAGTACTGGGGGGCAAGGTGGGGACTGCTTTTAGTCTTATTCTGCACAGAGCTAAACAGAATCTTGGTCAGAAGGAACTTGAGACATGGATTTAATACAATTAATACAATCCCTGGGGAGGCAGGAATTTCAGTGAATGAAATTTCCCGATCGAGAGCCTTTACCCGCCTAAGCCACTCCGCAGAGAGGCTGAAACCTCCGGGCCTTGCATGAGAACAGGAGCCTGACTGCATTCTGCAGTCTTGCTCCACACACACCAAAACATTCCACTCGCCAAGTCTGGGGAACATCCACTCTCATTTAGATTCCCCGTTCCCTTATATCTCCCTATACAATCATGTCACAGCTGTCACAGACATACATGAACATAGATCCAGGGACACAGCTCCTCTTCATTAACTGCAGGCATCGATCAGACACCGTCACTGGACACACGGGGACCACAAAATCTTTCTTCTCCCAATCTTCCCATTGTCTCTTCAGCCTTCCCCCATTCTCTCTAATTTTCTCATTTTATTTACTTCTTGCAGTGCTCAGAGTAAGGCAGAGAAAAAAAGGCACAGGAACTTTGGGGGAAATGAGGGCCCTCCAGAGCCCCTTTCCCAGCCTCTTCCATCCTTCTGCAGTCCGTGGGGCAGCATCTGGGAAACATCTGGGAAACAGTCTGCTCTTTGGGGGTCTGAAGTGGTGTGGGCGATGTCCTGCCTTCCTTGCACTCACCACCCGCCACAACTTGCCGAGCTCTCTTATTTTACACACACGGGTCTTACCATTTGAAGGCATCATCAACACAGAGCAAGAGCTGTACAAGGCTAGCACTACACAGATAAGGCACAAATTTTGGTGGTAGCATTTGCTGTATTTTTTAAGACCGAACTTCCAAGAGTCAAGCATTAAGACATCAGCTTTCTCTTTTACGAAAAAAGGTTTCTGGCCTGGTAAAATAAAGGAAGAATGACTGAAAATAACCCCTATAAATGCAAGTCTAACACAAACACAGAAACATTTCTAGTCAGACCTTTTAGCTAGTCTCAACATTTTTCAGTATTGGCTTCATTTTTAATTATTAATCTCTGAATCCACAGAGAGTAGTGAAAAGTACAGCTGATAGTGCTAGAAGGCCAAACTCCAAGAAATAGACCCTACCTTTTGCTCATTAGGTCCCAAACCAGACCCATCTGGACCTCCCTAATTGATGCACAGCTACAAATGGTTTCCCCTCCCCAGCCTATCCAAACATAAATATACTGTGATTTAGGGGGCCTTTTTTATCATTTCAAGGGATTTGTATTCCTGTCAAGCATGGAACGCCTTCCTCATTCTCATACACAACATCACTGCACTCAGTGCTGAAATTCCTCTGCAAGTCACTCTTCTCTTTTCATTTATTAAGACCTTAAACCAAAATTAACACAATAACCAAGATATTTGTATGTCTAAGCTAAGTGTTATAATCTTATTATAAGTGCTGCGCTACTTGGCCATCAGGAATTTGGTCTTTTCCGTTTTCACATTTTCTGTTCTGTGTACAAGGAGAATGTTTTTTCATACTCTTCTTGTCATTTATTTTTTCTATTTTGAAACCAATGGAAGTGATAATAGAGATTTAAATATTGCCATGAAGGCATCACTATAAATGTGACATTTGGAATAATTCATTCAAGGTGTCTAGATCTAATTTAAATTCCTTCCCAATTTTAACCAAGGCTTCACAACCAGATGAACTTAAACCAAGGTGTATGACTTCATGCTACACTGGTAATCCATGCTAACTAGGAAATAAATTTTCAGTGATTAAGTTGAATTGTTCACACAAAATGCCAGCTTCGGCTTTTCACCCATACAAAATAGCTTGGAAAATATATACTGCATGTGTTTATTATAGCTACAGTTGCTATGAACATCTATAACTCTCCAACAATTTCTTTGATTTATGTTCAAAAACATACAGGGCATGAAATGATGCCTGCAACCTTACATTTCCCTCAAGAACATTGTGGGGAGAAGATATATTCCAAAACATCATGTTAGATTCCTTGTTATGTCTCCTTTTTAAAATAAATGTATGATAATCAATTACACATGCTTCAAAGCAACTGCCACTAGATTCCCCAACAGAAAAGCTGTTTTAGGAAAGTTCCATTTTCTTTTCCCCTAATGGCTGAGTAATAATAAGAGATCTTGCTCAAATATTAAGGGTAAAATCATGTTGTAAAGGCCAGGCCCTACTCAATATGTAAATGCACGTGCAAGCTTGGGCATGCCAAGGCGAGCCTTAGACAGGATTTTCAGAAAAGCAACATCGCCAGTGATCAATACACTAACAGGAGCATAAATGGGTGAGGATCTTAAACCTCATCTTCATCTAGGTGTCTGCCAGTGTGCAGCAACTCCACTCACGTCAAGAGAACGACACCGAGCGGAGGTTAATGCATGAGGCCCCACTTTCCCTGCAAGCTCAACGTGCAAAGCGTTTGTTTAGGAAGCTCATCCAGTTGTGGCTTCCACCGGGAGCACAAACCTGCAAGTGTTTACAGGAACATCAATTAGGCCCGACGGGACTTGGGCCATGAGGTCCAAGCAGGATGTGACTTTCCCCAGGAGCTCCCGGCAACCCCTGGAGCGCGTGTTTTCCCTGGAGCGCCAAGGCCACTGGGAATACTCCTTTCATGGCTCTCCTGGCTCCGGCGCAGGGATGGGTCAGCAACCCAGCACCGCGTCGCAGATCTGGCAAAGCAGATGGAAAAGTGGCCCACAGGGGACAAGCACCTCTAAGTAGGACTGACACCTACTGGCACTGAGTTTCAGGGGAATACAGAGCGAGGCGGCTCAGGGACTTGTTTCAAATAAATCGCGGCCTTGTTCCCCTTGGCTGCCACACCACGTCCATGTGCAAAGAGAAACACACGGCGCATCCCACCAGGATTTTCTGCAGTTCTGTGCATCAAAATCTCAAAGAAAGGCAGCTCGCACGGGAGGAGGTATTAGCTTGGGCTCCCCATTAAGCCGAGCACCATTTCACCCCCCAGTCAGCAGGACCCGATGGAAGATGGGGCCTAACTGGATGTGAGGCCTATTGCCCAGGCAGCCCTGCCAGAGAGCACCAACACTCGTGCCCCTATTTTCCCAGCGGGAAACAACCAGGTACTGGCTGGATAGGAACAATCAAGAGGAATCTAGGTCAAAACCAAAGCAAGGCTGCTCTGTCCATTTGACAAAACCCACATGCAAACACAACCCCAATTTAAAAACAAAGGCCTTATGTGTATCTGTATCTATATCACTTAAGGCGGCTAAGTAAATGTGCAAGCATTAGCCTGCCCGGAGTAAAAGACACTATTCCTTCCATTTGACTTTTGAAAAGGCATTTAAAATCAATATAAAATTGCAATATTAGGAAATTTTAGAATCATTATTTCAAGCAGGCAGGCTTGAAAGGGTCTCTTGTTCATGGGTAAATCTTCAGTTAGTTTTTCTAGTACCAGTGGTTCAATCGAAAGATTCGCCAACTGCCCCCTGGAGAAAACGGAAGATCTGCATTTAAATGGAGATACAGCATTTCCAAACGCACGGTACCTGGAAGGCAGATACTGTCAAGGTTTCTTAGTGAGTGGATCTCAAATTGTATTAGGTACATTTCAGTGCTGTAACCATCCCCGTTTCACAGGACCACGGCAATTTCCCCATCACTTCTTGCTGCAAGCCTACTTTGCAATATTTGTCCTGATAAGTCAAAATTAAAGCCCGGTCCACAACTGGTCCCGCACTACAACCTTATGTCTAATTTTCTGATATGCACAACGAAGACTATATTAGATAGCTTGGCTAGAAATCTTAAATAATTGAAAAGTATGATGACTTAATAGAGCAGTGAGCTTGGTTTACAATGCAGCCAATTTAGAGCCATAAAAACACTGTGTAAAATTTTTATCTTGTGGTTGACCATTACACATCCTATTTATTATTCCAAAGTATTTCAACAGCATTTTTCTTCATTAATGTGGCTTCTGGCATTTAGCTCTCACTCTCCAAATGCACGTGACTTTCCTGAGAGAATTTTAGAAAAAGAAAATTGAAATTTCAAAGATTACTACAAAACTGTTCCTGCTGTTGCAACACGCATTTTTGCACATTCCTGCCTGAGCCAACTTAGTGCACTGCAAAGTGCGTTCAAAACCCCCGAGACTTAAATATAATAAATCAAAGTTAGATACGTAAAGTTAAAAAGACTGGTGTAACTACTGATCCTGACACATCAGAGAAGCAAAAAAAAAAATCAAACCTCATGAATACTTTGTTGCTAATGTACCCGAGTTCAAAGAGCAGTGTTCCTCATAGGAAAAACCTTAATTTTCATATCAGAAAATCATAATAACCTTCCAGAAAAGTTTTAGGGAGCCTGCAACGAAGACGAGCGTGTGGTTCGGGCCCGGCTTTGAGCACGGACGCCCCTTGCTGAAATTCAGGTTGCAGCTGAAATGTCCCTGTAAACAAGGTGAGTGGAAGGGGCTGCGATTCCCTCCTCCGCAGCACCTTCCCCGGGAGCCCCTCAGCTCTCTACTTAGTTTGTTCTACCTTATCTTGCAACCCTGCCATCCTCATGCTGATTCAAATTCAGGATTCAAAATGAAGGATGAAAATATCTCCAGGATCACTTAATATTGAAACACAGTTGCAGTAATGAGCGGTGCTGGGCTCCAGATAGGGATACTCCAGTGTAACCATTTAATTCCTGGGACGGTGGCGGGAGGCCGCGGCGCAGCCAGCGCCATGGATCCGCTCCCTGCAAAGTCCTCCCAAAAGAGACCTGTCAGGTTCCAGCATGGGCAGAAAACCCTCCCGGATCCCCCCCTGCACACACGCCAGCTCTGCCAATGCTTCCAAGGCGAGGAAGAGCGGATCGTGAGTCATTCTTCCACACAACGTGTCCGGGTATTTTTGGTGGGAATGCAGCACAGCGCGCGCGCCCTGCACCATCCCACGGAGGTTATTCCACCAGCTTCCCCCTTGGAAAGGGGAGCACACGTGTGCCACACGGGAACGCTTCACGCTCTGGGGTAGCACATGAAAGCACGGATGTATCGGATAAGTTTTACAGCTCACCTTCAGGATGGGGAGGAGGGGGATAATAAATTAAACACTTAAAAGTTAGGTGGCTTTGTACAGAGGTCCGTGCCCTCTGCCCAAGGCACAGTTACGAGGTGGGGGCAGATGGAGCGGTTTTGTTGTGGTTGAGTCTTGCTGTTACAGCCAAAGTGTTCTGGAGAAGAGGCAGGATGGTGGAGAGGGGGCGGCGGGGAAGGGGGAGTGGGAATGGAGCTCCTGGGAGGAAAGGGACCTCCTGGGAACCTGGCCCCGCTGCCTGCCCCGCTGCCTCCTGCGCACCCGCCCTGCCTGCCCCGCACTTGAGCACGGCCGAACCGCGGCCCTGCGCTGCCCTCTGCACATGTCCTCGCGCCACTCGCTGCTCCGGAGAGTCTGGGGGAGGAGGAAAAACCACCCAAATCCTCATGGGAATGAGGGACCCTGCGGGCGGCTCGCGCTCAGCCTGGCCCCGCTTCCCGGGGCGCGAGGCCGGG
>JAUBOD010000819.1:3228147-3265784 GCA_032353885.1 Nothura maculosa | reverse complement strand
CCCCCCGCGAAAGGAAGCTCGTGCTCTGAACTAATGTATTTTTAACTGGATTTCTTTCCTCTGCTTCGTGTGATCTGCTACCTACCGTGTCGCCCTGGCCCACTTTCCGCCCCGCAGGTGCCCTCCCGCTTTGTGCGGCTTTCCGGAGGGGAAGGGAAGAGTCTTCCCGCCCGCGCTTGGTGCCCCGTGTTTCGGGGACCGCGCTGGGGCCGATCCGGGGCTCCCCGAAACACGGCGCCTCCTGCCCCTTTTCCCTGCCTGGAGGAGCAGGGGGACCTGGGACTTGGCAGGTCCCGCCCGGCTGTGGCCGCCTCGCACCTGGGATCAATGAAGCAGCCGGATTCCCGACGCTTCTTCCTCACGGCTGCTTATTGAAAAGGAGCCTTTACTGCCACCTACAAACAGCGCGGGCTCCAAGACGCCTTTTTCCCGCTTCCATAACCCAGCAAAGTTGCTGCGGGGCCGGGCGCGCTCGCTCGGCGCCGGGAGCCCTGCGGGACCCGGGAGGACCCGCACTTGGCTCCGGCGGGGCCGGAGCGGAGCCGCGCGGAGCAGTGCGCTACGGCCCCTTTCACGTGTGTGTATATATTATATATATGTATGCATATATAGACACCTTTCCTATTAACAGGGCACATTTTCCCCGCTCAAATCCCCCTGCGCTGCCCCCAGTGCGGGGCCGAGGCCAGGGGGGCAATGTCGGGGCCCCCAAACCGCAGAGCGGCTCCCCCTGCCCGTGCGCGGCCCCCTCCGCTCCTCATTGTACTTCATTGTATTTCTACTATTGTTTCTCTTCGGCTGTCGTCTTCCCCCCACCCCTTCGGGTGGTTCTGGGTGACACGGGTGGCCCCCGCGCTGGTGCCGCCGGGTGCGGGCGCCCCCTCCGCCTGTCACCAATTCCCAGCCGGCCGGGGCTCGGGGGACGAGGCGACCGCTCAACAACCCCCCCATCCTCCTCCTCCTGCTGCTCTCCCTCCACCGCTCCTTCCTTCTTTCCTCCCTTCTTTCCTCTTCTCCGGCACATTTTTCTCCCCCGCGTTTGCCCACGTCTCGTTCCTCCTCCTCGGGAGGAACGAGCCACGCAAACTCCAACTAAAAAGGGGAAAAAATAAGAGAAAAAAAAAAGGAAAAAAGCTGTGACGAGACGGGAAAAAAAAAATAAACAGAAAAGGGAGGGAAGGAAGGAGGGCGAGTGCCTGTGCCCGCTGGCCGGCCGTGTGTGCGAAGGTGCCGGGTGCTGCTACTCACATGGCTGGTGGCGAGCGGCGCTCGGCGCCTCGCGGCTCCCTGCGCTGCGCTCCGCGGCTCCCCGCGCTCCGCTCCGCTCGGGCTCCTGCGCACGGAGCCGCTCGGGCGCTCCCGGAGCAGCCGCCTGGCGAGGGGACGCGGCGGGAGGGATTGTATTCCTCCAGGTTCCGCTGTGTAGCCTATAAATAGCGAACTTTTTGATGGAATCAGCTAACAAATGAGAGGAGAAGGCGTAATTTTGCGCAGGGAGCCCCCCTTTCTCGCTGCGAGATTCAACCCCCCCCAGGCAGCGGACGGAGTTAAAGTTGCGGGTGCGCAGGGAGGAATTTGACTTTCGCGGGGCCGCGCGGGCGATTTGCGCTGGTTGCCTTATTTTTGTTTGGCTGCTTTTTCTCCCCCCTCATCCCCTCTGCTTCCCCCCCTCAACCCACACGTTGCATCCTCCCTCCTGCCTTCCCGGCCATGGCCTGACCCGGATTAGCACCGGCTTGAACTCCGAGTTGGAACCACGTTTCTTTCTTTTTTTTTCCTCCTTTTTTTCATTTTATTTTATTTTATTTCTTTTTTTCCCTTTTTGTTTTTATTTTTTGTTTTTGTTTTTGCGGTGAAGCGCCTGGGGAGGCGGGTTTGGCCCGAGGCGCCCTCGCTTTGCAGGCAGGGAGACGGGGCCGGGGGAGCCGCCCGGAATGCGGGGGGTGTCACCGCTGAAGGGACGGCGTTTCCTGGCGTTTCGGGGCAGCCCCGCGTGTCCCGGCCCTCCCCCCCGCCCCGGCGGGCGGACACGCGTGGGCGCCCCCGCGAAGGGGCGGCGGCGGCGCCCGGGCTCTGCCCCACGGTCACTGCGCTCTGCCCCGCGGGGCGGCGGCGGCGCCCGCGGTGTCTCCGCAGGTGCGGGCGGCCCCTCCGCGCTGCCCCCGGGGGCCTCCCCGCCCCGCTCCCCCCGCGCCCATTTCCAATCTCATGGCTCATAAACTGCGAGCGAGAGCGCTGCGTTATTCGCCCTCTGTATCCTGCGAAGGAGAGGGGGGAAATAAAATAAAAAATAAAATAAAAAACAAAATAAAAAATAAAACCCGCCCCCGCAGTGACAGCCGGCCTGGCTCTAGACCCCGCACTTGGTTTCTCCTGGGCGCGGGGCTGCGCGGGGCGAATCGTGCTGGACACGGGAGAATCGCGCGGAGGAAACGACCCAACGGTGGCGGGAGCGGCGCGGGGCCGGCCGCGCGGCCGCCTTCCCCCCCGCGCCGTTTCTCACAGGGGATGGGAGAAGTTTGGGCCACGAGGTAATTATACAAACCAATGCAAGCGGGTTTTAGCGAGACCCTTTTTGCTATTTTAAACCGAAGTGCAAAAATTATTTTTTTTTCCAGCCAAGTCTCGGGTCATCCCCAACAATAGAGCCATGATCCCCCGCTGTTTAATATACATGGGGTGGGAAATGAAGGGAAAACACGGCCAGCACCTGTAGTGCCAAAGGAAAGAAAAACCAAATTGCTATTGAATATTTTTGGACTCTTTCGCAGGGCACTCTTCAAAAATAGATATAAAGATATAATATTTAATTATATCCCTAATAATTTTTTTTTTCCAGCGCAATCGCTAGTTAATAGCAAAGAGCAAAGGGGTTTTCTTCCGAGTTTTCTAAATTCTGATATCTTAAAAAGGGGAAAAAAAGGCGCAAATAGAAAAGGTTTTTCCTAGCGGGATAATCGCGGGCTGCAGAGCGCGTCTGGACACTGCGAGCGAGCGCCCTGCAGCGCCTCGGAGCCGCCGCAGCGGCCGCTCCGCGCAGCCCCGCGCAGCCGGAACGGGAATGGGCGCAGCGGGAGCGGCGGCTTCTCCCGCCCGTCCCGGCGGGAGCGGCTTCCCGGGCGCTCCCCGCGGCGAGGGCCGCTCGGGGCGCCCCGGCGTCTCCCGGTGTCTCCCGATGCCTCCTGGCGCTGCGGGGCCGGGCAGCGCTGGCCCGAGCGCCCCGGTGCCTCCCCCTGCTCGCACAGGACACCCAGGACACTGAGTCCCCGGCAGCTCCAGGGAGCGCCCTGGCACTCCGGGAGACCTCCCGATTTCCTTAGTTGCCAGACCAAACCTTCAACCTCATCCTAACGGCCGGACTGAAGGTTTTAGGGTGACCTGGCTAGCTGAGATCCCAGATGACCCTGCCACGGATCCCGAGGGAGCCGGGGAGCTGCTCCATCCCACCTGCTCCTGCATGGGATTCCCTCTCGGTGGGCGAGATGGTGCCGGGGTGTCTGAATAAGAAAAAAGGAGTCACCCCTGGGATTTGGCAGCTCTCTGCTGCAGAGGGCCCTGGTTTGAGCTAAGGAAGCTGTTGCTGCTGGGGTGTTTTTAGGCTCTGGGGCAGCGTGGGCTCCTTGCCGGTGTCTGGCTGCGCCCCTCGCTTCCCGCAGCCCCACAAGGCACCGTGTCCCCCAAAGCTCCAGCCTCTCCATCACAGGGAATGCACCGGGATCCAAGTGCTCAGAGGCCTTAGTGCCACGAGGCCACGCACTCCGTCCCAGTGTCTCCCTTCCAGGCAGTTCCTTCTCGCCCCATGGCTGTGCTGGGCCCCTCACAGCTCCCCCCAGGACGCAGATTCCCGCTTCCGGCTGCTCCCTTGGTGCGGGAGCCGGCCTGCCCCGCGTGAACGCAGCTTTCGTGCCCCGCGTCGCTCTCCCGCCCTCGCGCTGCCCCCACACCCTCGGTGCCGACCCCGAGAGCCCGGGAACACAAAGGGGACATTGTGTCCAGCACATACATCCGTGGAGGCTGCAGAGGAGCAAGAACATGCTGGGAAACAGGGATACGGAATGAGAAACGCTCCGGAGGAGACAGCGATGGGTGTGGAAATGAATCCTGCTCGGAGCAGGATTTATGAATTCTGGCCTCCTTCTCTTCCCATGTCCCAGTTTCCCTGCCTGTAAAACAACATAGTAAGAGGCTCGGAGTCTCCCGCTTTCCCGTGAGGCGAGCGCTGTCTGAAAAAAAATCCGAAATGCTCAAAGGACAACAGGATCTCCCCAAAAATTCCAAGGTGGATGCGCTGCTGTTCCTTGAATCTGGGCTGCCTGACGTTTCTCAGCACAGAGCAGAGGTTTGGTGGGATGAGGCTTTAGGAAAGCGACCCCAGCACCGCCGAGGCTGAAAGCGGATCTGCTGACCGTCCGCACCAGGAGGAGTATTTTGAAAACACCTGCCAAAACAATTTGTCCACTTCCAAGAACAAGGTTATGGAAAAATAAACTGTTTTGCTCATACCAAAAAAAAAGAAAGGGAAACTTTTTCCTTTGAAATGCTCTGCTGCCCTCAGGCTTTGAAGCACAGACTCCAAAAATGACCTTTTTTTTTTTTCCATTTAAAAAGCACCTTTCCCTCTTTTTGTAAATGTATCCAAATATGGCTAACTTGTAAATATTAGCAAATGTTTAATGAACACACTCTCAGGAAGGATTTCAGTTATCCTGACAGGAAAAAAGAATCACTAAAGTCTGGTCCTCTCTGGGAATAGGAGCTTACGGACACAGTGGTAAAACTGGATCTCCCCTTCTAATCCCCACCTCCAAATTTCCCCAGTGAGCTGAGCTCTGGCACTGGATCTGAGAGGTGGGAATCCCGTCTCCTCTAAGCTCCAACTGATTTGGAGGTTGGACTGAGAAGAGAGGTCCCTGCCCGAATCCAACAGGGAGGAAAATCCAGCCCGTGCTGGAAGCGGCCAAGCAGCCCAGGGAGGAAAACTGGAGGCAGCTCCTTGGGACTGATCAGGTGGATGGACGCGGAGGTTGTGCAGGGAAAGCCACAAGAAACCCTCGAGAGGAGGGGAGGGAAGGACAAGGATAACGATAACGGAGCCACCTCCCATTGCCAGGCAGCACCAAGGAGATGGAGCTGCAGGAGGTCCAGGATGGTCACGCCACATTCCACTTCTAATGGAGCCATCGCTCTGAAGGCCTACATTTTATTTCAGAATTGGTGGTTCCAGTCTAAGCTCAGCACTAATGCTTTTATTTGAAATAAATCTATTTTCCAAGGCCTAAAATATGGAAAAGATGATTTCTGAATCCACCTCAAACATTTTTTTCCCCTATTATAACCACCAGACTAATGAAATGTGCTACGTATCCCACACTGGCTGCAACGTCAGGCACTCAGATATTAAGCAGTGAATAACCTTAGATTTTCAGACCTCCTTGCTTCCCTCTCCATACATTATGATACACGACCACCTAGAGTTTATTCCATAAATTTCCCGAAGGAGGAACAAAGTCCCCAAAGTGGGCTTCCCCTGAGGACCAACCCGAAGGTTGGAGCTGTTACTCATTGGGTCCCTGCCTAAGTTGTCCCGTATGGGGCAGTGTTTGTGCACGAGGTGGAGCAGGAGCAGATGAGGAGCCAGTGCCTCGTTGTCCCGACAGCTGGACTCTGCTCGCCGAGTTCAATCCTGTGCCCCTTCCACCTCCGAGATTCCATAATGTGGAGACGTTTATCTCGAGGGCAAGGATCAATTATGATTTTCATACTATGTGCACCCACCAGAACGTCTTGGAGCCTGATACGTTGAGGCGAGAGCACACACCACCTCAGACACCATCGATGGGACGTACAAAAGGACACAGGATGCCAAACAGGCAGAAAAATCAAGTTATCAGCAGCTCTAATCAGATGCCACAAATTGGTGGGTACTTTTTACTCTAAACTCATCCTGTTTTGACTATAGATTTATTCAAGAGAATGGTATTGCCTCCCTGCTTAAATTTCAAGTCAACATGAGATACCAAACTGTCCCAGGGCAGGGAGAGGAAGAGGAGGAAAACATTTCAAATTTGAATGTGATGTAAATAATGCCTATAGAGCTACACATGGGTAAAACTACTCAAAATTACATGGTATAAACCTTCTTGTGAAGAAAGCTTTTGCCTATGTTCAACTCTGAGCAATAAGGAGATGTTCTTGAGAAAATATCAAGCAACTTTTTTTCACCAAGTGTCCTGTTGCCCTGCCGAACTACGTTCCTTGACATCTGCATGTCTAGATAAAACAAAGACCTTTTAAAGTTATCCACAGAAAAAGGAGGAGAAAGAGAGAGGGAAAAAAGGAGAGAAAAAAGCCCGGAACATCAGAGAACCTGGGAACAAAGGATGGATCCAGAAAAGAGACCAAAGGGCAGGTATCACTCAGGGAAAGCAGATGAACCTGGGGCACCTCCATCCACCCTGGTGACTCCCCTTTGGCTACTGCACAGTCTCTTTCCCTTTGGTTTTAAGAGGACTTCTGCAGGACTTCCCAGTTGCTTCAGCATGAGAATTTCTCTGAAGAGAAGTGTCTCTCTTCTCTCAAGTGTCCTAGAGTAACTGGAGGCTGCTTGACAAGGCACCTGCACAAGGCCCTGATGCTGGTTGGCACCATTAGCTTTCACCCTGTCACTTCCTACCACTACCTGCTGGCTGTGAATCTCCATGGAGCCTCTAATGCTCTTTTAATTTGACTCTGTGTGTCTGTGTATTTGTAAAATGTTATATGACTATGTAAGATTTATACTCTACCTAATTTATTGCTGTTCTTTTAAATTTCCATTAAACTACAGTTTAACTATGAATTCCTTGATTTCCTTTCTTCCTTTTTTTTTGTTTTCCTGATTCTCATTCCTTGATTTTTCACTCTATTTGTCTCCATGGCAAATTTAGGGATATTAGTGAGATTTCACTATTTGTAACATTTTTCAAAATTATTTTTTAAGAAGGTTGAATGCTAATGAACAGCAGCAGGCTGAGAGCTCTCAGGCCACATTGCAGCTTCTCTGCTGGTTGGGTGCAAGACAGACAGTGTCTCTGTGTAACCAAAGTTGAGCACAACAGCAGAGCAGGGAGTCTGCTTGAGAGCCCAAGTACTCTCTGCTTTCCTATTTAGCTCTGCTTTAATTGCTCGTTTTTTTGCTAACACCGGCACCCTCCACTGGGAGCTAGACTAAAACCTCCAAATAATTTTAGGTGAACGGATCAAATGGATGAAACAGTGACAACTTAGATTGCTTTCCACTGGGGTGGCTTTGAACCAGTGGCAGAGCAAAACAGCCCTTAGACTTAAAAAAAAGCAGTTTTCTGTGTTACAAGGCAAAGGATCTCCAGAATCGCTCTCTCTTTCAGTCATGATGATAGGAAGCGTGATGACCAGTCACGTGGTCAAAGCCTTGGTCTGGAGACCCTTGGCCTGGAGTCGGGATGATGCTGCAGACACTGAAGCTGCCTGCCTGGCTGGGGGCTAAAACTCATTTGCTTGTCCCAGCGGGGAGGAAGGCACCTGTGTGCTCCTCCTGTGTGCTCCTCCTGTGTGCTCCTCCTGTGTGCTCCTCCAGGGTGCTCCTCCTGCTTTCTTGCGCAGCAGATCCTACACAGCACAAAGCTGCAGCTCAGCATCCCCAGGAGGTGCTGACCAGAAACAACCATGACAGTGTTGGGAAATTGTTCCTGCAATTACTTGAGCCAAGGGAATAAGTAAATGCAAACGTAAGCACAGACATTGTGTGACATGTCGATACGTAAGGACGGGTCCAGGGACTGGGGCACTAGCAGCAGGCACTATTATTTGGAGCAGCACCTTGTAACCAACAAATTGCCACTCGCTTTCAGGTAGCACCTCTCCAAATCTCTTCCACCGCCACGGCCAAACTGGTCGCTTCTGCACCAAACCACAGGCTTGGCTGCATTGTTATAGAGTAAATTGCTTAATGTCTCCTTGAGACCTCAAGTATGTGAGGTACATAATGCATTAAAGCTACAGCTTGTTTCACAAACAAGTATAACAAAACTGACCGGCTAGAAAATAGAGACACCATGTTCTTAACATAGGTATTAAAAGCTGCACTTGAATTTAGTAACAACTTAACATATGCTTCAAAGTCCATCAAAGTCCATTTTATTTCCATAATATGCTGGATGCAGAATAACTAACATAGTTTCAATTATGTAATATAAGGATAGCCATCTGTCTGCTTATGAACCGATTTTGACCCAGATAACAGGAAATGTTTGTGTCGCAGACCAAATTTCTAGGTGAGACATCCAGATCTCCCGTGTTAATAGAAACAAAACAAACAACTTCAAGATGTAATACAGAAGTCACGCTAACAATTAAATCAATTAAATTAATTAAAAACAGCTATTTTCACTGCTATTTTTATATCCCTTATGTTACCAGCATCTTTCTATGGCTAGGTTCCTCTCATCATGGCCAATAATAATGGGGGGGTTGGATAAAGCGTTTTGCTCCGTGTATCTGACCAAGCCAAACATCTGGTATTCACATCAGAAAGGCTTTCGCGTTGCTTGTGGTGCTAATCCCGCATCATCCCAGCCCTGAGGTGGCTCTGTCTATCTCAGTCATGAAGGAGAACACCTCGGTGTGTACGGACCTGCTTTGATACGCAGTATCCGATGGTATCTCCGCACACCTTGGAAGGCTCCAAAAGAGCAGAGGGGAAGTCGCTGTGAATCAGCCCGGGCGAGCACGCGCTGCCGCGGCCTGCGTCACGTCACAGGTATGCAGGCAAAAGCACAAGTTTTACTCATAAAACACTGACTGTATAATTGCCTCATACCTCCCCCCAGCACAGAGATAGAGAGACGAATGAAATAAAAGATTATGAAATCTGTGGATATCAGGATGCCTCTTTATAAAGCCCCCCACTCAGTCATATCACTGCCAGCATAAGGAAGCTGTGAGGCACGGGGCTGAGAAAGCCTTTTTGAGGCGATTACGCTATTCCAGACTTGCTGTGTGGCCTCAATAGTTTATTCATGGGAAGGTTTTCAAAGGCACTAGAGAAATTAGGCATCCAGTCTAACTGCACAAGCAAGAGCCAAGGTCCTCAAAGATAGACAAGTGCCTATCTCTGAGCTTAGTTTATCAGAAAGAGTTGCAACGTTTGAACTATTTTCCTGTTTTTCTTTCTTTCTTTTTTTTTATATTTATGAGAATGAGGAGTGTATACAGACTTAGCTGTGACACATGAGCAGAGAAATGGTAAGTGCTTGAGATCTGGCAACTCTGATTTGTGGCTGGGTGAGGAACCATCTTCCTAAAGCTGGATCTAGATGTTTAACTGCGATGTGTTTGAAGATCTGAAAATTAGTTTTAACTGCCCATCAACATAATCAGAATGGTATTTAAGGATCAACAATGAAATGGTCTGACAGTCACAAAGCTGGAAATTCCGTGTATTCCAATCATGTTTATGGAATGGCACCTGCTGCCTCAGAAGGTGCTGCCGTCGTGCCCGGGCCTGGCCGGAACGTGAGCCAAGCCAGGATGGTGCAGGAAAGGCAGGAAACCTCCACCCGCTCCTTGCAGAAGAGGAGTCTGCCATGATGGGCAGGATAAAGGATGTGGAATCACACGGAGGGAGCTGATGCTCAAGATGAAATAGCCAGACAAATAATGGTGCTGGGATGAGTAAAACGAGAAACTAATTCCTAGTTGCATTCCTAGTCCTACTTCCATTGAGGATATAAGTCCACAATGTTCTCCTATTTTCATGACTTTATATTATTGTTTCTGAACCTAAAGAATATGTATTCTTTTTTTGAAAAATTACACATTTAGTTCAATACACCTTACCCATAAACCAACACACCTTAAGTATTTGTATCCTCAAAGTGCAGCTGAGTTATTCCTAAATGCTGAAAGCTAGAGTTAATGCTGGAGTTTTAATTGGAAAAGCTGAGAAAGAGCACTAGGAAAAAAGAAAAAAAAAAAAGAAATCTAAAATGAACACAATTCCTATTTTTTAATTTTTTTTAGCAGAAGAATAAAGATGTTCTTAACCAATGTACTTAAATGTAAAAATATTTTTAGTATTAGTTTATTTAGTTTATTTAACTTTTTTATATGTGAGTGAATCAAGTCATAGAGTGGAAGAAAGCATGCACGAGCAATGCTGTATTCAAAGCTGGCTTCAAGAGAAGCAGATAAGGTATTTCAAAATAAGTGCAAATTCAAACTCAGAAAAATAGGTATTTATCTCAGTAAATTGGCCTCCCAGACCTCTTTTTTTTTTCCACTGTTTGCTAGTGCCCTGGCATGGCAGGAGACCTACAACCATTGCTCTGAAAGTGCAACGTACTCTCTCTGTCTTCAGGAATTCTTTTTCTTGCCTGGGTATTTTTATTTCTACACCCTTTATATAAAAACTCTTATCTTGAGTGTCAACTCTTACCCTGTGTGTCAAACCCTGTGCTTCCCTCCCTGTCTGGGGAATTGCTGGTGCTTCTATCAGTGCCATAGGTACGAAGAGACGAGACCTCTTGCACCTGGCTGCTCCCAGCTCCTGCATCCTCCCGTGCCCACCTGAGGCACTGGCGGATGTGTCACCACCATAACAAGGTCTGTAAAGAGGCTTTTAAAAAACTATTTGTTAATAAGAGCACTTCAATGGTCATGCAAACATTCTTTACTCTTCAGACGTAAACAACCAACACACATTAGGGCTGGCTGTGCCTGTATTGTTTCATACATCACCAGAGTTTCTTTCCCTTCGCAAAAAAAAATTATTATTTTTCATTAGGAAACACTGGCTCGCACCCACAGTCTGCCTAGTGCAGTGCTCCCCTTCCTGCACTAGCCAGGGCCAGGTGGCTGAGAGCAATATTGGCCCTTCAGCCATCAAATGGGAATTATCTCCCACATAGTCTCCGGCTTCAAACAGCCAGATAGTGGCTGAAACTCTTGCTGCAGTTAGAGGAAAAGCTGCCTGACCTGCACTTATTATGGGACCATTAGTATCTTGGAAAAAAAAGTGTGTTTATAGAGTCAGCATCATGTTCAAGGCAGCCTAACCCTTTAAGGCTGTGTGAGCACAGCAACAGGCTTCTCCTCCAGTTCAGTTGTTTTTCCATATCAAATAACTTTCCGTAGCAATGATCAGCAACCTAATAATAACACTACATTCACCAAAATGCAGAAATTTGACAAAATAAACGTCAGAATTGTGGCTTCCTGTTCCAACACATAAATGACAGAACTGTGTCTCTAATGCAAAAGATTTTGTTACTGAAGGACTTGCCATTTTGTTCAGCTACAGAATTAAGAAAATGACATGATGAGCTGGTGGGAAAAATACTTGTGGGACTGCTAGTCACTACTACTGTTTGATGAACATGATACTTATGTAACAGATAAGGAGCTTTCTAATCTTGCACTTGAAGATTTACAGCTTGCAAATTATACAGATTATTCAGATTTTGCAGCTTGTATTTCTGGGAGAACCACTGATTTCCCTGCATCTTGAACGTGTACATGATAAATCAGTGCTCAAGACGCTGAATGCTCTGCCTGAGGAGAGGCCAGACATTCATTGCTGCCCGGTTTGGGAACACACTTAATCATTAACAACGTGGGGACAAGTTAGTGACCCTGGTGCTCGCAGCTACCTGCCCCGTCCGGCACATTTTGGTGTTTAAAGAAGCACCAATTCCTACTTCTCTGTGCTGATACCAAGTTTCCATCAGGTATCAGACCTCATGGAGTATTGTTGCTTTGGAAGGAAAATGCACTGAGTTGTGAGAGGGTTTGTAAAAGCTAAGAATCATTCAAGGAGGAACTAAACAGGCTTCAGTTATAATTTTGTATTAGCTTTATGAAATTGCTTTAATGAAATCAAGAAGGAGCCCTAATACCTAATGCAGTAAAATGATGTCGCCAGCCTAAAAGTAACAACAATAATAACATAAAAGAATAAGTGAATTAGGACGTTGTAGAAGTATGATTAGGAACTGTGCTACTAGTAATCCAATTGAAGAAAAAAGATAAATATTTATTCTGATTTTAATTGATTTGTGGATAGCAAGCTACAATCAAAACAAACCCTATTTATTTGCTGCATATTTACAACTTTATCACATAAAGATCATAAAACTGAATTTTACTGGATGATTTATTATTTGGCCGTTTCTTTCTGGCTCTCTGTAGAAGTTTAAATTATGAAGAGAAAACGAGAGCACCAGCAAAATCCAAATACGTTATTTAAAACAAAAAGTATAATTGTTCAGAAATAGACTATT
The DNA here is from genome assembly GCA_032353885.1 of Nothura maculosa. NCBI lineage: Eukaryota > Metazoa > Chordata > Aves > Tinamiformes > Tinamidae > Nothura > Nothura maculosa. The sequence goes on along the minus strand of JAUBOD010000819.1, from coordinate 3,253,488 downwards.
GACTTTTGCTGGGCTAAACAGTTCATGTAGTGATTAAGCTTGGCGCTATAATTGTTCTTGTCACCCAAACTCTACTCAGTCAATATCTTTTTATCATATACATTTTTAATCACATATTAATAAACAAGGAGGTGTGCTTTATTGATGGCTGGATTAGTTTATTGACCACCTCGACAACTCTATATATGGTTTCTGAACACAGAAACAAGGTCAATGTGTAAAGATGAGGAATGATACATTCACCATCTTTAATCTACTTCAGTAGTCTGCTTTCTTTCTAAAAAGTGCTGCAATCCATATAGATTCTACTGTTTTCTTTTGGAAATTATATTTGAAATAATCGTACTGTTTAAGCATATTGGGGTTGAGTTTCAGGCAATACAGCTTCTATAAACTACTCTAATCTGCATAATTGCATCACCTTGAAAACAATCTGTGTTTTAAAGTCAGATTTTAAATCAAATTTTCAGATATTGGTAGATTTTTACAAATTATTTTTTAGTCATTTGTATTTTGGAAAATACTTAGACCTTTCATGTTTTTCTAACAAATAACATTATTCATCCTTCTAATCAGTTACTGTTATCTCTGTGAACTGTGATTGTAAGCATTTCTTCAAGTATTTCAGGTTTGAAATGATGGTCTCTAAAACAACTGTGTAAACTCAAGAATCCAAACAACAATAACAGATGATGATAATACCTATGTTTATTCTTTCCTGTCACATGAAACCTGTATTTTTCTTTTTTTTTTTCTGAAAAGAGGCAGAGACAGAAAATCAAAACATTAAAAAAGATCTTTTTTAAGTTGAGATTTTTTTCTTTTAACAAGGAGCATAGGAGATGAATCTTCACCGGCATCTACATTTTCACAAAATACTGGTTTGCAATAGAAAAGTATTCAATTGAAGGTATTTTGACAACTTTGTCAGATGCTGACCTGGTCTCCTTAAGCCAGAAGAGCCGTGTGAAGGAGCAGCTGACCTTGGCAGTAGGCACAAGAGTCCGCTCTAGTCGGACGTTTCCAACTCGGAGCCGCTTGTCCCTCACCCCTTCCCAATCCTTTCCTGCTTTAGCTAGGGGATTAGAACAGATCCAAGTGATCAATTACTGCCATATCACACAGTAGGATCGCGGATTTTGCCTCGGCCTCGGTACCTGAACCATTTAGGTGATGAGATGCCTGAAGCAACCAAGTTCTGCGAACGAAACACAGCGGTGCCGTCACTGTATTTTGTTGCTGTGCCTCTCGAAGGGGTTGCATTCCCCTCCACAGATTACTGCTCCCTGCAGAAAAAGGCTGCTGGAACAGGTTGCTACATTTCTTTTACCCATCCAATAGCTCTGTTATATCTTTTCCATCTCCCAAGGATAGTGCTCTCACTTCCCAAACTGATTTACTTACTATCTGACAACATTTCTCTTCTTTCTAGGTCTATTTATCTTATTGTTTGTATTTATGTCACTTTTCTGAGAAAACAAACAAACAAACAACCCTCCTCCCCCAAAACCTCACTACAGTCCAACTGTTCCTCTGTGATTTTTCTCTAGCAGCTTAAAAGACGCATCACTTACATTCTTCCTGCCAGGGATACTGTATAATCCTCGAGCCACCGGTCAAGGGAATCACGTAAGAACAGTATATACCAAAGTTAAAAAAAAAAAGATCTAGTTTAATGATGAAAAAAGAGCTGCTACTGTAGAACATTATTAAACTCCAACTGATAGCCCAAGGGCACTTCAGTTTTAAATGGGAACTTCAAGAAAGCACATGTAGAACACAGGTTCCTTCACTCCATTAATACTTCAAAATACTGTGGCAAAGGAACCAAGGCGCTAGCAGAGAGTCGGGCTGCACTGCAGCACGTTACACTTGATTCTTCTCTGAAAACAAGAGGTCATGCAGCAGGGTACCCACACCGCTGACTAAAATCCCGTAGATGACTAACATATTGGCAAAACTGCTCGTACTCACATGAATATTACCCCTGTAACAGTGCCAAGAGCACCAAGATCTTGGTTAGAAGTTCTGGTCATGTAAGGTAAAGCTTCCCAGAGGCACCCATTAATTGGTCTAATTTTCCTCCATCATCAAAGTTTCAGATGTTCAGGCCAGGTCTTGTCACTTCACTATTTCATCACTTTTAGGATTACCTACTCCCAGGATAAATGCTCTCAAACAAATTTGCTGTCTATATGTTTCTCTCTACTTCATATGCACGTACATACCTCTTTCCATAATAGCATTCCCAAAAGCTTAAAATTAAAAGAAAAAAAAAAGAAAAGCAAGGAGAATCATCGAGCTTGATTCAATCCCTTTAGCTCCATAAATCAAATGGTTGTTTAAAAACTAATTTCAAAGCACAGGAAATCCTTCCTAGTAGCACATTAAGAAGGCAATCTCCTTTGCTTCCTCTTAATTTCTGTCCTTCTTGAACAAAAGGAGAAACAAGAAAACAAGCCATAGATTTCATGTGCAATCCCTGCTCTCTATGTAGGTATGTAGGAGGAATGCAGAGTTGGGTAAGAAAAGCATTTTTGGGAAAGTTATTATTAAAGGGAGGGCAACAGTTTATGAAATGATGGAAATGAGTTCTGTGAGCCATGGATAGGCTGCTTCCTGTAGTAGTAACACCTGAACTCATGCCAGCGTGGGATGACTCACTGCAAATAGGTGGGTTTGACTCTTGGCTCTGACAGTGACTTATTGCATGGCCTTGAGCAAATCCCTAAACATTTGTTTTTAACTTCTCCATTTATGTGATCTGGATAATACGTACTTACCTGAAGGGGATATTTTAAGATACAATATGTTTAAGACGCTACAAAGATCTTAAACGCTATAACATAGCTAAGCCTCATTAACAACGTCAGGCTAAAATAAACACCAGGATGATTTAGGTAATGTGGTATATGTTCCTGGAACTGGAGAGCTTTCTGAACAAAGAGCAAACTCTTCAAAGAGCCAGAGGTAAGGGAAGGTACAAGCCCCAGTAGAGCTGCAGTACTTTGCAAGGCTAGGTGAATTTATAGGGGAGGAAGAACGAGTTTGTTTAATAGGCAAGAGTTCAGTGCTCAGTAATGGCTTAAGTGGTCGGGCAGAACTGAGAAGCAGCACATGCTTGGGAGTGGGTGGAGCAAACAAAAACTATAGGCCTTGGTTATCCAAGTGCACTGAAGCTACAGAGAGTTTTGTCAGGGATGAGACCTGTCGCTTTATTGCTGTGCCCCAGATGATGCGCACATGTGTGTTGGAAGAGATCCCCTTCATGGGAGCCTTCCTCTCTGCCTAGGAAGGAGGTTCATCTTGTGTAAAGGAGCAAGAGATGCTCTGAGAGTCAGCCCACAAAGACTGGGTTATGTGAGAAGGATGACGCTTGCCCTTGGATTTCCCACAGCAGGGGGAAGAAACCTCTGCAGTGATGGATCAATTTGCCTCCCCAAGGCTGGAGACCCTGCTAAAAGAGAAGGGCCCCAGGAGGAGAAGCTGGAGACAAGTCCTGTAGCACCATGACCACGTTGCGTTCATGCTGTCAGGAGCAGGGACTGCAGGGGACACACAAGCAAGAGGCCCTAATCTCTACTTGGAGCCTCCGGGTCTGTTACTAGTTCCTTAAATTCAATACCGGCATCCTTTCTCCTGCTTATATCAGATAGGAATGCACTGCCAAACTAACACAGAGGGAGGCAAACTCAGTGCACAGAATCACACACAAGCCACCATAGCACCATTTGCACTCCTGACTTTTTCTTCCTCTTTTTGTCCTTTCTAATAGGTTTTTCCATAAGTAGGGCCTTGATGGAAACTGCACCCTTAAAATACAATGAAGGGAAGCCAGGAAGCATGGGGAGTGCTATAAAAGGATATGAAATCAGGTGAAGCGTTGTAAAAGTAGGAGGGAGAAGCTTGGACTGAGAGAGGAAGAAGAAGAGAAGCTAAAGTAGCTGTTCTTAGAGTAACAGAGATGTAGCCAGAGATGGGACGAAATGAGAGATTCTCCTGGAACAGTAGTAGTTGGTGGCCGTGTATAAGCAAAACAATATCATTAATATTTGAAGTATCCAAAAATGAGCTGTGGAATGAGTGCCAAGAATTTTTTTCATTAGATGCTACTCTTTTGATATTTTAATAAGCCTGAAAAAACATGTTGAGTGGCCTCCCTTTGAGTGGGTTGGGATCCACACAGGACCTGCAAGTTTGGGGGATAAACTTCAAAGACTTCCTACAGGCTTGGCAGGAATGCACTAATCGTCAGCCTCCCTTCTGCAGGCCAGCCCTGCTGCGGCCTGCGCTGAGGGCCCATTAGCGGCTGGGAAGAGGCACACGGGCCCCCGCGTTCACCTCCAGACAGGAGCCCTGCCGGGGCCTATGGAGACTCCTGGCTGACACGAATCAAAGGCTGGCAGGGGAGAGGCCTGGGAGACGGGCCGCAAACTGCCCCTTCCCTCCCGAGCAAAGCACTCATGTAGACATACTCCAGAGGAGGACAGTGTGCGAGTGAGGTGGGTTGGACCCATCTCATGAAACATCGTGGAATGGCATCCAGGAGACTGCTAAATAACTGGCATAGGCTGCACCAAGGCTCCTTGGCAGGTGTTGCTCAACAGGGTGATTCCTGGCCTTCGCACACAACCTCAATTCATCCATCTTAGTACTACTTCTGCTAACCCTAAAGATGAGAGTTGAATGTGGAAAGCAGTACAAGCAGACTAAAATTGCTGGATATAATACAGCTTCCTGTGCCAAAAAAAGTGATCAGTTGACAAGTGAAAATACTTTTGTAAGTATTTCATTGATGCACATTATTTGAAAGACACAGATTCAAATTCATATTACACTAACAAAGCTGAAACATATTTACTACATCTGCAGACCCCAGAACACTTTGCTCTCCAGAAAAGTTGCATAAATCACAGAGCATTTCCAGACTTCTCCCCTTGTCTTAAGAAAGTCCTTAATGTGACATCTGTCCTGGCACTGTCACCTCTTTTAAAACTAACAAATGCATGACATATAATACAAGATTTATAAATTAAAGAAACCCACTCCTTTTAAGTAATATTCTTTAAATCTCAGTTTCTGACAGTCCTACTATTTGCTCAGTAACTGTAATAGGCGTATTTTTCAGAAAATAGTGAATAAAAACTGACAAGCTATCGGGGGAATCTGAATGCATAATTGATAGGGGCATAAATTAATATGATTAGTCCTTTATTGGGTGCCATTGCTGCCAAACCTACAAAAGGGGCATGGAATAAAACATGGCTATGTTCTCCGGGCTGATAGACATCAATATGTAATGCATATTATCTCAAGCCTTCTCATGTAGTCTGCTTATGACAGCACTCAACCTAATTGAAATTTTTATCTTTCTGTTGCATACAGACAGTTTTGACTAGCTGCTTCCAGGGAAAAGAGAAAAATCCGAATGACCCAAGTGAAGGTTTCTGTTTAGAGGTATATACGCTTCTTACAAATCACTAAAAAGGGCTTTCTACTTTCTGGTTTTACAAAGCCATCTTCAGAGAGCTGCATTAAAGACAACCAGGACTTGTTTGCCTCTCCCCTTTTTAACTAAGGCTAACAGTGAGTTTCCTTAAAAGAAAGAATCAAAAGGTTTTTTTCTTTTTTTTTAATAAAAATCAATAGTCTCACTTCAATAGAGGCCTTATTTTGTTAGAGTACTTATATACAGCTAAGGAAGAAATAATTTTTCTATTTCTTATGAACTTTTAAGCACTATTGCCCTCCAGAAATGTGAGGGGAAAGCTAAAAATCAAGAATGTTTTCTTGAACTCACAAATCTTTTCTGCCATTCCCAATTCCTTAAAAAAAAAAAAAGGTCAGGTTATATGGCTTCATATAGATCATTCTAAAATATCCTTTTAACTTTTTCTTTCTTTTGGTGTTTTGTAAACTATGTATTCACACTATAAAATGAAAAGCCATTCCATAAAAATGTTATTGATTATAAAATGCTCCAAATACTTTCTGCAAGTGAGGATTTCATCAATATTCACTGCTTGTGAAGGATTTTTGCTTTGACAAATCCAAGCTGATTAAAAAGTTTCAGAAGTAGTATTTTGCTCTCTATTGGAGAGCTCTGTACTATGTGAGAAGGCATGTTAACATTACTAAATATTTTGCTGGATGTTGTACAAATAAGATAAGGAATCACTTTCTGCTCCATTGTTTACAGTCTGGAATGAGCTTAACCCTGGAGTAAGACACATTAAACCTGTGAAAAGCAAAGCAAAACACAGAAAGGGATGGAATTGAGCCCAAAACTAATTTCTGAATTTACTAAAACTCACTTCCTGCAATATCTGAAATATATCTATTTCTTCTTTCTAGAATGTATTTAAAGGTCCACATATGTACTTTGATAAATACAAATCACTGTATTAAATTTTAGTTAAATTAGTAAATTTAAGGGAAAAGCTAGAATAGCTTACAAACAACCTCCTTCTTTTAATTTACAATTTTTCACTCATAACCTATCATTGCATTATCATAAGCTGTGGGGCATCCGTAAATATAAAGAGGACACATGTTTTGATGCTCACAAAATGACACATTGAGTTGTGCAAGATCTGAATTCCTGCACTTGGTATTTCAAGTAATTTATTTATTTCAAAGGATATAAAAAGTGCTCCCAGTTTCATTTCCCACATGCCCTAGATAGTTATAAGTTTAAGAGGTGAAAGAAACTCAGTGTGCTTTTCTTTACGCTTACGTATGGCAAACAGAAAGGTCAGGGCATTTTATGGTGTTTCAGATAGAGCAAGAATTGGTATCTGGGGAGTGGACAATGAAAACTAATGGACCATTAGGACTTTCCTTTGCCCTAAAATGAATTTATCACATGAATGAAGTTTTAATTAAATGTACTCTCAGAATCAACTGCTTTGTGGTTTTGGTGCTGTTTGTTCCTCCTTTGATGCTCTCCTGGAAATCGTCTCTCCCTTTTCAGTAACCCAAACTCTCACCTATGGGATCACTCTGCAACACTGCATGGATCCTCGCTTGGCAGGGGGAACTCAGGGCTTCATAAGTTTTGAGACCTCCAGGGAGCTAAAGATGTTTTACTACTTATTTTACTATTCTGCGCATTTTTTTGTGCCACTCGAGAGTGTCACTATTCACAAATTAGAATCTCTAAAGAGAGAAAATATAACAGGAAATCCCTGATGCCCGCCAAACACATTGGTCAGAAGATGGAGTCTCTTCAATGTGTGGCCTCTGCTCCTGTTTCTTTCTGTAAACACTACTTAATTCCTGAACTGTTTGTCTGCTCTGAACAGAGCCTGGACTTGTAACTGCTTTAGTGGTTCTGATGAGAGTGTCTACTGTGGCAAAATATACTATGGTATATTTTGTTATATACCTTTCAGTCTCTTACAAGACTGGCAGCACAAATGATTTCACAAAGTGCTCAGCACGGCAGAATTGCTTGTGCTGAGTTTCAGGAGACTGTCACTTAAGAAAATCTCTTCTTTCATTAAACCTGGGGAATACAGAGGCTGCACCCCACAGTCTGCCTATAAGATAAAAACAGAACATGTGTCATGGGACAATTCTGGTGCCCCAGTTTCCCCGTGTTGTTCCATACACTTCGTCACAGACAGGCGCCTTGCTTAGCCAGCACAGGCCTGAACACCTTGCTAGGCACAGAAGCAGCAGCAGAATGTAACGTATAGTGGCATTGGCTGCCTGAGGATCCCTGCTGTAGGCACCTCCTGCCTTTCAGGTTCCTCAAGAGCCATCTCCTGGGATTCTGAAAGAAATTGCTGCAAAACACTAAAAGCCCAAATCTGCAAAATAACTATGGCTCTTCAAGAGGCTAGAACATGCCTGAAGTTTGCAAAGCAATTCCCATACGAGCTGTTAATACTGCCTCCACACAAAGCCATCTAAGGAATTTCATCATTGTGACTTTTTCAGATTATCAAACTGAAACACTTTACATGTTGGTAAAATGCATTGTGTGTGCCATGTTTTAACAAAGATCATTTATCACCTGTGGAAAGTTGCTGAGTAAATCCTTTTGACTTTGCACTATCCCATTCATCCTTGTTTCAAATAATGTAATTCTAACATTGCATTGATATTCTTTGGATTTTTTTCTACTTCTTTTCCATTTAAAACTGATTTCTAAATACACTAGATGCAACTAAGTTTTATATTTGTCTCCTTATGGAAGTATGCAGAAGATGCGCTCAGCCATATTGATCTCTGAGGAAATGTGGATGAGGTAGATAATGTGAAACCTTTTTGTCATTACCAACACTTATATAGGTTCTGGAAACTTTCTATGTTTGGCTGACTAGATAAGTTGATGCATTCACATTTATTTGATTGGAAAGGTATGGAGAGTAAATTCTGGCTTCCCAGATTCTGCATGGAATTGATCTTTGGCTCATGTATTAGTATTTTTCTATTACAGAAAACGAATTGGTGATTATGAGAGCAGAAACATCCCTTTTGTCCTACTGCACTCTTTGGTGACCGGCCCTAAAAGAAAAGAGGTTGGACCTAAACAAGTTAAGAGAGGGGAGAGGAAAGGGCACAAGGCAAAGTGTTCCCAGTTGTAACCTTCAGACACTGAGGGAGAAATACATGGCTGCTCTGGAGTTTATCAGCTCCTTACATGTCCCTCACACTGTCCCTTTACTTGCCATGGCCTGGGGTGGCTGCAGGTAGCAAGGGCTTGTTCGGATCTGGTTCAGCTGCAGGAGCAAAGGCTGGCATGGAGTTTTATGGTGCTAGTAGGTATGCCAAATATACGGCTCGTTAAGGCTACACGATTCCTATGGCCTGCTGCATGGGGAGGAAAATCCTGCTGTCCTTGTGGAACGAGAACCACAACAAAACTCTTCTGCAATTCCACTTACAGACAGCAGTTGTGCCTACAATGCAAGACCTTTGCACTGTGGTAAAAACACATTTTAAATAAAGATATAGCAACTTATAGCAAATAAAAAAGAATGAATAAGACCTGCAGGAGGATCTTTCTACTTGAAACTATCATTTATGTTTTTTTTTTCTTGCACTATAATTCCTTTCAAATCACTCAATATACCTAAACTCAGCCAATTTCTCTGAACTTCTAGACTACATATTCTATACCCATTAGTCCTATAGATGCTGCAATCCAGCACACAATTCTGCATCCAGATGACATATTCTGCAGTGAGACAGAGATTATTCACTCCTCTTGCATCACTCAAGCTCTTTGCATGCAGGCTTGTCTGGGCTGACCTAGTCCTCTGCTTTGCGGAAACAGTGAATAACCCAAATGAAAAAAGCTCTGTCTCAGTAAAGGCAAAGGCCTTTACTGTCTAAACAGTATCTTTTGGCTAATGTCATTTCCTTGGTAGCCACAAAGCAAAACCCCAGTTACATGGGCATAAGTAAAGCAGAAGCATCCTTCAGCAAGGAGGAAAGTGTGGGGCCCAGGGATCATTTCAAGTGACACTGTTGTCACAATGCAGACAAGTCATGAGAGAGCGCTCAAATGCTGGTGCCCAGAGTATGCAGGTAAGTACTGGAAAGACATCCAAATCCAACTGTGCTGCTTTCTTGGCCTAGTGGGACCAGGACAAATCCAGGCCTGTCAGATCCAGATTCCTGTAGAGGGCCAAGTTTCCTGTTGTCCTCATGCTGTTTCAACCTGCCTAACAGGCCAGTTCTGCACCCAAGGCCCATCTTTACTGGGCGCTGGTCTGCTTTGCAACTCCAGGGCATGTATAGCGTTGATATATCGGCTCCTACTATGATGTCCTTTCAGCCAGGATCTCTGCTTTTCCTCCCTTACAACCAAGCATTTTCTGAGGTGAATCTTCTCTTCTGAGCTCTATGAGCCAGCATGCTGGCATGAGATACTTTGTCATGAGGTCTACTTGCACTTAGAAAACAAAACAAGACAGAAAGAAGTCCTAACCCGTTGTTTTTGCATCAGCTTGGCCTGTTTATTAAAATACAAATCCATTAAGTTCACATCCATCTGGTCAATCTCCTTTCTAGGTTGGTTGCTGAGCTGCAGAACAAGTACACTCTCCTGATAATAATGGTGACTGGCATAAAGCTCGTCTAATCACAATAAATCCTGCTGCAGACAGGGCTCTGGCCTGCCCTTGCCGACCCTCTTACGCATTTCAGCTTTCCACGTAAGTTTAGAGTTAAAGAAATCTCCGTCATGACCGTTAAAATTGGCAGATGTAAATACACAAGATTTGAGGCCAAACTAAAAGAGAACAACTTGTGCAAACGGGTGAGAGGTGCACGGCAGACAAGACACACAGCTCGGAAAAGCTGGCCAGGAGCCCCGGGCTCTACCAATTTATGTTGTCCCACAGTCTGGCCCATTTCTTAAAAAAAAAACGTTTGGGATGTGCTGGAAAAATTGGGTGTATAAATTATAGCTGCCCCTATGACACTTTAACTTCAACGACCAGCACTTATCTAGTCAACTACAATAGGCCTCGCTGTCCTTGGCAGAACTACAGGAGCAATATTTCTTAACATGGATGAGCGGTTCTTGAACAATTTATCCAATGTATGAAGCATGAACAGGCTTTTCTTCAGCATCAGGTGTGTAAGTCTTCTCCACCCATTTATTTTCTCCAACACATATATTTATTGTGGCCATTACAGTGGGGGAAACTTCTCTTCCTATAAATGTTTGTCTTCTCCGTCCCTTTACAGGAGCATCACAGACTGATGGACTGATTTTGTTTCACGCTCCTGTCTTGTTTTATTTATTTATGTAATCAAAGAAGGCATCACTAGTGTTAGGATATATTTGCAATGGCTTTTTCAATGCTCAAAAGAAACTTGTGGCTAAGATTAAGATAGGCTATGGTAGATTAAAGACATTGTTTTGTAAATTCCTACTGAAAATGAGTCTTGTTTGTTTAAGAGAGCTTATAATACTTCAAAAATTACAAGTTTAGCTAAAAAGGATAAAGTAAAATATGGTTGCACTAACTTAAGAAAAAGTTTTGAGATAAATCCTTTCCTTATAGCTGGACATAAATGACTTCAAACTAATGGAATGAAAATATAAATATATGCTAAGGATGTCTAGTACACAGATAGCACATATTATATTGTTAAACTAAATATATTTACAACCAGAAAGAGAATTGGCAGCAGCTAGAGCTATGAAAATGTATCTGTTATCCCTCATAGTAAAAGTTTCGTCCTTTAAGTATCAATTCATTGCAAAAGCAGAGGGTTGGTTTTTCTTGGACTGCATTTTCTGAAGTGTTTATGAATTTATTGCAATATTTGTATTGCATATATTCATATCATTCCCTTAGATATTGCAGCTGTCACTTATATAGAAAATCCATATTAAGAAATGTAGATACTGTATTTTGGCAGTGTAGCGTTGAAGATGAAAATTTGGGATGACCCAATATAACATTCAAATCCCTCAAAGATTTACAAGCATGTAACAAGCATGTGCATCCTGAGGTGGAAATATAATTCCTTACACCACACACATTCTGAATTGCACATTCTCAATAGTATTGCTATTATCTCCCTACTAGAAATAGGTACTCTCATCTTAATCCTAAAATGAAGCATATGGAAAGATTTTCCAAGTCCATGTGAAGAAACATATTGAAAGAAAATGCCTTCATTTGCTTGGCCAATTTCTCATTTTAATTATTTGAGGCTCCAAACTTCCATTTCTTTTAAATGGAATTCCTTAAAGTGTGTCTTCTCAGCTCAAGTGTCAGATCAATTAATTTTTTTCTCTCTGTTTGCTCTAGAGGAGACTTCTTTTATTACAAGAAAAGAAAAAAATGTACATATATGATAGTAACTTTAATTATTGAAGGTTTTTGACACCACTGATGAAAACCGTTTCCCACAAAGTCAGCTTTGAGCATAGCCAGTGACAATACTATGAAGGTCAGTGTTCAGATTAACAGGCTCACTGTAAAAACATATGGCAGGTTTTTATACTAACAGAAGAACTACTGTATGAACTGACTGAGAGAGTGAAAAACTTATATCCACAATAACTTGAAGCCTCTGATACTAAGCAACTAGACAAGGATAGAGAAACCTAAACCTGACATTCCTGCCTATTTCATCTAGTCTGAGGTAACTTTGATTCCAAGCAGCAGCTTTTTTAAGTTTCTTCTGAGACAGGAGCTTTGCAGAATTTGTACTGATGAAAACAGATCCCTGGCAGCAACCCTCAGATTAAAACCATTGCACAGGCATTCTGAGTTTTCTCACTTTTCAGGATGGAAAATCAGGGAACTTTCAAGGAAATTGACAGGTATTAGACCCACTTATTAATAGTCATTCAGTGTATGTAAATTAATTAGCGTAAATTAATTACGATACAATTTATTTTGGGACAGCAGACCCTTAGGAAAAATAGTTTTTTTTAAAAATACAAATCTTTTTAAGGACAAGAAAGTCCTCACACCCCAGACATTGGATGGGGAGCTGTGCACTACTTTGCAGCAAAGAACTGTGCTTTGATATTATTACCATCATATGCACCCCAAGTCTGATGGGGAGGATGAAGACAGACAAATGCATGACTTTCCTAAGACAGCTGACAATGTATTGAAGGGAGACAGAAATTTTGGAGAAGAGATTAAATATTCTTGAGGAAGATTACTTTCTGCGGGGAAATCTGTGACAGGGCTGAAGAGGGCATGGTAGCTGAGGAATAGAGAAGTCAAGTTGATGTTCTTTGAAACAGAGATTCTGGTAAAACACAAATGACACCTTCTACTAGATTCCTTTTCCTTCCCACTTTTCCCCCCTGACTTTTAATATGTAACTTGGTAAAGGCCACTATTCTGAGGCACTCCTGCACAAGTGTTTCCCTTCAAGGAGATGAAAGCTCAAACTCTCAGTTATACTGAATGAATGAACAAAATCCATCTGATATTCATCTAAAACCAAAACAAGATGAAGCAACTGGAATCTAGACATTATTTTTAATAAATGGTTCATGAGTAAGACCCAGATATCCTGTATCTTGGTCACTTGCCCCAAATCTAGCTGACTGTTGGCATGGATCAAAGAGTTATGGGGTGAAGCCTGATGTTTTCTACGTATCTAGGTTACTCAGAGCAGTTTGCCCTTACGTAATCAAAAAGCAGAGCATAAGGAACAAATAGTATTGGAGGAGGGAGAAATCTGTCCTCAATTAGTAATAATTGGATTTGGGGCTCTCTCCAGCATAAATTAGTAATGTGGCATCTGGCCCATGCAGCAGATGCTGTAGGACTTTGGGAGAGTTTGGAAATATCCAGTTAATGGCAACAAGTGGCTTTTAAGGGAAGAGCTTGAGGCAGAGAGCTGTGAGACAGGTCTGCGCTTTCACTGAGTACCATCTTCTAATGCACAGGGGATAATGCATTGGGGGAACCTAAACCACTTGTCTACGTGGATGTAGGCAGCACTTTTTAATTGGGGCTTGGGGGGGAAAATTCAGGCATCTCTCCTTCATATGCTTACATCTATATAAAGAAAAGCAACCCTGAACTCTCTGAAGTGGTCGAGTCATTCCAGGAGGTGGAATGATATCCTGCTTCCTATGCTGGATTAACTCCTTCAAACAAATCATCCCCCTTTCAAAGCATCCTGCCACTTCAAGAGGTTTCAAGATTTAATTCAGCTATAGGTCAACATGGCAAAATAATTCAACAATGTGGCAAACTAAAAGAGACCCCAATGCCGCAGAAAAGTTTGTTCCATGAGAGAAGCAAGAAAGATGGTGAAAAAATCATCTAGCAATCTGGATTATTCTTTGCAGTAATGTCTCTCAGTTCTCTTAAATCTCCTTTGGTGAACAGTGAATTTTTAAGGAGAGCTCACGCTTGGTGTACAAGGATTTTGTAACACTGTGTGGTTACGTAGAGGCTTCCAAAATGCGTGTGAAAGTGGGGCTTTGTTCACACAAGGCTTTGTAAAACCCAGATGTCTACATTTATGGAGAGATTTGTCTGTATCAACAAAGAGATCCAACAACAAAGAGTTGAATAATGAAGCGGGAAACACTAAGGGACAGAAAATTAGCTGCCATAAAAGAGCAGAGAAACAGAGAATCCAATGAATCATATCCAGTGACGTTAACCCAACAGGGCTGAGTGATCAAAAGGTTCTCGGAGATGTTTTCAGTCTGCCTGCTAGTAAAGGCTCACTAGCAGCTAGAGGCACGCACAAAATCCCATTCCCGTTCTATCATTCCTTTGCTTTGGGATTTGCAGATTCATGGGATCAGCCTATGGTTATGACACTGAGCAGCAATATTTTGGATGTTTTTCCAGCAAAGGCGGTTTGTTACAAACTTGAAAGTGATAGGTTACTAAATTCAGAAAAAGTCATGGTAATCTATCACCATTATGCTTAACATTATACTGGAAAAAGTTTTTAAGTTCTATCTACAGAATATATTCTGGAACATGCAAGATGGAACCTGAACCCAAAGATAACCAAAGTCTGACTGCTGGTGGTTGGAGTGACAAGGAGGAAAAGGAAGGAAGAAACCTCCTTCAGCCTGGAAACAGCCTCGATCTCCAAAGGAACCGTGTTGAGCAGTTTGTCAGTACTTACAGCCCGGCTGACCTGTAGTTCTTTTTTACGGCTTACGCATTAGCAACTGGTAGTTGAAGGTTTGAAAGGTGCCTAAATGATTTTCAGTGGGATTAAAACTAATCACTCAGCAGTTAAATCATTTGGCAATTAGAAGTCAACACTTGGGCATTTTCAAAGTTGCCTTCTTAAAAAAAAAATCTTCAGAGGAAGTTTTAGGCTCTTATTTCAATTTTTTTTGAATAAATCTTGTCTGAAAAAGGGTTTTCAGAAATAGATGACAACCATTATGATTTAATCAACAGCCATTTAAAATGAATATTTCAAAGCCCCACATTCTCCATGCAACATGAATATCTCAGGATAAAAAGCACGGGATACTCCAAAATGATGAAAATTTGAACACATAGCCTATATTTTAAACCTCCGATTGCAGTTTGCTCTGTGCTCACCCATCTACTAGCATGCCACTGACCAAGAACTGCTGCACAGGGTCCATTTACAACAGCAGCCTATGAAGGGAGGTGGGAGAGAAGAAAAGGAATGTTTGATGTTGAGAATATCAGGTTCAATTGGAGTTTACATAACTTAAAGGTAGAAGATTTGAAAACATTTAAAAAACAAATGAAAGTAAAAAAATACATGCAAAAAAAAGTCATCCC
Source organism: Nothura maculosa (assembly GCA_032353885.1). NCBI lineage: Eukaryota > Metazoa > Chordata > Aves > Tinamiformes > Tinamidae > Nothura > Nothura maculosa. The sequence goes on along the minus strand of JAUBOD010000819.1, from coordinate 3,238,249 downwards.
AAAAGAAGCCATAGGGAAACTGGAGCGGCGTGTTGTGCGCAGCGGCCTGGAGCGTACAGGGCCGGAGCAGCGGCAGGACGCGCCACGCGGAGCAGGGGCAGCTACGCCGGGCTCCACACGGCAACGCAGGCAGGCAGCGGAGCAAAGCCACTGGAACCAGGTGCAAAACTGGAAAAAAGCCCATTTCCAGACTCCTTCGTTCCCGTTTCTCCTCTCTCTGCCACTGAGAAGCTTCTCTTTGTTGCCTGCCCGCAGGAGTGACAAAAGAGAAGTGCTCTGATACCCATGAACCCGATTCGAAAAGAAACTCCTCTCTTCACTGCCTCTCTGTCCTGTACAAAATGCAAGACGCAACACTGATACACAGCTGACACTCATCCTCCAGACGATTCTTTCTTTTATATATATATATTTCTTTACATCCTCAGTTCATGGCTAAATAATTGAAGACTACGATTGGTAATATCCGGTAGGAATATTTTCATGTTTTTATTCTTTTTTTCTTTCTGCCTAAAATAGTTTAAAGAAACTGTGGTGATCCTATATTTGATTTGTTGTTGTTGTTGTTTGGCACAAGACACTTCTGGATTCCTCACCTTTAGAAAGAGAAGCTGTAATTACCTTCCAGTCTCTTATCTTACACTGCTGACACCAATTCTTCCTGAGAGCAGAAGGTACAAATGTCTTTTAATTTTTTTTTTAAAAAAATGTCTTCCAATCTCAATGGGAACTTGGATAAGAAAGGGATAGAAAATACCACCCCAGTGAAAATCCAACTAAACATTTAATAAATTCAAATTCATTTAATTAGACTTCTTAATGGAAATTAACCTTGAGAAACAGAAGACAAATAGCTGAATGCAGCTTTTAATAAGCAGTGAGATATTGGAATAGTTAGTAAGAGACAAGACTACCACTGAAATTCAGACTCAGTCCACTCTGAAGAGAGGCTCTAGGTTTAACTTGAAGTTGTACCAGTGGACATTACCATGGCTGATATTTGTTAGACTGAAAAGAAAGGTAGTGAATGTGTGTTTTTCTCTTATAAAAAGCATAGTAATAGCTTTACAGAGCTATGTTATTATGATTTTACTAAATTTTAAGAAACACATGGGAGGTCCTCTCCTTCTCTCCTCATCCCCTCCATCCTCCTCACTCCCAAACAATATGCCACTAATTGCACTTTCCACTTGCCTGATTTGACTTTAAGGCTTTTCAAGAGGATTGTCACTTATAGCCTGCAATTCAAGCCTCTCATTCCCTTTGCAAAAGAATCAACTATATTGAACTGGAAATCTCACCCCTCTAACTATTTATTAAAATAGTTTTAAAGGAATTCTCAGATTTTTGTTGCTAACTGCTCACTTGGGTTGAAATGCGATGCACTTGTTGGCAGTGTTGCCCCAGAGGGACTGCACTGAGACAGACTTACTCAAGCTTCACTTGAACACAGAAATGAAAATCAATAAACAATTTGAACTTCTCAGAAGAGAATTTTTCTCCTCTAATGAATATACAAGCTTGGTTACAGCTTAATTTAAAGATTGAATTTAGTGTGTGTTTTTTCCCTGCACCAGGAGCATGACAAACACAAGCTTCAAGTGACATGTCCCAAAGGGAGACTTATTGTTTAAAGAAAAAAGTAAAAAGAGAAAAAAAGAATAAAAGAGAAGCAAGCAAAGAAATAAACAAAACAAAACAAAACCCCTCTGGCTCCATGACAGAGAGCGCTCTTAAAAATGAGGAGATTATGGTTGGGTGGCAAAGCTTTGTAGGTGACGGCAGAGACCCTTAAACTCAGGGCAAATCTTTTTGATGCATATACATTTATGTATCTTTCTCTAGGGACTGTGAAGGGGTCAGACTACATGCAGGGATGTGGATGCAAGTTTTCTAGCAACTGTACGATGTTTCAACCCAAGATAGACACATTTTGGTGCTTTGGGAGTTGGTTTCTCATACACATGCACCAAGTCCTCATTATTTATACTCTTTGATTTCAGTATTGGAGCATTTTAGTGATGTCATTTCTCTGGAAATAAATCACATTAATTAAATATATGGCTGTAGAATCAATGTTTTGAAGAAAAACTCACACTTCTATTCTCTTGAAATGAACTCTCTGAAGGGATATCATCTGGCTGAACTGCTGTGTTCATGTTTGTCAGGATTTCTAAGGACTTACCAAGCTAAATTGCTTTTGCCATTTGATGGTTTGTCTTGGCAAAGTGATTATTTCAAAACCACAAATATGATAGTGTCCTGTGTTTTATTCTGTGCCTTATCAAGGAACAGCTTTGAATTGGAAAACTTCATGTCATCTATGTAAACTGAAAGCCTAATAAGTTGTTATATAAAAGTGCAAATCACCTAAGAAACATTAAAATATGACAGATATATTTCAAAAGCAGTCACAAAAATACAGTATTAATCTGAAAAACAAAAAGAGTGGGCATAGAGATGTACAAAGATATGTGAAAGTGTGGATTTCAGCCAGTTTCATTATCTTGGCCAAGTTATTACTTCAATAAGCCCTCAGAGATACTTCTAAGAAATTCAGATGGATAATAGGTGGCTCGATGTTCCAAATGTGTTTAGAGGCACATTTTTGCTGGAATAGAAAAATCCTAAATTTCTTTGGCCCCTGAACGAAATTTCATATTTGTAATCTTACCGCTCTACTCAAAGGGATCTCTAAAGCTTTTCATTTAAACTACAATTATTCTTTTGTCTACTGGGAACCCAGTGCAAAGATGATGTCCTGCATGCAAGAAGCAGGCAAGCTGAATATTAATTAATGAACACTACTTAATATGCAGAAGAAGAGGAGCAACAATCAGTCGCGAGCCCTTACATATTAACTGGTAGATCATTGTTATTCTGGGAGGCATCATAAGGCCAAATACAGGTTACAACTAGTTTAGAAAATCTCTTTAATTAAGAAACATGAAAGTTTAAGTCTCTCATTATAAATATCTTATTGTGACTGTAAAAGACATCATTAAATGGTGTGATGGTGTAGCACTTCTAATGCACTCTGAGGTGATGATTTTGACTCGGGCTATTAATCTATTTGGAGTGAGAATAAATAAACAGTGAAAACATTGCGATATCACTGTTCTTACTAAAAGGCAAAAATAGAAATTTCTCTCTTCATAAAGGCCTGGGAAGGCCATAAATAAAAAGTCCTCCATAAAACACAGCTTTCCAAGCAGGTGGATGAGGAGTTTCAAAGAAGCAGGGAGCACTGAACCAATCCTCCCACTTTGCCCTTGCTCATGTGGCCATTACGAGGTGCTGGCTGGCACGGCAGAGGAGCAGGTACATGTTCTTGCCCAATACTCCTTACTTTGCTACGCTAACTGAGGCAGTCACTGCAACGTGGCTGTGGCAAAGAGGGCTCTGTGACAGGAACAGGGGGATAAGCAGCTGCTACATGGTAGTCTTATCTGCATGGCTCAGGGCACACTGCTGAAGGAGACTGCTGTTCTCCTTCCGGATTTTCAGATGAGGACGCAGAAGCGTAAAGAGATGAGGTGCAACTTGGAGCTACTTGTGAAGCCAACACTAGATGACAACAGCTATTGCTTCCTAGACAGGGCTTCTACTCTCAGCAATACATGTTTCCTTGTCAAGATTGTTTAAATTTTTTTTTTTCTTTTCCATTAGTGACACTTGTGAGCAGAACAGAAGAGAACACTTAGGGACAGAAGGAAGAACATAATGGTATAAGATTTCTGCTTTTCATGCATCAAGAACATTGCCAGAGGAATACAAGGAATACAAGTTTTGTTACTCTACGGAGCCACACAACAACTAAAACTAACACCAGCCAGTGCACTGTAATGGAAAAAAAACTTAGTCCATTTTAAGCTCTGATTCTTCCCAATAGATCTAACTTGGAGAAATAGAGTGGCTGGAGTAAGAATCAAATTCAGCTCTGAGCTGCATATGGAGTTAACAAGTGACAACAACAACTCCTTTAGCAAAGTACCTGGCAATGCACTTTGATTCTGCTTTTTATCCTAAGCAGTGAATTATTTGAGGCTTTCCTGCATTTGCTGTACAATGTTAGACAACACAAAATATCTTTCAGAAATGCTACACAAAAATCGTTCAGCTTTGTGATGGTAAAGGCTTCTCTGCCAAATATACAGCTTCTCTCTGAAGCATTATTTAAATAGCTTTTACAGAAGCAGTTTGGACAAGGAGATAAGATACAGCAAAATCTTACAGGGATTTAATGATAAATCCCTTATTTTACAATAAGTTATGTGAGTATGTTTTATGCACTACACATGGCAAAAATATCTATTGTTTTGTAGCGTCTTGAGAGTTTCAGTAACTTGAATTGAGAAATATGACCACTGATACAGGAGAAGTACATTTGTTTTCTGCACATTCCCCTTCCATTAACCTGCAAACGTGGCAGTTCCTGCAGACTAGGCGCAGGATTACACTCGTCTCACACAGAGCAGAGCAATGCCATGAAATCCGGCTTTGGTCAAGGCTCTTCAGGGTGCAGGGCCTTTTGCCTTTCATCAGCACTCTGTTGCTTGCGAGGGATTCTCTATTCCTGGAGATCTTCAGTGTGGGATCCAGCCTCAAAGAATTACAACCAGCCCCATTCCTCTTCATTTGCACAACTACCCACTCGAGCACAGACAGCCTAACCTGGAAGCCAAGCTACATGGCCAGCAAAACTAGAGTAGTATGACCAAAAAAAAAGTTTTCAACAAACAGGAAACAAATCAGAAGGAATTTTCAGGAGCCACTGCTGCGGCGCAACAACCTCTCCACAAGTGTCTCACCAGGGACAGAGAAATCACCAGGTGGCACTGTTACATATTGTCATCAGAGCTGACATCTGCTTACAGCCTTGTTGTGGGTGGGAAAGTCCTGGGGAGGAGACTCTGCAGATGAGAAGGGCTTTGGTTGCTTCTGGTCTAGGTCTCACCCTAGAGTCATCTGGAGGCAGGGCTGTCCCCAACAGGAGGCACTTGGCTCTAGGCAGCTCGTGACCTGGGCTGCCCATGACCTAGAATATATTTTCACTCCTTCAGCTCCCCATTTTCCATTTGAAAATGATCTGCAAAGCCATAAGAGGATGACCTCATGAACCAGAAAGGTAGAGATTTCTCTGTGCTAAGAGATCAAAACAGGAAAAGCCAGACACATTGGCAATATTTTGAAGAAAAGGTTGGGAAAAGGAATGTGCTGACATTCAGTCCACAGAAAACCAGATGTTATTCTCAGCATCAGAGATGTTGTCAAAGCAACATACCAGCAAGAATAGGAAAAGAATAAGGAAGTAACAGAAAAGAGAAAATGGATGATTCACAATTCACTGTTGTTTGCAACTGTGGAGTTTTTTTGTGTGGTTTTAAATTTGTAAAGTAGCAGCATTCAATAATTCTTCTGATTTTTGAAGCTGTTTGGAAAGTTCTGCTGCTCTTCTTCATTTGCAATAAAGAAAATGGGGGAAAAATAGAACAAACTTTATAACTTTTGCTGTTATAGCTGCGGATAGTTTTAAGTCTTACTATTTTCTCAAATTGCACTACTTCTGCAGTTTATATAAAGAAAAAAAAGAGTCAACCAAGATGATACTGTTAGAAAACTAGTCAATAAGGACAAGTGCTGAGTAACAAGTTAAATGACCTTTCCTTAAAAAGGATTTGATAGCCCTTTCTGATTTTCTTAATAAAAATATGATTTCATTCTTGCCTGTTTAGAAGGTGTTTTTCCTGCCACCTTCCACCAGGTTTTACTATTCTTGTTTTTCCGGGAGAACTAACAAGCCATAGACACGTCAGTCTTTGGTGTGTTGGGGTGGGGGAGCCCTGGCCTTGCAGGGTGGCCACGTAGGCCTCACTCTGGCCCTGTTGCACGGGGGCTGCAGCACACGAGGCCTCACGCCGGCCCTGTTGCATGGGGGCTGCAGCGCACGCAGGCCTCATGCCGGCCCTGTTGCACTGGGGCTGCAGCGCACGCAGGCCTCATGCCGGCCCTGTTGCGCCTGTGCCCTGGAGGCTCCAACACGCTCATGGCCTGGGCGGGTTGTCAGCGTAGCCTGGGTCCCACTGCTTCTCCGCACTTAAAGGCAATGCGAGCCATAGGCCATACCAATCACATTAGATTGCCCCTTCCTAAAGGGAAACCCTCTCCCTTTCTAGCTTTCCGAATTAATTAATGTCTGCATGGTCTTAATGATGTTGGTAACAGAGCAGGGAAGGTAACCTGTTTACCCCATGACACTGTCTCAAACCCACAGCGTAAAGTTATGCATTGCGGAGAAAATTTCCCCTCCCTTCGTAGCTATTTTTGAGCACATTTTTCAGCATTAACAGATTCTCCCTGCTAGAAAGAGGCAACCTGAGCGAGAGGGCCCCAATGAACTGCTGCACGAGTGGTGCCTGGCAGGAGCACCTCACGGTCTGTCCAGCCCTGCAACAGCAACACAGAGCAGGGAGCTTCAGCGCTCACGAAAGCCAAACACACAGCTTAGAAAATATCAATTTATAGCACTTATAAGTCACATATAAGGGCTTCCCTGCTCTATAGCCTTGAACTGATCATCTCTAGCAACAATTAAGCTGCACCTGCTTTTTCTACATTTACCTTTTTGTCCCTTTCGGCACTTGAACTATATAGGGGATATCAGCACTTGATTAAAAGGGCATTGCCAAGAATTGCAATTTAGGTACTTTCTGAAAGAATCATAATGCAGCCAATAATGTAAGTATTACTGGCAGCAGGGTAGCCTCAGGTTCACTCTTCTAATAGAAAGAGTTATATTCTATTTACCAGACAACCTTAATTTGCTATCTGAACTGAATTAATTCATTAGTTAAATCAGTGCTCAGAACCATTTATTGCCTTTACCTAACGCCACTGAAATATAAATGAGAAGAATGTGTAAACAGTTAGTGAGATGAGAAAATGCGTGTCTCATGAAAGAAGGATATACATTGCTACCTTGTAAAGCAGAGAAAAAGCATCTCAGCCCCTCCTCAGCAGCTACTATCTCCCTTCATGCTACTTTTGTCAGTTTGTGAGATTTGTCTCTACCTACACGTCTCTCTTTGCTCAGTCAAAATGTTTTTCAGCACCAGAATCTAAGCTACAAATATCAGAGCAAAGTTCAGAATAAGACAAGAAAAAGGGGCAAGATTTTTAATGTATGTCTTTCTAAATGATATGCATGTAACATTATATATATGTATAAAAGAACTAAAGCATGAGTAAATGAATCTTCTATTTAAAGAAAATTCTTTTAAAGATTATTTTTAAATAAAATATTCCATATGTCCATATCCCATATTCACTCGTCAGCTTTCCACTGAAATCCTTACATATTCATGCCAGCTATTACAGAAATTAGATGGAATACATACAGCAAATTTCTGATATACGTTTAGGGTTTTCTTTTTCAATAAAATACACCACAAAGAGAATAAAGAAATGCTTTACCCAAATTAATAGTGAATTATTTTGTCATGAGAATAGAAGTTTATATTCATTTAAATGAAAGCACATAAATTGTTCTTGACAAGAAAAACAAAGCTAGCCTTAGGCAGTATTTTCATTATAGAAAAAGGCACATGTCCATGAATATCTAGTATAATATTAACAAAAACTGTTCAATTAGCTATGCATGTGCCATTTGTTATGAATATTTATTTGCATTGCAGCTAAATAACAATTGATACCTTTTTTCAGACTATTTAAAGACACAAAATGAAGGGAACATTGCTCTGCTGCTCTGCAAGAAGCTCCTAGACATAAACCAGGCATTTGACTGTCTTGTGCTTTAATGTGAAACTTCTCCAGAGAACTGCTCAGGGATAATACTTTTTATTAGAAGAGCCATCTTCACTACAAGTTATTTCATTCTTTTTTTAATTTTTTTCGTTTGCACTGAAAATCTACCTGAGGAATTTGTTATTTGTAAATAGTTTTGATCCAATCGACTGCTTAATCTCATCTTTTCTGTAAATATAAGTTATTCATGTAAAGACAACCTGATATGTGAGTTCATTTTTTTCTGCAGTCAATTCACTTCACTGCATTCTGATCATGTAGTGCTCCTAATTTCATAAATACTCTGGTAAAAATAGTGTTGCAAAACAGCAGCCTCTAAGCAAAGCAAGTTTTACAGGTGTATTCATACAGAAGCTACCTATCATTGATAGGCCTAAGAATCATTTAGGAAAAGGATTTATTGCAGTAGGAATATTTACGATGGCTAATTCAGAATTAAGTATCACGTGACATATCTCCCATTAAAAAGAAGTTTTGAATATTAAGCACTTGTACTGAACTGCCTGTGAGAACTGTAGACCAAAGGCCTGCTTTGGCAAAACTATGCTCATGTGATTAAAAATTGTCACAGTTTTTCTGTGTAAGTATAAAGGTGTTAGCTGCACAACTTGCTCAAGGAGCAATTTCAAACAATGAATCATCATTAGAATATTGCTCACTATTAGGAAATGAAAAAGAAAATTAACTGAATAAATGTGTCACATGCCAGGAAGGGGTGATGAAATGATTACCTGTTGTCTCTTAAATTTTGTTTGTCAGGGGTCTGGTTCTGTTCTCCATTCTACCACTGCAACGATCTTTTCCAAAGTCCACCAAGGTCAGTGGGGGTTATTTCACTCCCTGGTTCAAGCACTTAACCACAGGAGTATTCCCAGTCAGTGATTCTGCTCTAAAGTTTTTCTGAATAAGATAAACATCATTTCTGAAAACTGTTTTTCGAATTGCCTGTGTTTTATTCTGAATAGTTATCAAACATAATTTCTTCTCAGCAGCACGATCCCATGGGCTCCAAGCCTGTAGATGTGACGCAGGTAATATTTGGAAAGACTGAGAAAGTGGCAAGTGAAAGGTGGCATAAGCACCTGCCACAACCACAGTCCAGTTAACAAAGTGCCTCAAAGAAAAGCAAAACAGTAAATGTAAAATAAGGGCAGGAATATGTGGGTACACCAAAGATCCTACATGCACAAAAATATTTTGACTTCTACAAGATGTTCTGCCTGGGCTCAGGGATCACTTACATCTTTTCCAGAACACAGCTTATGCTGTAAGATACATTTTCTGTAGCTGATCTTGTAAAGCTATATAACCCACTCTCCTGATTAAAATCTGACACATTGCATAGTGTGAGAAAAAAATAATAAAAAAGATAATAGTAAAATTGCAAGAATAAAGGACCTTAGAGGAAGACCTTGGTTTTAATATGGTCAAATTTAAGATGCTGAAAAAAGAACAGCTCGCAGCTGATGAGCTGGGTATGTCAAAAAAGTAGATTTAAGTGACATGATCTGGATAGCCCTCCAAATTAAAATCTTCACAAATCTCAGTTTTGGAGACCACTGCCAAGAAGAATGCATGTTCAAACTTTGATTATCCATTGGAACATGAGCTGCTTTCATCTTCCAGGGTGCTCTGTTTGCAAGTGTCACACCAGATGTGTAGCACTGCCATCACAAAAATGATAGGAGCTGTTATTACACATGGTAGTCATTGTGTGCTGGTGATGAAATAGGGAGAGACAAGCACCAGAGTAATCTTGCTGATAATTTCTTTTGATGAGATATTTGCAAAAAGCAAGAAAAAGACAAGATAACAAATGATAGGGTTCTAGGAGAGTTAAAAGAAGGAGTCTTCTGGTTAAACTAGACCTTTATTTTTTTTTCTGCAGGGTTCTGAGCGTTATGTCGCAGGCCAGCAATGGCACGAAGCGGTGGCGAGCGCTGCGATGCGGCGGCAGCGCGAGGAGCTGCGAGGAGCTGCTGCGGCTGCCGGCCTACACGCAGCCCGGGCCGCTGCCTTTCCCCCTTGCCTGGGCCAGCTAAATTAAAGACAAGGTGCTCGTGCCTCATCCCCTTAGCGCACTTGTTTGGCTGTGTGCGTACGGTGCGTAGCCCCACCATGGTGCATGTCACACAGCGAGATCGAGGGAGGTGTTCAGGGGACCCAATCCAGGCCCAGGTTTAAGGACTTCTTTACTGTGCGGGTGACAGAGCCCTGGAACAGGCTGCCCAGGGAGGTTGTGGAGTCTCCTTCTCTGGAGGTCTTCAAAACCCGCCTG
>JAUBOD010000819.1:3193558-3216444 GCA_032353885.1 Nothura maculosa | reverse complement strand
GCCTACTGAGCAAAGCAAATAAGAACAATTTTTCACATATAGATGGCAAAGCGTTTCAGGATCTGATTCACAAGCTCCATGGGAACTGGATGCAGTGGCTGAAGAGGTTCTTGCTCTCAAAAACTCTTTAGCCACCACTTCCAGGTACGACAGAGATGGCACATCGGAGCCCTCAGCCGCTGCATTCCCCAGGCAGGCAAAGTCACAGAAGCTGGAATCAATCCCGGCCTAAACTAAAGCGCCAGGCCCTCGGCTCTGGGCATGCTGCCCTGAGAAGCTGGAATGAGCCCCTAGCACAGAGATCTCCAACACTGTCTCCATAGGAATCCTTGGACCTCTGAGTCTGCACCCTTAGACGCCTACCTCTTCTTGAGCTTGTTATGCAAAGATTGTAAAATCAAAGTACCTACCACTTACGTATCCCATCGTTTTCCATTTCTTAGAGCTCAATTTCAGCATTTGAAATGCTTCTAGCTGATATTCTAAGGGGACTGTGCTGCCTGCATAACATTTCCTGTAGTTTCTGGGACTATGTCTATACATAATTTGTGTGTAGACTGTTCTGTCTGAACAGTCTTAGACAGAATCAGGATTAGGAGATGCGACCCAAACACCTGAATGCACTGCTCTCCGAGCACCTTGTGTTACAGAGCAACCGATCTGAATGTTTCCAAAATAGCTTCCAACAGTTTTAAATAAACTAGCTTGGAATAAAATGCCTTTTGGTAATTTTATTACTACAAATCCAAAATTAAAGAACAAAAGAAATTTAGTTAATATAGGGAATACCGGTGGATTTACATTAGAGATAAGTTACTGTTCCCTTCCATGTTCTAAGACTTTTCTATCACACATGACAAAGATGGGTAAAAGCTACTGTAGAATCTACTAAACTTGTCATTTTAACAATTATTTGTCTCATGGTATTTGTGAGGACAGTAAAAAGAGGTTTATTTTTATTTGTTTATTTTGCCTAAAGAAGTTGTAGACTCTTGCATTGGAACATCAAGATACATGTCACGAAACCAAGCATGTGCAATGGCCTCTGATCTAAAGAAAGAAAAAAAAATCCAGAGTTTTGGAGATAAGGGGGAAGGTTTTACTTCTCTGTAGCTTTGGAAGATAAAACTCATGATCTTTGATAGAAACTCAAGTTAATCTTTTACTCACATGCCTGTCAAAACATGAAAATTCAGCATCAGCAAAGTCAGATTCAACTTGCTTGTGACAACAACCCTGCTACACGTGTGAGGGCGTTTTCCCAACAAAGATTTGTTTTGCTGTACAGAACATACAGCAACTGCTGCAGATCTGATTCCGCTGTGGCAGGGAGGTAACTCCTCATTTATCCCATCCACGTGAATTACGGTGGGCTCGTCACGCCGGATACACAAGACTTAGGAACTGCCCAGGCAGAATTACAGCCCCTCGGCTGCAGGAAGCAAGAGATCTATTCAGAGCTGTGCGGACCCCTCCATTAGCCAACTCTTTCATTTCCCCCCAGACTTTACCAAAGTAGAAATTAGAAAGCTGTGGCCAAACCCGAGAGGTTCACGAGTTCATAAAAAGCACAAGACTGATGTCCTCTACATGATGGGAAATCACACGGCACGGGCATTACGCTACTTTTACAAGAGTTGCTATGTAAAGAGAAAATACTGATGACCATTTAACACAGTAAGAATTCACTTAAATGAACTGCCATAAGAAAAGAACTCTTAAAATAATTGATTTTTTCCCCATATCAGATGAAAAATGCATAACACTGTACAATGAAGTCTGTTTGAGCAAAAGTCATTTTCTGTCCATTAAAAGAAACATAAAATACATTGAGGCACTTAATTAAAAATCTTAGAGGATCCGATTTTCACATCATAAATTTACAACACACACACAAGTTTAACTAAAACACCTTAATTCTTCTTTTTCCAAATCTATATGGCCTTTCAAGCATGTTCAAAGCATAGAAAAACCACACCCACTGCAATTAGAAGAAAATTACTGTGTTGAAAAATATAAATGGGTAGCACTTGCTGCCTCAGTGTTTCTGCTAGCCTGCTGATGCATTACATTTGCTGAATGTGTGTGATTTGGAAATGACAGCTATCTTATGACAGGCAATACCAGCAGACAGCCTTTGAAAAAAAATCCATACTGACCTCACCTCCATCCAACACCTATTGACAGTTGCCACTCAAACTGTGATATCACATAAACACTTTCCGATCTGCAGCTTAACTTTCCATCGTAGGGCAAAATCCTGTTAACTTCTGACCCACCTCTCAGACATCCATCCTGTTGTATTCATGTTTGCAAACCAGTGACAGGCTTTTCAAAGCACAACGTGTGGGGCTCGTGCAGCACCTGGGCTTCCCGACCTCTACGTTTCTTCTTAAACCTCCTGGTCAGGAACTTGTTGCTAATTGAAGACAAACAAATTTACATCTAAAATGATGTGGAGCAATCTAGAGACAACAAAAAATATTTCTGCATGTGTTCACTGAAGGATGTAGGAATAGTTTCTGCATAATTCCCTGCATCTTTTGCTCTAAGTAGACCAGTTTTCCCAGTTATCTGGCATCTATTAAATACTGTGGGTGGCTCCAAAATGTTTTTGTTAAACATCAATGAACATTAAAACCAAGCTGTGCTATCACCAAGATCATAAAGAAGAGGAGCACAGTGAGGGAGCCTAAGATTGCCCAGGATTATGAAATTTAGCACCTACTTACAGGGGGAGCGAGGAAAGAGGCATTTTTAACATTACAAGAATGATTTACTCCGCAGCAAAGAGCAAGTGACCAGCTATCAAACCTATTGATACCTTTTGTAATGAAGGGTTTTAGAAATATAGAGCACAGATGGGTGTTCCTAACTATATTTACCTGCCCTATGCAAAACATTTACCTCATTTAGAATAAACTGAAGAAATATACACTTCAACTTCAAACATTTAGAAGAAACAGGATAAGCTTCTCCCACTGGCATCGGGACTTCTGTAACAACTGCTTAAAGCTCAGTATTTTAACAGACCTCCTGACAACATGGGCAGCACTCTGAGGTCCTAACGCCTCCATCCAGCCCTTCTTACACACCCTCCCTCTTACACACCCACAGAGCACATCTTATTTGAACCACTCTAGGCAGCATAAAACATCTACTTCTATGTGATCCATTTCTTTGCCCTTTTCTCCCTAGCCTACACCATGAATAAATATCCTGGTTATATTTTACATTCCAAGATGAAACACAAAATACAGAGCAACCACAAGGAAATTCAGCTAGATTTCAGAAGTAAAGAGAAACTTAGTTTCATAACTGAACTTCTGTAAAGCTTATAATTCACAGGAACTGAAAAATAAGATCTAGTCTTTGTAAACCTGCAGCAGATATGGATCTAGAATGAAAGGCTGTCCTATAAAATTAGACAGAGTTTGGAGATATGGATTTATTCTTAAGGATATATGCCTTCCTGGATGTCAGGTGCCATTTGTCACACCTTGGATATTGCTGTCCATCAGGATATAGGTGAAAAAAATTAAACTGCTTCATAGCTCAAGGAATTTAGTCAAGAGACATTTTTTTACACAATAGAGAAAGAAGTCACTATTCATTAATAAAGAATAACCCCACAGAGGCAGGCAAGTCTGTATTAGTGTGCAAATGTGCAATGGCACCATGCACAGTACCACAGTGCTTGAAGAAGCTGTGTTGCAGGATGCTGCAATACCTGACAATATCACATATTTTGGCTTGTCTAGTTTAACGTCAGCATGCAAAAATAATTTGGGATCTTTAGCATCATGAGAAAGACTTAAGAGCATCTTGTGAAATCATATTCATGCTTAATTTCTTAATCCTTTTACTTTGCTTTACTTTTGGGTTTGAAATTGCATCAGATGTGTAAAACAAACTCTTTCTAGGCTCTAGTCCTGAAACTGATACCATAAGGCCAGACTGGTACATCCACACAGAGCCCGGCCAACCTCCCCGAGGCTCCAGGCAGTACCTCTGCCTACACGCTGCTGACTGCAAGAGCAGAGCACAAGTTCATTTATGTTATGGAGAGCTGCCATTAAATTGAAGGCAGAGGACTTTTTTTCCCCCTCTCCCTCTTCTTTTCTTTATGGCTCAGAAGTAGGGACAGCAGCTGCAATAGGAGACCACCATAAGATCCACAGACCTGCTACTGAGTTTCAAACCTGACCTAGGTTCACCACCTGCTTTTGGCCCCAGATAGACACATTTCTTCTCCTTCTACTCTGTGGGCCTCCTTCAGCTAAAACTACGAACGGCGCCAGTGTACTGCTGTTCCAGTGTATGTATGCATGTGCACCAAGGGACCCGGAGGGTCTGAACCCCTTCCTTTTGTGAACCTTCTTACCAATCGTGTTAGGCTGGTTCGCACACCCCTGCATATGGATGGTCTCAGACACAAGTCCTTTTGCGACTGGAAACCCCAAACTAGAAAAGCGGAGCAGCCCTCAGAGTTTACCGAGAAAAATAAACTGACATTTACCTACTTTAAGGGTACTCCACAGTTCTCTGCTCTTTGATTAGTACAGACTCACTGAAAGGTTGATTAGTACAGACTCACTGAAAGGTTTACAATGCCAGGCCATTCTAAAGCTAAGAGATATGGCTGTAATGACATACCTGCAGCAGGCACCGTCCCTCGGCCCGACAGGAACATCTTAGGGTTCTTGGCCTGGCGGTGGGGGTGAGGATCACTGCCACATGGTCGCACCTGAAGATGTGCCCAGAAAGCAGAGAAAGCTCAGGTCAGATAGTGCTATTTGGCATAAAGGAGGGTCTGTTATTACTAGAGAATGCCTATGTTGTTGTCTCTGACATGGAATTGCATTTTCATAACTCATTTTTTCTAGGAGTCCTGAAATATAGGCAGCAGTCAAGAGATCACTTCTGACTTCCTCTACACATGCACACACACAAATACATATATATAAAATGTGACTTTTTCTAGTGGAGTCACCATGTTCTGGCAGAATAATCACAAAAAAAAGCAGAAGTTAGTCCCAAGGAGACCTAGAATATATTCTAAATGTCTCTTCCCATCCAGTCTGATACTACTATTTTAACTTTGTTAATTTAGTGATGATTACAGATGAAAAGCTGACCATTGATAAATATCAAAATTAGGAAACAGACACTAATGGTTAGGTTGGTACCAAGATCACATGTTGCCTTTAGTGCCACATCTTATTTGAGATCTGAGAGGACTATCCCCAGTGGGGAGGCACTCACAATCTTCTTTGAGGCTAGGATGAAGATTTTCCATATCATGGAATTTATCTGCTAGAAGTAAATTACAAGTTGAAGTAGCTTCTTGCTGAGTCTTGCAGGAGCCAGACATGGAATTAGCAAGACCAGCTGCTACGTGGTCCTGTGTTGTCTCCCACAGGAGGGGCACATGTCCAATTGGAGATGTTGAACCAAAAAATTGGTCAAAAATAATTTAGTGTTATGGTCATTTGGTGTTATGGTCAAAAATAATTTAATTTGGTAATTACTAGATCTCTGATCTGAGCTGTCCTCCAGAAGCAGGGCAAATGACCTGCTTTTCTTGCCACCTCAGAGTAGGACTTTATTGTGTTTTTAAACAGGCCAATATGAAGTAAGTGCCTGCAATAGCATCATCTTTGCTTCAATAGCAAGGAGATTCCTTTCAGTCCTATATCCTGATGGATGAGGCTATAAGGAGAAAGATGTTGTTTTTTTTTAAAAAAAAAAAAGAGTGCAAGAGTGCACAGGTATGACTTACCACGAAGAAACATGATTCTTGTTAAATGGCTTGACACAAATATTGTGGTTTGGGAGACAGAAGGGCATGGAGGAGGAGGGCTGTCAAGGGTCGCACTGCTTTGCATTCCAGGACATGTGGTGGCCTCAAGCTTTATGAACACTTACTACCACAGGGTCGATTATGTGCCAGGCACCAGTTAAGCCTGAATTATTGTATTTGAATTAAAAAATGCAGCTTTGGTACTTAACCCAATAACTAGTGTGTTGCATTTCTATTGTGCATTGAAGATGTATCCTCAATGAAATGGAAAACAACAACAAAAAAAGGCACAGGACAAGGACAGACTAGTTATGACTGGCAACAAACATTGCCTAAGAATACACTGCCACAAGCAACAAAAATCTCTGTGCAAGATGTATTATATAACAAGCACTTGAACTGCAGTTACAAGGCAGATGTACTATTGGGAGCAGAGGAGTGGGGGGCTAATTCCAGAGATTTGGAAATCAAAATTTCTAAAAAGATTTGAAAATATATCTTAAGGAACTAGAAAAGAAGAAGGGAAAACCAAATCAAACCAAACCATGCTGCTTGGAAATGCCTCTATGGAGGAACACTCATTACTCATTTATACGTGATGTGAAAAATATTAAGATAAATGATGCTATTTACTGGCATGATGCACCTAACATCAAAACAGATGTGTATTTTTAATGTTGGGTGCATTAAACATATTATCCAACTTTCAAAGTACAGTAAGTGATTTATGTTAGAGGCGGAAAACACCGCAGTAGCAACTAAAAAACAGAACAATGAGAGTGGGTCTGTGCAGCTAAGAAACAAAATCAACAAGATGGCTCCGAATTAACAAGAAAGCTAAAAGCTAAAGTTTAAATAAACTCTTGTTTTTTTAAATATCTTATGCAAAATCTGATTTACAAGAGGCCATTTTTTTGCAGTTGTTAACAATGTCCTCTCAGGGAGGAGGGAGTGTAAGAGGAAGGAAGGTAAGCAAGCTTTTTGGAAGGGCTTCTTTGAGTTTGACTGCAAGACAAAGAAACAAAAGTCTCCAGCCATTCTGGTTACCTTATGCTGGTCTTCCAGCATATAGGCTCACCACAGCCTGCTTGGGAAAGCTGGTGCACGTGGGGTTGCCCTGAGCTGGATGGCTGTCTTGGGAGAGGCTGCAGGGAGCTTACCTGGGGCAGCTTCATTGCGGTTGTCCTGGCCTGATCAAAAACCCTTTCCTTGCTTGCTAAGCTGCACAGATTTGCATTAGGTGGCCAGCAGTGGATCCAGATAGAGAAAAGCAGATTTGGAGATAGAGGCGTGAAGGCTTCAGTTGGCCTAAGGAGCCTCCAGTGACTTCTCTGCTATAACATCAGTTTCGAGTCCTCCAACAGCCAGACATCCAGTTAGTTATCCCTGAACTGAAAATACAAGTTGCCAGGGCCTCCTTGTGGAGTGCGGGCTGAGATGGGCTGCAGGCCGCAGGGAGGCCAGGCACAGGGTAGAGCCACAGAAGTTGTCCTGAGTGTGTAAGCTCCATGCTCAGGGGATCACCAACCCAGACTTGCTTTCACACATGAACTGCTGATATTTAGGAAACATTCCTCAGCACAGTTTGCTTCATTAAGCACGTCTCTGAGGCCTCCTGTGAGAGCATATCATCCCCTCAGTGGCAGGGAGAGGGAAGGCGGGTGAAAGCCTAAGAAGCTGACCAGCTGGACCACCAAAACGGCAGCAGGTGGCTCGGAAGCCGCTTGCCCAAGGTGCAGCTGCTCGGCCCTGCTGCCTGCGGAAAGCTGGTCCCGGAAAGACATGTGGGAAAAAAGCTCCGCCAGGAGAAGGAGGCTGAGCAAGGGAGCGCTTGTAAGCATTCCTCACTCATGTGGAGCAATGCAAGTTGTTAGGCTCTTCCCAAAGGAACTCATCACAGCAACCTCAGAGGCCCACAAATCAGAGATATGTGCACTGAGAAGTGGCTCCTCACTTCAGGTGTGACAAAACAAATTATTTCAGCTCTATATTATGCAATGTGCTCTCTACTAACCATCCAATTGCTTGCAGCTGGTGATTGGTGTGAGCTCCCTCCCCTCACACTCCACTTTGTAAGAAGACTTGCTTGTAAATGGGCATGTGGTTTGAGTGACAGAGCCCAGTACTCCAAGAAATTCCCCTTATTCACCTAATTAAGGTCTGAAAAAGCTCTTAGAAAGGTGCAATTCTTATGTGGTGCCTTACATTACTGCACAGTCTGGTTCTAGAGACTGCAAACATAGGAGAATTGGGATAAATTCTGGATGTGAATGACCTCCCATGGCCCTGCCTTAGCTGCTGAGACTCAGATTTTTGTTTCTTACCACTGCTTATCAGCAGAAATCCCTTCATCTCCTTATGGTTCATCTAATGCTGAAGACATGGCAGGGAACAGAAGTGAGCAGACAAATCTTCTCCATCCCATAGAAAAGGAAAGAGATTAGGCGTTATCTGTTCCTCTGGAAATGATGGAAGCAGCTGTGAACAATTGTCCTTTGTAATTGTAAACACCTGGATGGCAATCAGACCTGGCAGTGTTGGAGTCCATGTAAAAACTTTAATGATTAACAATATCTAGGAGGTCTGAGATAAACTTCTAGTAGATAATACTATCTAGTAATACCAAAATGTTATTTATGATGTGGTACTAAGTTTCAGTAAATGAGATCTTGAAGCTTTAAAAAAATGCCATTCAGTCTCCTGGGGTCAACAGGAAAGATATGTTTTTAAAATGTACTAACACTCAATTTAACCATTTCTATTCACATATATATATAAAACACTTCATCTTGTCATGTTTAAACTCACCTTTTTATCTTGAAGATAAGACTGGAGGTTAAGCAGCCCACAGACAGAGGCATTTTTAAGCAGGGATATTCTGGAGTTCTCACAATACAAAAATATGCTTAAAATTAGGTTGACCCTCAGAAACCATTTAAAATCATATGAGATACAACTAATTGATTGGGCCTTTGAAAATTGTATATTATTGCTTAATATTTGGGACAGATTTATTACAACAGATGATTCTGGAAAATTTACTTCACACACAGGAAGTTTTCTCAGAGATTTAAGTCAAATCCTCCACTTCTCCCAGAATAGAGTCCTGGCTCACCAATATTTTATGTAGAAATCTCTAATGGATAAGCAAAAGGTAACATGTGGTTTACAAAACTTTGCATAACACTAGCTTCCAATCCTCTTGTGTTTAGAGAAGTTTAAGTCTTGCTTCATGCATTTTTACAAATGAAATCTGTACAATTTTTAACTATGCAGATGTATATTGGCAAATTGGATTAATTAGCTCAACCTGCCCTATAAGGTTCATGAACAAGTTTCCTAGTTTCAAGTCTAGCCTTTTTGTGGCTATAAACCAGATGATTCTTGATGTAGCTGCAGCTACACACAGGAGGGAAAAGGGATGCTAATGAGTCCAAGGTACCACCTAAAGAATTAAGGTTTTGGAGAGAGGGAAAAAATAATCAGCACTCACATAAGCATACTGGACTTGAGTCCTGTTCATATGGCTTCTTTTTCTTATTTGTACTACATGATAAAGGGTAAATTAAGCAAGTAGTGCTACAACCATCCACTAAAGGCCTATTCCAAGATTATGGTTTAGCACAACTTGGTAACTACTGTTACCCAGATGAGGGATGAAAATGCCTTTAAAATGACTCCTAAGATCATTCTGAACAGAGTCCTTGCAGAGAAAAGATTTTTAAATGTAAAGCTCTGAAAGGGAAAAAGACAAAACTTTCATCTTGATTATTTGCTCTGACCTGAGCTCTCAGCTCAGGACAGCAAGATGGGTCTCTGACATCTGCAAAGCCTGGGCTGGCTGCACGCCAAGCAAGACCTTTGCAGTCCAAGCATAAGGATGGCTCTAAATAACACTGGCTACCAACAGCCCAGAGGGCAAGAGTGCAAGAGCTAAGAATGAAGTGAAGCAAGTGGTACCACAGCCAGACATCCTATCTTGGCAGCAAAGCAAGGTGATGATTTTGAGAGTGCCATGTACCCCAAGGTGTCTCTTGAACTAATGTAATCCTCTTGCTTCCTGCTGCACCAGTTTTAAGACTGTTTTGGTCTACTGGGGGAAGCATAAAGCTGGTGTAGAAGCAGCTCTGCTCCGCAGAGGAAAATCTGGGCTATTCTGCTTAGAGTGAAGCCGGCTGTCCGAGATGTTACAGGATGGAACATGAATTGCAGTAACCCTCTGAAAGTGCAGTATACACAAATAATCTTTTCTCTTGCAATTCTCTCCTGACCTGGACACTAAGGCAATTTTTAATGAGGATTTGGCTCAGAGTGTGTGTTTCCATGAAATGCCTACAATCTTCTTTTCCAGCCCCTACAGGAATATCTATATGCACACAAATAATAAAATGCGGTTTACAAACATGCAGTTTCACATGCTGGTTCTTTGACTTTCCAATCCTTCGAAGAATTCCAGTATTAGGAAGGAAGAAGGAGCAGGGGCTATGGTGCTGTGAGCCAGGGCAGGCATTTAGAAGAAGCAAGTGTATTCCTCTGCTTTGTCAGATCTAGTCTTTACTGGAGAGAGCTGTAAACTGACAGAACGAGTTTATTACCCAGGCAGCAAGAAGACAACAGTGAAAGGATCAAGGCCCCTTAAAGCAGGATACAGCTGTCCCCAAAGCCCTTAATCCCAGCCAATGGGCTTTGGCAAGGAGCAGTTCACATGGAATAGCTGTGTTTCACTGCGGACAATTGCCTAAATCCAGGCTTAAAGTCGTTAAGTGCTCTGCTCTCAGTCACAGGATGACACCTCAGTCAAATCAGTCCATGAGAGGCACACAAAAATAAGTAAAAATTAGATTTGGCCTGCCTTCTAAAATTTTTTTTTCTTTTCCTCATGAAAAGAAATATATGGGAGAATGGAGGAATATTGCATCTTTGTTTCCTTGTGTTTTGAATACAGTGTTGGGAGATGATGGGGGAAGAAAGATAAGCTGGAATGAGCAAAAGAAGCAAAAACTGCAAAATGTTGATCTTTCACTCTAAAACTAAGATATCTAACACTAAGAAAGAGGGGAACCAAGAGCTGATATACCCTTTCATTAAATAATTACCACTCACTGACTTCTCAAAAGTCAGCATCATCCTTGAGAGTAAATAAATAAAAATGAATAATTAAGATAATGCTACAAGGTTTGTGTCTGCTTCTATAAGAACAGTAAAAGAATCATAGAACATATCCTTGCCAGAGAATACAATCTCAAAAAGAAGTGAATGTTTGCTTTTGGGAGTTGCAAAACACATATAAAAGAAGATCAGGAAGGAGAAGCCTCCACAGCAACAGAATGGACCGTCAAAGTGATAAAGTTACTCTGAACAGTCCAAAAAGTGTCTGACCCTGTGCTGACCAGTCAGTTATTGGTGCAAAGTCTTTAGGACCACAAAGCCCTTTGATATAACTTTCTACTGGGCAGTGACAGTGACATCAAGTGGATACATCAGTGAATTAAACAACTGAGTTACTCTGGCAGGGGATATACTGTATTTTAATGAGACATTTGAAATATGCATATGTATAAGAAAGAGAGAAAGAAAGAAAACCTACCCTTTGAGAGACTTTTTGTGTTCATGTATAGAGAATCACCTTCCTGCCTCTTTATATGGTTAGTAGCTCCCATTTTATTTTTTAGAACAGGGAAATAAGGAAGTTTTCCAATGAAGCTGAGGAAAGAATATAACGAGTTAGAAGTTTCAGCCTTCCAGATACAAATAGCAACAGTTCATGAATGCAGAATTAGTTTAGGAAAACTCAGGTGCATAAAATAAGGCTGCCCCAGGCTGTTTTAACTTCTTTGCAACAATGCTGTAGCAACTACTTAGTTATCCAGTAATGCCAAGCAACAGCTGATGATTTTATTATCCATAAGGTATGCATGCATGCACCCCAAATGAGTCCAGTGCAGAGGTATTCGCATCATTAAATTCAAAGTAAGGGACCAAAGAATTTTGAAAAATACTTTGGAACTCTTTAGTTCCAAGAGGAGATTTTTTTCCTCCCTGTGCAGGTAAAAATATTCAAAGGTGAAATCCCCTTCTAGCTTTGGCATAGATTTATTCTAAGAGGAAAGGTCCGCCATCTTCTCCATGAAAATGGTGGCAGAGTCTTTTTAATCATCATCTGCCAACATCTTTCAGCAGTGTACTCCCATTTGATAAATATTCTCATTTGAACATAACAGATTGCTACTCACTGGGGCTTTTCGTCATTAGGACTTTATATTAGAGGGTTTGTACTGTACTGCTTACTCAGCACTACTGTACTTGCACCTTGCAAATAAAATTGACAATGATACCCAAGTACGTGGTGGATTTCAAAGAACGTGTGTTCTCTCTTGCGGGAGTTAAAAACAAACTCACATTTTTTCTATTTTTCAAAACTATAACCCCTCTCACCAGGAGCAAAAAATAGGTATTTTAAGCCTGGATGACAGAATATTTGATGCTATGACCCAACAGAGGGTAGTCCAGGTGTTTGTAGACTTTTTATTGACCATTGACCCTGTGCCACATGCTTTAGGTGTCCCTGCTGGAGCAGAGAGGTTGGACTAGATGATCTCTAGAGCTCCCTTCCAACCTCAGCCAGTCTGTGATTCTGTGATCTCCAATGATGACCACTTACCATTGGGCAGACTGTGCATGAACATCACTTTGATTTCAGTGTAGGGAAGCAACCACAGAAACGCAAAGAGCTGCTTCAGGGCAGGCTTTTCTCAGCACCATGGCCCCCATGAGAAGAGGAAGCAGAAAAGAGCTCCTTGCTGGTACCAGAATCTCAGGGGGGATTTACTTTGACTCACTCTCAATCTAACTGATACCTCCTAGAGCAGGAGCTTAGGAAAAGGTTGGTGTTTTGAGTGGTCTTTTGAGTGTGCTAAAGAGGATTTCACCCTTATGTATCTTATCTTGCCAGCTCTTCGTAGGTACAAAGCAAGCACCCTCAGAGACTCAACTGTGAAAAAGGTTTTCTGCACTGCTCAAGGTGCTCTGGGTGACTAGGGTGGCTCCTGATTTTTTTTCCCTTTTGGATGAGAGTACAGAAGGTGGTAGATGTGAGAGTCAGGGAAGGCAGGCTCTTACCTCTGGCTCTCGTCAGGGCCACGACGGCTCCTCTCTCATCTTTAATCCTTTGAAATAGCATTTCCTCAGGCTTCACCTCTGCTGTAAAAGAATAAATGTCATTCTGTGACCATCTCTGTGTGGGTAGCCCCTCTCCTCTCAGATATCCGTATTGTTCATCCAAGTTGCAGATGTGTCCGGACTTGGCACAAAGTGACTGTGCTGGCAGTCAATAGAAGCTAAACATAGTAATATCTTGACTTCAGCTTCCAGTACCAACTATCTTCAATTCTCCAGTAAATGCAGAGTATAAGAAGTATATTTTTAGAAAGCACCTTTTTAACATTGCTAGCAGGACTTTGCTATGCAGAAGTGAAACTGAGAGTTAGTTCACTTTGTCACTTCAGAATAAAATTTGGAGAACCACACAGCATCTCCCATATTTTTGATACAGGATGGGGAAAAATTGAAGCTAAATGTGGCTCTAAGTATGAGGTTGCTTGCCTCATGAACTGTTTAGGTTGCAGGGGAGTGGGTGGACTGAGGAAGAAAGACAAGAAAACCTACTTTTTATTGTAGATTTGTTCATTAGTTGTTTAGTTTTGAATATTTTCCTTAAAAATAAACAAACAAAACCATCTAACTTTCCCCATTCGAACCTTGATAAGTGCTTTCCCTACAAAATCCTTGTAATGTGCTTGGATAAGGAAAATATTTAAAAGACATTTGTATATGCTCAGCACAAATGAAGAATAATTAGTATGTAGATAAATACTAATTCCAAAGAGTGCGCTAATGCAATGTAAACTTGCATGAGATCTGTATTTTGGAGTACAGATTCCATGCCAATGTCAAAGCTAGAATAATGCCTGACAATTAGAGCTTGTGATGCTGTCGCTAGGAGGAAAGCATTTCATTGCATGTCTACAGGGATTGTCTTATGAGGCCATTTGGATGCAAGATTGTGATGGCAAAACTGTTCCACTGTATGTCTAAACCCGACGACTATTGCATTACCATGCTGTTAGAATGTCAGGGCATAAAGATTTTACTGTAATCTTTCTGAAGCTAATGTGTCCAAATATCCAGTAAGGTGCTGTTAGTACAACTTGTTTATTCATTAAAAAAAGAGGAAAAAAATAGAGAAAAAGAATTGAAACTCTACAAAAAATGCAAGTTCTTGAAGTTTTTAGAAGAGCACTCAAGTGTTACAAGGTACATAGCTCAGATTCTTTACTTCAATATATTATTACAGCACCAACTGGGTCATGTTACCATAGGAAGTGATGGGAGAACTCTAATATGGGGGCTATTCTAAATATTATTTCAGAGACGTTTGGCATTTGCAGTTAGGTAGCTCTACTATTCCTACACCTCCTGGAGAGAATACCAAACACATTCTTGTAATCTTTCTCAGATGTCGAGTATTTAATCCTTTCTATCAGTTGACTTAGTGTCTCATTGTTATAGGGATAAAGCAGACCGATGGGTCACATACTATTTCAGAATATCCTACACATCTATATTCACATTTTTGAAGCTCTAAAGATGTAAAGTTGAAGTCCATCCCATCCCAACAGCCTTAAAGCCTTTACTCTGCCTCGACTTAAACAGAGACAGAGCAATGGGAATATGCATGAAGGTTTCAGCCACTGCATTAGTCTGACACACCATCCCCTTGGCATCCCCTTGTCTCATTTATCTTCTTGAGTGCTCAGCTAACCTTCTCTATGTTATAGGCAGCTGTTCTGATTGGCACAGATGTTAATTAAACTGGGTAGGAACAGTGCACACATTGCAAGGAAGGGTCTCAGAGCTAAAGGAGATCTCAGTTACCCACCAGGCAGCCACTGCTGTGCTCAGTTATGTGCATTGTGCGAGGCCTGTATCTCAATAATAGAGCCACGTTCTTGGTATTTGTCACATTCTGGTAATGGCAAAAGCAGGGACAGGACATGAGCAAACTGGTGGCAAAAGGTAGCAAAGAGTGGGAGATGTGGATGGCCATAATCCTGGCCTAAATTCAATTTCAGTTTTGTGTGGACATGGTTAGTTTTATTTTTCCTCACTTGTAAACTACATCCTGTGAAGTTTCATGTTGTGAAGTCTGTTAAATATTTTTCAGGGTAAAATACGGCATGAGGATAAAGCCACAGAATTAAAACTGCAAAGAAAGGGGCTAACGCATGCTGCAGCTCTCTATTTGCTTTCCTTAAGGCTAGCATTTGATGTTCTGGGAGGGTCCTGGAGCTTTTGCTAGTGACTTTCCTTGTTTTGCTAGGGGTATCACAGCTATAAGAAGGTCATAAGCGAGAAGGAAACTCCAGGAAGTTTCTATGAGAATTCTGTTATCCTTTGAACACTCATTTCTATAAAGCTGCCAAGGTCAGGATCAATTCCAACTAGAGTGCTGAGAACCCTGTGCTCAAATGACCCAAGGTTCAGAGCTCCATTTCTACCTTGGATCTGAACAAAGATTTTCAGTACACACCTAATTTGTATAAAAAATAAAAATATGAGAGAAAATATGACGTTTGAGTGCAAGAAATAAGATTTGAAGTAAGATTTTTAGCTTTTTCTAAAACTGGAGATGAGCCATCCTGCTGTAGAAAGGAAAACATTATACAAGTAGAACAAGATCTGAATCTCAGATGCTTTTGTTTCCAAAAATCAGTTAATAATATTCCTCCTCTCCACCTGCTTTGCCAAGACATTTCTGATCAATTATCCTGCTTCTCTACTATTAATCTGTTCATTGATATCACCACACACTTTCTTTAGTAAGGAGAACTGTTCAGTTTAATTTCATGGTTTCATATTTTGCAAACAGAGTAAAAGGAGAAGGAAGATGAGACCAGACGTGCAAACACCAAATGTGTTTTCTTCTTATAGAAGTAGCAAACATCAAAGACTAGTCAGCACATATCAGAACTTTATAAGTAAAAGTAAATAGTATATAGCTTAAATCACTTAAACTCGTTCTATAGCCATAAAATCTCAAAGTTCTTGTACTAAATATTAATTACAGAGAAGGTTCCAAAACACAGCCCATCAACTCAGACTAAGAAGTACTTGTTAATACGCCCATCATAGGACTAATTTGATTGAAATATTTGCATGCCATATAGTTCATAACATTTTCTTTTTCCCAGACAACAGCTAAAAATTTTACTGTAGTATTAAGAAATTTTAATCACTGTTAAAAGGTTCCCTAATGACTATAATAAAGGACAATGTTTTATTGTTGTCAGCAACTACCAGTTGACTTATACAGTGCCACTGTTTTTTTCTGCTATGTTCTTCTTATATAGCTTTGTGCCAACTTCCAGAGCAGCGCTAAAGTCAGTTAATGAAGTAAATGCTGTCTCCCCACTGCCTGATTAGTTTTGCACACCTTTCATTTACATCAGGATGCCTGTCTGTGAAAGTATCCAAAAGCTCCACTAGGCTGGAAATCTAAAGCACAGCATAGTTATTTTTCAAATTCACCAGCAAAATGCCAAAAATCTAATTCACAAATCAAGAAGATGTACGAGCCTGAAGTGCCTGGCCTGTTAGACTGTCATCTGCTCTGGTAACAGAGCTGTAAGCTCCACTTTGCTAGCATGTGATTTCACCTTTTCTTAATATTTAGAGAAGTGCTTATAATAATACAACAGCACATCCTAGGAACATTATGAGGACAAAAGGAGAAAGTATTTGAAAAAAACGAAAAGATCAAGTAAAATATTTTTTTCTGAATATATCAAGCCATACAGGAACAAGACCTGGCTGATGTTCTGATATAATTTTCATTTACTTTAAGACAGTTTCTCATCTTTTCTTTTTGTCTTTGCTTCTGCATATGCATTGCAGAAATAGCAATTATATTTTCTGCTTTGCATGGTTCTGCCAGGCTTATTGAGTTTTATCAATAGTGTGCTTCACAAAATAGTGGTATTACTATAACAAATACAGGAATCTAGAATGGCCATTGAGGATAGCAAATTCAAAGCCAGTTCTCATAGAAATTCTTATTTCTGCTGCTGTGATCTAATAGGAAAAGCTCTTAAAGACTTCAAGTAACAGAAGAGAAAAACAAAAGGAGTGGTGTCTCACACCTGCGCTGGGATACACTTGCATCAAGATAAGAGCATAAAGGTGGAACAGATGCATGACTGGAAGAACCCTCAATGACAGCACAAGAGGGGATTGACAGGCAGAAGTCTAACACATTCACTGGCTCCTGTGGTTGCATCTGCCTGATGTAGAGCTGATATTGCCCATCTAAAATTACATTGCCCTCTCATGCTATTCCTTCGGATTGCTGAAATCCCATTAGTTTAGGTTACTTGATTACCTCCCTTGCTCCAAACCGTGTTTGGAGCTGTCTTGCATGCGAAGACGGGAGGTAGAAGGCGAGTGGGCGAGGAGGTTTTCTGCAAGTCTGGCAGCTTCCAGCCGCTTATTAGTGCTGGGATGTCCCAGGTCCTTGTGGACTAGGAGATCGCAAATTAACAGATGTGATTAATTTATCACACATAAGCTGCTGGACTCTGTCTGGGGGAAAGGAGAGGACCACTGTTCATGAGGCCAGAATCGAGCCTTAATGAGCCTTCCTGGCCTTAAACCCTATGACTATTCAATTAGATATCAACTCTTCTGTGGTGCCAAAGGGCCTTGCATGGCAGTCTCCAGTGCCATAGCTCGGAGCCCCTTTTTGCAGGAGCATGTGCCAAACCCCAGCCCTTGGCCTGGGAGCCTGGGTCTCAACTAAATGCCAGGCAGTTGGATGGCTCTGGATCTCAGCCCTGGAATGAGGGCAAGCAAGTGACAGCCCGGCATAACTGGAGCTGCTCTTCACTTCAGAGCTGCCTGTAAGGGCATTTTGTTTTGTCGTCTTAAATTACACTAAAACTATAGTCAGCTGGATAAATCCAAAAGCCCGTGTAGCTCTTCACTGGTTTCTGCCATTCACAGAATTTTCTCCCATTCAGTTTCACATACAATGAGGTTTTATCAAAAATGCTTTAATACTACTGAAGGGGAGAGAGGGCATTCTGTGTTTTTAAGAAAAGTAGCTCAGGTTTTATACCTGCGTGTTCTTTAACTTGCCTCACAGATCTATCTGAAAATGATCTCCTTTTAAGCGAAAAATTTTTCGACGAGAAGATGTTAACACTAGGACAGTTGCAAAAATAAATATCAGAAAAGAGCAAGCAAAAGGGAAATGTGTCACATACTGACTACAGGGAAACAGTGCAAAACATCTAATCACAGCAGTGCCAGGAAACTTGAACCTGTCCAAAAAGATCCAGTGCTCTCGATGTTTAATTGCGGCTGATGGCTGCGGGTCAGCCATGCATGACAATGTGTGTGTCACGCTGCTTCCTGCCTGTGCTCATTCCTGTCAGCCTTCACTCCAGGTGACGAGCGCAGCTTCTCTGGCCGCAGCACAGAGGGAAAATAAAGAGCCCTCGCAGACACAAAGCAACATGTACCCAGATAACCCAAGCTACAGGAACCGAGCACCAGAAATGGACAGCAAAGGCCAGCTTTTATCAAGATTTTTACCCATCCTGGTTTATGCTAAAAAAAAAAAAAATGTAGCATCTGTGACCTGCAGTATTCCAACTGGCAAGATTCAAGTCTCCTGTTTACTTGATTATATGTTTGAACACATGCTTGGGGCGGCATGGAGCAATTTGAATTACAATTGAGTAGCAATGAGCATTATCATTTTTGGTGAACTGGAGCTTTAAAAAGCTCTTCCTTGAGCTAATAAGAAAGAAGGATAGTGGGAAATGGGGGAGATATGGCTTAAAAGGTCTAGAAATTGTATAACAGCTTTCCACCATTTTCTTAAAGTGACTGTTTAATGGTTTATGTATCTGGGCCCAGGTTCAGCAAAGCACTTAAGCATGCATTTAACTTTAAGTATGTGAATGATCTCATCCTTATTCAGCAAAACCCTTAAATAAATGCTTAATTTTAAGCATATTCTTAGTTGCTTTGCTAGAGCAGGGCCTCATCACACACTTCTGCATCCTGTTGTGCTGGTAACACAATTAGCAGGAGGGGCCCTCATAACTCTCATGTTTCCAAAAAAAACCCAAAAAACAAGATCATGTTTGGGAAACTCCATTCTGCTTTGGGTAAAACTGATGTCTGAGAGAGTCGGTAAATTTCTTCCACTTCCAGACATATCTGCTCATTCACATTCCATTTCTGATCCATGTGCTGTCAAAGTCAACTGGAGTCCTGCCATCCTCTTCAGTGGAGGCCAGATTGGACAATCAGCCTCTCACTTGATACTGAGCGCTGAATCCCCTACAATAATGTAGTAGCTTGGCTGCGTAAGAATGAGAGTGCAAATGTGGTGGGGAGGTTTCCTGTAAAAGCACAGAAAGAGGCTTTGATCTGATTTTGGCTGCTGTCAGGGTACTTTGAGGAAGAAACTGTAGCATGGATTCTGGATTACCACATTTTAAGTAATTAGGCCACACAACATGCCATTAGTTTTTGAGTGTCAAAATATTGTAGGGTCATTTTGTTGTTCTGCCTGTGTACTGCTTTCATTCATCTTTCCAATGACTTAGAAATGAGGGTACAATACAAAAGAGGGAAAAGATGTTGTTTCCCATGACATTTCAGGCTCATTTGGTGATGTTCCTGTTGCAGGTGACACCCTTTTCTCCTCCATATCTGCATTCAAACACCAGTAAGAGTAAGGAAGAAAAATCAATTTCATTGATATTGAAAGACCAGAATCATGTTTAAACAACAGTACACAGACATGTAAAACCATTAAGCAATGTCACATGAGGGCTCAATCCACATATTTTTTCCTGAATCATCTTCACTAGTGTTAATGTTCAGAACAACCTGTCTTCTCTCTTGCATCACTATGTAAGACCCCAAGTCTATGGGTTTTTATATTACTATTAAATTATTATTATTTATTGCTACTCCTAGTATTACTGAAGGGATTGTATGAACTAGGAGACTAATAGGTGTACAAAAAGGAATAATCCTGCTAGATATAGGTTATGTAACATATGTGCTCATTCTTTCTCACAACAGATTGAAAAGTGATAGCAAAATAACTCTAAAAAAAACTCCTGTGGTACATTCGAGCGTCACATTACGTATGTTCTGAAATGCCATGGAAGGAAAACATAAACATAAATAAGTAGTTTTGCAAGAATAGAACTAATGAAGCCCAGTTTCCTACTGCTTTGTGCCTTGTAATTAACTCTGAGCTGCAGTTGAAGCTTTTCCCAAGGGTGGGGCACATATGGTCCATCTCTCACATTCTCTCAGAAATATATATATGTATATATGCATATGTATATACATTATATATATATGCTGTGCAGTTTCTGGATGGTTAATAATGCATGAACTTACTCTGAAGTCTTGTTTTAGACAGGGCCCTATAGGGCCCTGTAGGGGACCCTGTAGGGTGTCCCTTCTCCTCCGTCCTCCTGTCTCCATTCTTTCACTGTTCCACAAAATGTACAGGATTGTTTTTTAAATCTTAAAGATTTCTTGTCTGAAATCATCAAATAGAGTAAAACCTGATTAGGAAATATGCACACGCATATGCAGAAACATGCAAAATTGCATAACATAACATAAAGACATTTATTTTTAAAAACATTTAAAAGCAAATGGAAAATACTACTATTTAATTCCTTACCTTCTTTAGATGTCTATTGTCATGAAAAAGAACTCCCCAAAACTCATGAAAACTGCAATATAGATAAGTCAGATGTGGCCACAGAGGGCTCGTAAGCTCAGCGACAGGGAGGGAATATATCAGGGAAGTCTAGTCTAGCAGGCTCAGGTTTTGAATGTATTATGGATTCTGAAGAGAAGTTCAGACCACAGCAGTACATGCTGGCACTAAAGGACTCTGTCTTACATGTGTTCTTTTCTTTCCCATCCATGGGGATAGTAATGATTTAAAGCGTTATAAAGCATTGGTCCTAGGTATGGAGATTTTTAGAAAAGGGGAACTGTGAAAGCTGGATTATCAAAGCATTGGAAACCAGTTTGGAAGTCTAGTGTATGTACGGACTATGCACAAAGCAAGACCCAGCAAAATGCTCAGAACCTTGCCCTGAATAAGAGAGCCAAAAAAAAAATCCCTCATATAAAATTAATAAGGAGCCTTTCATTTGTTTGTAAATGCAACCAAAACCTAAATCCTGGAATAAATACATTCTGCATACGGCTGGAATTTTCATAAATCAGCCATGCCTCTCCAAATCCTTTGTACTTAGTAACCATTAGCCACTCACTCTATTGAACATAATGTTTCCTAAGATTCCCAGGGACTTCAATATTAATCTGGATTTTGTGATACTATTGTCAAGTTTAAATTACAGATCTGACCACAAACTCATTAGAAAACATATTGCTCTGCATATTTGCTTTGCCTTCCTTAGTTTAGCATTTTTGCAAATATTTTGCTGTTTGTTCTTGCAGAAGGCTGCTCCATATGATGCAGCAGCTTGCAGCATTTATTTTAGGAAGTGTTAAAAAAAAAAAAGTAGGCATCCTCATGTAATCCATAACTGTAGCATAAATTGGATGTCTGATGTCAGATATTTATAGCTATTCTATCCTGTATTTATTTATTTATTTATGTTATTTAAGGATGAGGGCTTAATTCTCTCAACTACCAGGGGCCAAGTATAATCTGTCCAGAGGAAAGCGCAGTGCAGCCAGCCCCAGTGATCGCTCTCTCACACTGCTCTGTCATTGCAGCTAAGCCCTGACATGCAAGCCTGGGGGTGCAGAAAAAAGGACTGCCCTCCAGTGTGCTGGAAGGAAACTTCAACATCCGCGCTCATCCGCCTGCCTGTATAAAAACTGACAGATGTGTCAAAGGTGTGAGAGTTTTGTGAATAAGTAATAAGTCCTGACAAGTTGGACCTTCTCATTCCCTTCAGCCTAAGGTGAGGAAGGAGCCCGGGGTAATAGCGGGGGGCTCCCAATCGGACTTGTGGGAGGCCTCGCTCAGTTCATCCCTGCTCCTGCTGGTGCAAAATGGATTTGATGACAAATCTGATCACATTCAACCCCGGTGCAATTTCAGAGAGGTCACTGGTGTGACACCAGGGAAAGTTTGGGGGCCTTGTGTTTTATTTAAAGGAAGCTCGGAAATAAAAGTAGTTCAGTGAATCGGAAGTTTTCTTGCCCTCAGCAGGGTGGTTTGCCTGCCTATAGGAAGGGAGGTGGTTTTCAGAGTGAAGGGCTTTGTCAAAACCTGTGTGTTAGGATGGCTCAAGAGGCAACGAGGTAGCAATTGGTGCACTCAGCAACCACGACCCATGGAGGTCTTGCCTAACACTGCAGGATCCAGCTGATCTCTTTCCAAACAAAACCATACTAAGACTTGTCTCTTTGCAAAGGGATATCAGGGTCATATTACAGGAGATTTATGCTCAAGTGGAAGGGAAAAATGTAATATATTTGTTTGAAATGAACGGCTAGTCTTTCACAGGCCTAGCAAAGCTTAATTTTAAAACATATACTTCAGAGATCACCAGTGTAAGGAGAAAGATGCATGAGATATTTTGGAAGGCGGGAATGCTACAAAGAAGGGGACATATCT
Organism: Nothura maculosa; assembly: GCA_032353885.1. Taxonomy (NCBI): domain Eukaryota; kingdom Metazoa; phylum Chordata; class Aves; order Tinamiformes; family Tinamidae; genus Nothura; species Nothura maculosa. The sequence continues at coordinate 3,193,939 of JAUBOD010000819.1, read as the reverse complement.
GAATGGGAACCCAGGAATATTTTTACATTTAGAGCATAGAAATCTCCTGTCTTGGCTACATAACTTTTATGAAGAGTTTTCCGAGAAGGAAGTAAAACAATATGAAAATAGCAACAATTGAGTAAGTTAAGAACATGACTAGCTCTCAAATTTGGGGGGAAAAAAAAGATGTTTGGAAATTATAATGTCACTTATTAGATTCATTTATCTAGATACGTTTCCATGCAGTTATGCAGTAAATCAGGAAAACTTAATGTAACATCAGAGAGTGGGAAAAAGAAAAAAGATCAGGCTGGCATATGATTATTATTTAGACAGACAATCTGTGCAGGTCATACAGATAAAGGGTGGAAAAACAAGGCTAGGGTATAAGCTGTGCTC
>JAUBOD010000819.1:3175346-3193458 GCA_032353885.1 Nothura maculosa | reverse complement strand
ACCAAGAACCAAACGTCATAGGAAAAACATTCTCCATAATGCAGGGCAGTTGGAAACAGGGCCTGACAAGTGGATGGGGACCTGAGGTCTGAAATATCCCTCAGTGAGGCTGGACAAGTGCTGGTACATGGGATTGGGCTGGGGGTGACAGTCAGTTCCACATTTCCCAGCTTGTCTCTACTCACTGAGCCTCCCCCTTTCTTTATTTTATAAACTGTTTCAGTGTTGTCTTCCCTTGACTTTTTCACCTGAGGCCTGAAACACGATGCCTGCTATGAACAGTGTCTTCTCTTGACATTTTCACTCCCCGCGAGCGCTGCGAGCGACTCGAGCGCTGTGACGAGTGGCATGCGTGCAGGGCTGCCGCGCTCCCGCTCCGAGCCTGTCACTCCTGTCAAACATCTGGAAGTTTGTTTGCCTGGGCGCTGCTGCCAAGCGCTGCCGCCGCAGCCAGCCAGGATCTGCCTCCCCTGCAGCGCAAGCAGGAGGCACCACGAGCAGATTTACGGGTGTCGATGCAGCGGCGCAGAAGCCTCGTGCTGCAACTTGGAGCTCCTTGTTTATGGCTTTAGCCCAGGGAGGAGTTTGGTTGCAGGATGGAAGGGCTATGAACATCCAAGCTTGAAGAACTCTTCCTTTTTTTTTGTTTCTAACTCCACTGCCATCCATCCCTTCATAGCTCTGGCCTGATACAGATGCTGGTAATTCCCTCAGACTCTGAGGCCAGCACCAGTCTTGGTAGAGACATTGCTATGTGGAGTGGCCCAAGAATTCTTACCTCCACCCCAGGGGAAATAGAGGCAGAGAGTCAGGTTTTAAGGTATCTATGTACTTAAACCCCATCCACATAAAGAAGTCACTGCTTTGAGGGAAATCCTGCGTTTTCCAGACAGGATGCCTGCCAATAAATACTGTTTTAGCCCATGTTGTAAGAGAAATTGTTTCTCTATTCCTATCCACTGCCCTTCTTCTTTCCAGAAACCACCTAGGGGTGAGGAGTACAAGGAGAGGGCATTAAGGTTCTTGATTAAAAGAATGAGGAAAGGCATATCTGGAGAAGTGAGAGAAATTCACTCTGTTCAGCTGCTGGTATTGGGCAGAAGTGAAGAGGAAAAGCAATGGGAAATAAGCAGAACCAAGGCAAGAGAATGAATGACAAACCACCTACCGAGGGTCAGAAGAACTGTAAAAGAAAAGAAGCCTTTCATGAGCATTAGGAGCAATATCCAGGTATATATAATATCCAGCAGGAATATCCAGCACAACCAAAACAAAAGCTCTTATCTGCCAGATAACATACACACAGCCAAGATATCTTAATTTCTATTATGTTTCCAAATATTTCTAACTTACAGCCTTGCTGAAACATTCAGAACGCTGTTGTGCAAGTAAATATCAGAAGTACCTAATTTTTAAAGGATTTTCCTCAAAGAAGCAAAGCTGTCCCACTAGGATACAGGGAGGCATTTGATAGCACAGCATGAAACGAGGAGCTGAGTATTCTGTCTCTATTAGGACAGCTGGAAATTAAAGTAAGTGGGCTATTGAGAACAATGGGTTGGAGCCAATGCAAAGGCAACTTCCAAACATTTCAATTTAAAGGTCTCTCAACTATGGAGAATTATTACCATGTGGCTTTGGCTCAGGTCAGGACACTAGGGAAAGAGCATTTAGAAAGCATGACAGTCCATTTAGCAAACACTTCTCAGCCACAGGCAGAGATTCCTTCAACAAACGTTTGCTTGTGTGTGCATGCAATCTTAATCCAATTTGTAGGGAAAACACTAGTAAAAGCTGAGGGCTTTTAGTGAGCTTTTCCATGCATGGAGCTTTTCCATACAAACATCCTGTGTTAAGGGGAAAAAAAAGTTAGGAATAAGAGGGAGTTTTTTGTAACTGCACTTTTACAGCTAGTAGGTCAGCATTTCTGAACACATGATTGAAAAATATAGTGCTTTCAATCTCGATAATAGAAAAAAATGAAAGAGTACATGTAAAGTATTATGTAAGAACTGAACACATGAATAAAAGGCATTCCCCAAGATTTTATAAACTGTTTTATGCTTCCAGTTGCACTTTTCTCTTTAAGAAAATATCTAAACAAACCTAACCAGCTAAGTTACTATAAAGCAGCTGAATAAAAGCATGGAACATATCAATATCTTGTGTGAATTTGGACAGTCTCATGGACAGCCTGAGGAATCAGCATCTGAACAGAAGTAAGCTAAGAGCTGTATTTTTTCTAAGCGCCAAGAAACGGTGATCTGAGCCCTATGGTTTACTTGAACAGAGGCATCATCTCGAGCAAGGCTGAATACCTCTTTGCAGGCTTACAGAGCCATTGACTTCTGGGGAAGAGATGCCTCCAGTATCTATTTGTGCCATGCTTAATGCATGTGAAAGGGCCAAAAGTAAAATTCAAGAAAAGCAGGTGATGGGAAATAATACGTTATCTTTTTTCCTACCTTGTCTTTCGCTGCTTATTTGTCTTATTAGGCATATTAGGTCTTAGGCTTATTGTCAAGTTTACATTCAGTAAGCTGCATTTTTCATGACGTATTTTCTAGTATCACATACATCCTGTCATGTATGTCCTGCCTCAGATTCCATGCGTGTGCCTTTGTCTTTGGAGATTCTGGTTACTTGGCCCAGGTGCCAAAATGCCATCTCCTTCTAAGCTCTACACTCCCTTTGAATGCTTGATTACCCAAGAGCAGAGACACTTATATAGGAATTAGTTGCCCTCAGCAGATGATCAGCTTATTCTACAAGTCTTAGAATTTTATCTTGTTCAGGAAGAATAGGATTTAGGGGAAGTCTGAGTCATTCTAATAGAATGCATAATTCTGTCTTTTTTTATAATGGTATGTGTAGGCTTGTTATATTCATTAGCTATCTCAGTTGGCAGGAGCACTGTTTATAAAGAAGTTTGAAGACTACCTGAAGCAGCTTAGCCTTTTGAATACAAAAGAAGAATAGTTTTGAGTTACAGAAGAATTAGTGGTTTATTTTTCAATCTTCTTCCCACATATCATGTGCATCCTATTGCATTATGTGAGCATAATATATGAGAAGTATAGCTCCCTTGGGAGCAGAAACAGTGAACACTTACCAGCACACTGAGATGTGAAATGTTTGGAGAATGTAGGAGATGTAGGAGAATGTTTGGTCAAGCACAATCAGTCAAATCTGCAAATATAAGAAAAAAATTCAACAGAGGCTTTGAGTAAGAATTGTCATTTATGTCCCCAAAACAGTCATTCTAAAAAGTAAATAGAGTAAATAGAATATGTTAGGGTTCAGCTTCATTTTCCAAAACAAATGCACGTGCATTTTCCCCTCTCTTAGACATTCCTTTTAGTCAGATAGTGGATGTTAAGACACTAGTTGCCCATTTGAAAGCTCTGTAATTGTTTTTCTCAGTGATTCTATTGAAAACTGCATTCAGCTGTTCTCTCTGTTATTGGAAGAACATTCAATTCTCATTCATTCCTTAAGAAAAAGATTTGGCAAGGTGTACAGACAAGGGTGACTTAGATCCATTGCATCTTGCATGGATAGCTGACTGATATGTTTGTCTTAGGGATCTTCCCATGTAATCATAAGACGATTCATGTGCTAAAATTTCATCTGATTCAAGACCAGGGTATCTCACTGTTTCCTGGATAGAATCCTTTGTCCCTCTCCACTTTTATCCTATAATGATGTTTTAAGAGGGCTCCAGCATTTGTTATCTCTTCTTTTTTTTCCCAGTCTAGTCAGCCTCATTATTTTTATGTGCTTGTGTGCTAAGGTGGTGACAGCTGATTAGGTTTTTATTATATTTGCTTTTATTCTGTCGTACACCCTTCACCTGCTTTGACAGAAGTGAGACATCAAGGAAAAAAAATGAAATAGTAACAAAAAGGAGAAAAAGATTGAATGCAACAAGATTTTATTTTTAATCAGCTTTGTTCTAATTTCAGCTTGCCCAACAGTTTTTGATATGCAAAAGAAGTGTCCTTCATATTGACTTAATGAAAACGGTCATTTTGCTGAGGATGTGTGGATGCCTCATCCATTCAAGATTTGAATGTGCTCATATCAGATTTTCCCTGCTTAGTATGCCCTCTGGTTTGTTCCACACTTTTAAAAATTATATGAGCTAAATTTCATACTTTTGCCAATTCAGATGGTATTATTTTTTTCTCTTAGCCAAGTAATTTGTTTCAATTTTCAGTTATTTCTCTTAAGATTCCACTCTGTTGAAATTTGTATTTCTCTTCTCCCTGTCCCCACACCTGTTCATCCAATATATCCTGCAAATCGGTCGGCTTTGGCCAGCTCCTTTTGTCAGCCCCAAGACTCTCCCAGGCGGTGATTTGTGGGCCTGGAGCAGCAGAGACAATACTTGCCTGGGTCACTAGTAATTAAGGGATGTCAGTGGTCGAGACGGAGAAAATCAGCTCAAGCCAAACTGAAGCATTTAGATATTTTACTGCTGCATCCTTTTAGGCCTCTCTCAGCTTATAAATATTAATTTAAAGACTACCAACAAGGACAGTAAACGGATTTGGGTATAAAACTTCCTGCCAGGAGTGATTTGTGCCCAATAAAAGGAGAGCTGGATAGAGAAAGCTTGCTTCACTAAGTTTATGATAGACAGTGAAAGAGTGCCATCAAACTAAAAAGGCTTTCACTGGGTAGTCTGCTGTATGGCTGTATTCATTCCTCACAAGCATCCTACAGGTCCTGTGTTGCTTTCTTTAATCTGACTCAATAAGACCAAGGTCTTTGGTAGCACCAACACCTGCCATGCACTTTGCACAATCAGTAGCATGGAAAGGGAATGTTTCTATCGCTGGCGCCTTGTATTGAACTTGGCGATGGAAAAAGCTGGCCAAGGTCCATCTGTTATCTCCTAATATCCAGTCTGCAAGTTCAAAAGAAGTCAGCAGGCCCTGATAATCTATGGAAGTGTCTCCTGAAAATGGGAATAGACTAATTACACCCTCCAAAGCTTCTTTCGGTAACAATCCAGTAGACTTTAAACTGCAGCCTATTCTATTCTTCAACAGAAAACTTCCTTAAGTAGTAAATGATATTGTTGCAAACTGGAATGATTTACAAAGCTGAACACCATAAAAATATTACAAAGTTTTTAACACTTTAGCTAACCAACTTACACCCACAGTACAACACCAAGTACACACACAAGTTACTGCACACAGTATCTGAGACTTCCACGTGATAGTCTTGGTCTCTTCAGTACTCACTCCACCTGCACCTTGTCTCTGTAGATAGACTATGGATAGACACACACTTCACATCTTACATAGCAGAGAATTTGGCTATTTTGTTTACCCTCACACTCAATTTATTAGTAAAACTGTACAGAAAGTTGTGACATGGTGTCAATAGTCATACCCATGTAGCTCACGTTCTGTGTTCCAGGTTTGGAGAGCCAATGTTTTAAGCGAGCCTATTAAAATACATTATCTGCTCCACGAACTGGCAAATCTTTAGCAATCATCTCTGTAAGCCATAATAATTGTTTCCCTGTCCTGCAGTCATGGACAGAAGCAAAGCACAAGGCCAAAGGTCTGCAGCACAAGAGCCAGGGTGCTTTGGGAAGGGGCTGCCTCTCCAGAAGCTGCTGTCCACCCTCATGGTGTGATTCAGGTAGAGGGATCGCTGAGAAGGACACATTACATTGCCTGGAAAACCTGGCAGGTAGAGGAGAGAGGAAGATGAGAAAGGAAAATATATTTGAGGAAATATCCTTATGAAAAAAAGAGGCTGAAAGGCACAGCTCTGCTTTGTGGATGGAATTAACATGAAACAAGGGTCCTTAGAGAGGATCATTCTGAACAGAAATGAAAAATACATAAAACTTTGTTTAATTTATGGAATTTATAGGCTGCTGACCAGTAAGTATAAAGTTCTGTTCCCTTGGTCCTCACTATCACTCATGTATTACTTGTCAGTAAATGTGGTGCACTCAGAACATAACAGCTACGGTAATATTTCTGTTCCCACTGCAGCTTTACTACACCCATGAAACTCTGTAATCTTTAAATTCCCTCACTGTTAACATCTGCTGAAACATTATTGGTCCCAGCATAGCCAAGCTGCTCTGAAATTACATTTAGCAGAGTAGTTAATGCTAACAGTATAATTCTAGAAGCAACCATGTTTTAAAAAGGCTTTATAACTGACACAGGGACTGCTTCTGATTTTATACCCTTCCCATTTCGCTGCTATTTGTCATTAACTCATCTGCAGGCCAGAATTCATACTTAAACAGCATTATCTTTTCTTTTTAGAAAAATACAATTATATAATTTTGTTTCTTGAGCTACACAAGCCATTATAGTTGGAAATTAATTATTTTTTAATAAAAATCCTATCTTTTACCACCCATTTAGGATGCTTCACATGGTTTAAATTCAAATGGCCTTTATATAAGCAAACTAAGCAGGTTGTATACTATGAGTATTAATGATGAAACTTTGGTAAGTTCATTTTATCTCGTAAAGAGTGCTCACATGCTCAGGGCTTTGATTTTTATAGGACAATGTAGCACAGAAGGCATTTACTAACCACTGGTGGTTGTTATCATGCAACTGTTACTCCTAGAATTAAAATGCAAACAAATGATTGTATCTACAATTTCGTAGAATATTTTGTTAATGGCATATAATCGAATATACATTACAATATACATATACAAATATATAAACCAATGTAAGGTTATATTGACAGATAATCTGTAATAATAATAATAATAATGATAAAAATTTTATCTGAAGAAAATGTATTTGCATTTGCTCTTCCAGGAAACAAAGCAGAAAATTTCCACTTTTGTTCCAGTGAGTGAAAATAACACATTCAGCATTTAATCACTCAGCTAGCATTACTGCCATTTTGGTTTCAAAAAACAGCCATGTTCCGTGCACATTTATTACTGAGATATTACTTAAATGTTTAGGTCATTATTATATGTTATAACATTCATGTATTTAGCATATCATCCTAAACCAAAATATTAGGCCAATAAAAAATTCAAGAATTTCTGTTCAAAAAATAATGAACCATATAGTTTAAGACACAACTATGTGAAGAATAATTATTGTATTGCCTAGCTTTGTACAAGGATAGATAGACTACTAAATATGTTAAATTAACTGGTTCCTGATTCATGAACAGCAGTAAATGACATCTGTGCCAGATGGCAGTCAGCATTTGTGTGTGCTCATACTCTGATTTTCTCTTCTCACGTCCCATCTACTTTTTGCTAGTATTTGCTGCCTAAGTGGCAATGTCCATAGTGGCATCACTTAAGGTAGGTTAAAGCAGTGCCAGTGAAGGAATTTCCCTGGAATACCTTGCTAGTTTATTATTCTATTCCAATAACAACAGTGATAGATTCAGAACAATTTATTAAATATTTTCCAGTCTGCTTTTATATTCCTCCCACACATCTGTTCCTGAAACACATATTTTCAAGAAGCATCATTCTTGCTGTTTCTTGTTCATAGGGCCATACCATGTCTTTTAAGTAAACCAGTAAAATCATAGTTTCTTCATGACTGTTACAGCAAGTTCATCACCCTATGATGCTATTGTAGTAATGCAAAATAATTTCTGTTGAGACTCTGCAAAGCTGTGATGTCCAGGGCAATACTGTTTGCTGTGAATCCCTTTTCTTTCTGCTAGACCCATATCTGATTTCTTGACAAAAGGGAACAGGGAGCTCAAAGCCTTCTCAAAGTCACCAGCTAGGGCAGCCAGCCCTGTGGTTACTCCAAGTTTAAACCCAGTCTTGTCACTAGAGACACCGAACTCTACGAATGGCAGTTTCCCCAGTCAGAGGGAATGGCAAAGCCTTTGAGGGAGCAAGTTAAATGTCCTCTCGGGAAGGCAGCAGCCATCTCCCCATCTTCTAGAAGAAACTCGCTTGGTCTTTGTTCCCTCTATCACCACAGCCCTTCCACTGTGTCCATGCTCTGCTCTTGTCTTCTGCCTCCACCATAGCAGCTTTTGGGAGGTCCCTACCTCACAGCCATGACTCTGCATAGGGCCAGAGTGCACTCTGTATCTAACTAGCTTCTATATCAGAAGCTGTGGTGAAACCATATTGCATTTATTTTTTTTAGGCTGCAAGGAAGGAATTAAGGTTGCCTAAGGCACACAGTGGCCCTCTTATAAGCAAAGCTTGAGACTAAACATCCAGACACTTACGAGCAGAGGAGGAAAACATGCAGCAGTTTAACTAGAAGTTGAGCAATGTAGTCGATACTTGTACATGCCTAACTGGTGAAGTCTCTGCTAGCTGGTCCAAACAATCTGTTTTTTTTCTAGTTGGATTACATTAAGTAATTTGTAGATTATTTTTATATATAATTTCAGCCTAGGGAAAGAAAAAAGAGATATGGGGAATTTCAGCACCTATGTAAATCTGAGACTTCTTATGCTACTGAAAAATCTAATTATATTAGACAAGGAGCTCATCCTGTAAGACCATCATCAACACCATCGCACCCAGCACTGAAACCATCAGCCCTGATGGGTTTTGATTTTACATGCTATGTTGATGAACGGGGATATTAGTAATAGTGTCTCTTCTTTTCACCAAAGCTTCTTAAAAATGCTCTGCCCTTAAAATCTAACCATCATTCTAACAAGAGCTCTAGATTATCATATTATTTCCCTTAGTCAAATCTTCCTGCTCTAAGACTGACAGGAAACATAGGCAGAATCAGAGAGATGATTCAGCTAATATTCCTTTCAGACCTTCTGCCCAGGCCCAGATCAGCACCAGGGGTTTGTGGCCTGATGAGTCTACACAGTCTGGGGTGGTGGGGCTGCTGTTAAACCTGCTGTAGTTCTGGCATTCCTCCTCTAGCACTGCAAACAAAAAGTGCAGTTCAAGCAGTGCTGGATTTTACAAATTGCACTTCCCTGTGCTTTAGAAGAGGATTATATGCAATAACAGCATCGTTTTATTGTTTTGATGGTGACTAATATCTGACTGTAAACTATGCTAGTTTAAGTGCTGAGCTTCACCGTGACTTTGTCTGTCAGAAAGCTATTTCAGAGAGGTGCAAAGGAATCTGTGAGGATTTGCTAACTTTGCTTAAATAGCTTTGAGACAGAAACATGCAGAATCAGTATTTTTAAAACATAATTTCAGCTTTTCTGAACACTATCTGTTTTGATTTGCAGGGTGCAGTGAACCTTCTGACGTCTGGCCTTCCTCAAAAGCACTGTCTTTGAAGAAACATCTCTAGCTAGATTCAGGCTCCTCATGCTGATTCAACATAGACAGCCACCTGGAAGGATGAGCTTTGCTCCATAGCTTATGGGAGACAATCACACAGGATTTAGTATGAAATATGAACGGTAGTTCTCTGTACATATAAGTGAGACTCGAGCCTCAGGACTGTGCTATGTATAAAACATTATAAAATCAAAAGGAAATGTATTAAAATGGTGGGAAAATGGTATTTAGGTGCATGTCTGCTGTCTTCTTACTCTTAGGTCACAAATCTCTTTCTTTTCTGAACAGAAAAGAGATTTCACAAAATAATAAAAGTATAAAAATGTTGAATGGAAAATTGCAGAACCATAGTATAATACCGTTAAGCCACTCCTGGGCATGTTTTAATGGTCCATTAATACATGCCTCAGGTGGCTGGATGCATGAGGCTGCACATCTTGCAGGATGTGTTAACGAACCTCTGAAACATGCCCTGTCATGTGTTAATATTGTATTATAGTTGTGGCACTACTGGGAAGCCTTTGGGAAATGTTTTTAATCTTTGGAAAATATTACAGTTAGAGTATATATATGATTATATTATATGATTCTATGTCTGCATCTATTGTATTTTCAGATACTCAAATATCAAAATAGTATTAAAGCAATAAGCTCTGCAATACTCTGTAAAATGATCTGTTATTAAATTTTAAAATGCACACTAAACCAAGTTATGTCCTTCATACATATGCAGAATGATGAATCTTTTCCTTAAATATATAATAGATATATATGGTATAGATGAAGCAAGGTTTTAAGTAGAGAAATTCATTAGGATAGGCCTATGTGTTTCTACTGTTCTATAATCCCTGTCTATTTTTATCTTTCACTATAACCTGTGCTTATAATGTAACCCTTTCCTTTTCCTTTATGATAAGCATTTCAAACGTGTGGTGTTAGGATTCTTGATTACCTTGAGCAGGATACTATAGATCCTCATTAGAGAGAACTTCAGGTATTTTTAACTCAGAAGGGCCTTTTAGGAAATCTTATGCATGGGTAAGCCTCTTGAGAGAAATCCTTAAGCATACACTAACTGCATTCCCACTCAGCACAGCATTAAAGTTTCTCCATGAGCTTAAATTCCACTGAGATCAAGTAGAACTTGCACATACCTAAAGATAAGCACGTAAGTAAGCTCTTGCTGGAGAGAGATGCACTTATGACTCACAGCTAGTGCTGCCTATAAGGCTGCCTGTTACATGACACAATATAATGCTACACTTTCAGCACTAGCAAAAATATGTTGTCAAATTAAGAAACGAAAGAAGAATTAAAATGTGGTTCCCTTACCATAATATGAATAGGAATCAGGAGTATTTCCTAGCCTTTAAAGTTGTTTCTTCATCGGGCAGCTCTCAGTGTTCTTACTGCTCTCACTGACATCTCACAACTGGTAACATAACTGAGGAAAAAATCAACAATTACAGTTCAGATTTATGTTTCTCTACTCCTGCCTTATAGATACTAGGGTATCTTCTTTCATGGAAAGCCTTTGAAATAAGAGGTATTTAAGAACTGCACTGAATTTGCCTCATTAATAAATAAATAAAATGTAGCTCATAAGACATATGAGTACTTACTAGGCAGATTTTTTTTTTTGGTAATTCTTTACTGGCAAATCACACAGTTCTAGCAGATTGGCACTTCATAGAGGTCATTATATTTCTTCCAGAGTCATTCTACTCCAGTCAGATATGCTTAAGCTGAAAAGTAGTCCAAAAGTTTAAACATTGAACAAAATTAAACAATCAAAATTGTCCAGTTTAGCAAAGATACAAGCTGTGTTGCTTTGCTCCAACAACGCTCAGGCTTTTGAACAGAATGCCCATCTGTCTGTCTTTTCTAGTGTTTGAATCATGCAACGGATGAGGAGGAATCTCTCTCCAAGCTGAGCCGTGAAACGTTTTGTGTCAAACACATACACTAAAAATGTCTTGGTGCTACTTGGAAAATTATAGTGTCTGTTGAGGATTCAGGCACTCTCAAGGAGATGATTCTCCAATGACAGTCATCAGTCTGCAAAACAGGCAGAAAGCCTCTACCCTTCTTAACAGTGATTTCAGGAAAAGGCTCCAACTCACGAGCAAATTCCCCAGCCCTGTGGAATGGCCTTTAGCTCCTTATCGTGATCCCAGGTTGTAAGTGGATGAGCACCTGAATGCCCATTAGCAGAGCTGCAGGAGTGCTGAGAGCCTCTCTGATACTCCTCAGGGGTAAACACTGAGCAGGGTTTAGATCTCGCAGAATGGGCCCACAGAAATGCTGGATTGGGCAAATTTCCATATATAGCTGGCTAACATTTCTCTGTACCCTCAGGTAAATTTTGCATTTCAGAATGAAAGGCCTTCACTTCTCTTTCTTCTGAAAAGCCTCTCAGCTTTGCTTTTAAGCCTTTCTTGCTTGTTGGACAGTTTTGGCCTCCAGTATTGGTTCTCTTCTGCTTGCAATTTTTTTTTGGAAGTGCTTTCCTGTTTCTGATAACAGTGCTGGCCCATTACCAAATACAGCAGTTGTCAGGATCTCGTGATTTGGTTCCCCAGAACAGTGATACTGAGTCTCGTGATTCCTGCTAATTTGATATGATAAGATGTCTTGCTATAAATAGGATATAAATATTAAGGAAATGCTACCTATAGATTAAACTGTCAGCCAAGATTGTGAAGAAGTCTGTACTTGGCTTTATTTTTCCTGCAGAATTATGAAACTGAGATGCCAAATTATGATGCAAATAGCTCCAAATGACACTGATGAGAACATTCATAGAGGAAAGTTAATTACAGGGATATCCCAAGGCCGGTGGGAAGAAATACAGATAGGGAAAATTAAAGTTGCCAAGAAAAGCTTCCTGACATTGAAACTCACTAAGCTTTCAGACTGTGTCCCAAGGGAACAGAAAGGCCCATCACTCGAAATGTTTAACACTAGATTGGAGAAATCACTAGAGAAATATACTACAGGGAACAACCTGTTATTGGCAGAAAGACGGACTGAATGCTCTAAAAGGGATTTTCTGTATCTAATGTTTACTTTTATGATAGTCATTTATGGTTTTCCTTTGTTATAGGTAGGGAAAAAATCTATAGTGGTTATTGGCTCTAACAGAGCATATTTAATTTCTATAGAGCCATGTTTTTGCACATTCTAGCAAGCTTTAACTCTCTTGCTTTTCCTCTTGCGTTTTTCCACATATATCCTGAGCTCCTTTTTATTAAAACAGGCCAAATCCCCACAGCGCTGAACGAACTTCCCTCTTCTCTTGTTTGAAGCCTTCTTAGTGTGTATGTAAAACAAAAAGGAAAATGCACCTGAAAATCCACCAGTTTGGATATATTTTGGGAAAGGTAGAAACTGATGTCAGAAGTGTTCAGAGTGTGAGAAAAGGAAGCTGTTTAGATTTGGAAAAGGGAGAGCTCCTCACTTGCACAATGAGAGATGGCTGCTGCTACCTGGAACCCACCTTGAGCCAGGTGGTCTGACAGAGACTGCCTCCTTCCTCAATTCTAACTAAGCAGCATTATATAACATGAACCTCTGTCCTAACTCAACTTTTATGGATATAATTGTATCCAGAAGTGGTAAGCTGCATTAATGGTGCAAACATCATACTTAGAATTCAGGAAAAAGGGTAGAACTGGCTCCTTATTGCGCTATTACAGCATATCTGGTCAAGGTTGAAATGGCTGACGCTATCAAAGGCAAGCAAATAAATAATAAATCATATTTATCTATGTAAAAAAACTCAGATTCCTTCATTATAGCAGAACCCTTCTCCCGGGAAGCTGTAGAGCAACAAAGTCGAAATGCCAACTTCAAGTTTTCACAGGAAAATGACACCAGATAGTTGATTTTCTCACCTACAAATAAAGACAGTTTCTCCCCATCCCGTCCTGCCTCGTGGGCTGGGCCTGGCGTAACGGTGCTGCCAGCGGGACGCAGGGCTGAAGGAGCCTGCGCTGCGCTGCCCTTTGGGGACCCTGCGGCCGAGGAGCATCTGTTTCACTGTGGGGAGATGCGGGATGAGGACCGGCTCCCAAAGGCCTAGGCGCTCTCGTTTGTGCCCAGCAGCTTGCGCCTGCCTGCCCGGCTGCCGAGCAAGCGCTGTGATTAATGGGAAGATGCCGGAGTGATAACCCAGGCTGTCAGGAGACAGCAGGCAGCACGATGTTTTCTTCTTGGAAAATTGAGAGGGGAGGAATGAGAACAGGAAAGCAGGAAAGGAACGAGGAAAAGGGAGTGGTTTTTGAAGAGAGAAAACGGTAATAATATATATGAATAAAATACAGCCTCTCTTCTGCCCACCCTCTTTAATGTTTCTCTGGTGGAGTAATAAGATACCTTCCACATTATAAATAGCAGCACAGATGTTGACAGAAAAATGCTCCCTTAATTACCATACAAACTGCTTTACTTGAGTGAACCGTTTAAAGCGGCCTCCGAAGGAAGTTCACTCAAGCAATTCCACAGATTACAGCTAATGAACAATATTTCCTCGCTCCTATTTAGTGCTCATTAAAATGTAAAAGCCTTTCGTTTTCAACAGGCACACAATAAATAACCCCCCTCTCCCACTCTGCGTCTCCGCGAGGCCAGGATGCGGTGGGGAGGGAAAGGATGGAGAGCGCAGGGAGGGCAGCGGCAGGCAAGTCTGGAGAGCTCCGGAGAGCAATGGCCTCTCTATGGAAATCTCCGGAAGTGGCGGTGGCTCCTTACAAGGGCTCTTGCACTTGGACAGGGGCTCGCTTGACCCCTGTGTAAGATGAGAGCCTCAAGCTTAGGAAGAGGCTCTGAGGGGGAGCCCTTTTGCGCTCCTCGGCGCCCGGCCTTGTGCTGTGGGCAGCAGCAGCAGCGTGAGGGGCTGCTTTGCAGTGAGCGGGGCCGCTGCTCGGAGCCCGCGCACGAGGCGCCGCTCACCCACAAACACCCAACCGACAAAGGGAGGAACGAAAGGCTCAGTGTGCGCTCAGCCCAAGGGCGGGGGAGGATCCACGGCTTCCTATTCCCCTGCCCACAAACCAGTACGAGTTTAGAATAACACACAAAATAATTTGCAAATCAGTCAAATTGTAAATCAGAGGGCTTAGCCCAAAGAAATCAAAGGCTAAAAATGGGATTTTGCAAAGTTATTTTGACGGGAATTCAAATGTCCATGGATGAATGGGAAAAACAAGGGTAATGGTGGGATTCATATTAATCACTCCACCTAGATGCTTGCAGATAATGCGGTGTCCATTTGTTTACAAACAAATTGCTCTTTCCTGAAAAAGTAGCATAGGATCAAAAACAGGAAGATAGCAGGCCACAGAGATTGCCTGTGGGTACCTGTTTGGGAGCTGCGGGAAGGAAAGGCCGTGTCCATCTGCTTTGGAGATGTGTGGATGAAGCAGCGCATTAATGAGGCACGGCAGCGATGTGAAGTTGGGATATGCACACGACATAGCTGAAAGACAGCACAGGAACAGATTTTAGGAGACTGCATCTACAGATTGAAATACGACTCTTCATCTCCAACATCAGCTATTACAAAACTGCAGCATCCTTCACACTGTTTTGGTTCACCATTTTGCTATTTTTTTAATTTACTTTTGATTTTTTTTGCTCTGTTCTGTTTCACTTCTAAGGCTTCACAATCCATTCCATCATGTTCTAAAGCATGACTTCTTCCTACATCCACCACGGCAAATATGCTCATCTTTGTCTGCCAGAAAAAAAAACTAACTCCTCAATGGCTCTGTACAAGAAAATGAATTAGTGACAGAGGCAGTTGTTCTGTGAAAGACAAGGTATTCCTGGGGGGGTTGTATCTCTCAAGCCTGGCAGAGATTGCCCAGACAAAATCCCTGAGATTAGCCTCCCTGAATGAACGGAGCAATCTGAGGAGGATAAAAACTATCAGAGCTTTCTCCTGTCTTTAATTTCAAGGCTTAAAAAATTGACAAGTATATTTCTTGCAGTAAGGCTGGTATACCCTGTGCCTGAGCCACCAATAAGACTGTGTGTGGTATTCAGTCATCGGAAAAGAAAAAAAGAAAGTGGAGAAAGAAGATCTTACATTGACCTAAGCCTCAGCCTCAGATAAACTTGACAGGAATATCACTTTGTGGTGACTTTATCTTTGCGAAACTTATGTGTGGGCAAGAGGCATTCTCACAGCTCCTATGTGACCAGGGGAGCCTCACTGCTGACACTGCCATGTTGCCAGCCATTCCCAGTAAAATAAAAACATGGTACTTCAGGATAATAAATAGCTTAACCATTTTTTTCCTCTGTGAGAACATCTTCAAATAATAATTGCAAACAGAATGTGGGAGAAGGACAAGAGTGGGCCCAGTCCTGCCATTGTGACAAGATCCTGCTCAAGAGGTGCTCTCCTGTGTGCTCCTCGTCCTGCTGTGGCCCCTCCAATTGAAGTGGGTGTCTGAGCAGTAATGATGGTGACACTGAATGTCCCTCCTTGCTCCCTGCCATGCCGCCTCTGTGCGGGCAGCCCTGGTAGAGACCGACGTTCACTCCTAGGGCAATATTGTTGATGCTTCCAATACACTGCGCTTGGCTTTGAGCTAAGGTCATTTGAAAACAGTCTTCAACACCCATCTCATTTGCTTTTTTATGCTTGCCAATTTAGTGTTGTATTCACAGTGATTAATTAGTTTGTGGTGAAGGTTTATTAGGTAATCTTTCTGTCAATCAAAAATCACTGAGGTTTCAGAGCAAAAGAGAAGACACTGTGATTTTATAAAGAAATGGATTTTCTTTATAAAGACACGGGAACATAGCCTTAACATGGGAGCATGCATGAAAGACAGAGATAGTTTATTTTTATTCCCATTCAACCACCAGTGGTTTGATTCCCTCAGATTTAATTTATATTTTTAATATGTATCTATAAATGCCTTGACTTTCTACATCTACAGCCTATGTTTTGAGTCTGAGGAACTTGTGGGGCTATATTTACTGACCAAGCACTAAGCTGTTGTGGTGGTTTACTCATCTCGATATGACCCGAGTGGGAAATAATAACATTTTATCAATTTAAAGGCTGCCTCTTCTCTTGGAAATCCTTTCAATTTTCACATTTGGGAATATAACTTATAGAAAATAAAGTAAAAAAAAAAAAAAGAGCAATAGCAAAAAGAGGTTTTTTTTCCCTATCCTCCTTCATGTGCAGATAAACAAGATTTCTTTAAAGGTGTTCAAAGGATTAAATACATCAAGTTAATTATTTTTAAAAATGAAAAACCATCTGCATAAAATATATACATAAAATATATCAGCAGGTGGTCACTGGCCTACCTTTCTTATGCATTCTTATTCAATAAAATTGACTTTTGGTATTTTTCAATATTGTGTGGAATTTTGTTATAATTTGTATTACACAATTTTCCAATTCTGAGCCTTCTTCTTGATGGTCATCCTACCAAAAGAAAGTTAAAAATAATGGAATGGCAGAAAATTGTCAGATTTTCCTTTTCCTTTAGTAATTTAAATAATCTACAGGAACTTCTTGTTTTCCAGAAGGTTTGAACCTTATTGTAAAAAATGTAGTGAAGATAAAACAACCTCCTTGATCTGGGAAGTTTTATATTAAGAAGTTTGGAAAAGGACTTGCAGATAGTGGCTGATTAAAATACACACTATGTAAATGTGTGCCACAGTATGTTTTTTTACATTATTACAGTAACATGTCAAAGGATATAGATTAATCCTAAGAATTTGACAAGAGCACCATTTTTAAGAGATATTACTGCTTTAAATTACACTGATGTCTGTCTAAAGTGTTTAAATGGTATATCCCCCTATGAGAATAAGTAGTAAGTTAACTGGACTGCTTCCACTATCACCTCCTTGAGAAAGCTGTGGGTTATTTCTATCACTCAGAGGTGATGAGCAGGCAGCAGCAAAATCAGATGACAAATTCAGATGAAATTATACAGATGTGCTATTTTTTTCTCTGGTTAAATTCAAGAGCTCTTTTCTGTGGGCTTCTGTGGAAGCTGGAGCAGAAAAATATAAAGAGCACACAGGGCTACAAACTGGAAAATTTTGACATACAGGCAGAAAATACAGAGCTATAATTTGCTGAACATACAATCAGAATATTTAAAAGCAGCTTTTCCAAAATAAAGGAAAAAAAAGTAGGTAAGTAACTGTGATAAAATAATTACAGCACATGTTCTACAGCTTTGATAAACACCATCTCCCCACACTTGCTCTTATATACAAACCAAATATAATGTATCAGTATAGATTGACTCTTACTGGATAACGTCAATACAGATTCTAGTTGACAATTTAGTCATAGTATAAGGTTTGTGATGTGAATGACAATTAAAAATATATTATTTTAGTGCTACAAATCCAATTGTATATAGAAACATGTTCAAAAATATTCTGGCAGTCAGAACAATGTTAGTTCAGCATGTACTTACTAATCACCGTTTTTGTTGCTATTCATTTCTGTTTCAGTTAGACTATTTTTATTGAATAGGCTTTTGGAAAAGCTTTCATAGATTAAAAAAGAAATGGGGTAAGGCTTCATTCAGAGATTTCCTTTCTTGCTTAATACACAAAATTGGAACAGCCAACAATTTACACATATAATCTGAGCATATCTTATGAGGAAACAGAGAGAGAAACAAAAATCTTATTGTAGAAGATTGTCAGAAAAAAAAAGGCAAATTAGCTGTTTTTGTGAGATTCCCTCGGAAAGCAGCACGAGCTGCGTTTTGTCTATGGGTATGCAGGAGACGCTGGTCCTTCTCGCACGCCTGTGGTAGATGGATGATACTGATGGCAATCTAACTGGAACAT
>JAUBOD010000819.1:3152030-3165184 GCA_032353885.1 Nothura maculosa | reverse complement strand
TGAGAGAATCTCAGATAGGTGCAATGTGAAATCTGAGGGATTTTATCTGAAGGACAGTGGAACTATTCATAGTTTTTTTGTTCTACTTACCACACTCCACTTCTGTCCAAGAACAACTGTTTAGTTGCTTACCTGTGTTTGTTGGTAGAAACAAAGGAACAAAAATTGCTTAAACTCAGTCATTCAGAACTATAATCTTACTAGTATTAGAGTAGGCTCACAGTTAAAAAAGTATACAAAAAATAAATCAACTTATACACTAGAGTGAGTATAAAGGCAATCTTGTAATTGTGCTACTTATTTGCATTATGTTAGGAAAACTCTTGAAACTAGTATTCATTCATTCTCAAAATCTCTTTTTTTCTATTACAAGGGATAGAGTGTAAAAAAGATATCTAGAGCAGATTACAAAAGTGTTCTCTCAGATAATGAACTACTAGAGTTTAATTCAAATTAACAAACTGAGTATCACTGGCATTCACATTCTAGAGAGTTACACATCTGTACTCACACATTTATGCGTTATGGTAGATCCTGGCTTTCACTAACAGAAATGAGAGGGCTGGTATCATGTGTACGAAGACTTTGACATTCAGAGGATTCTAGATAAAACACTACACATTTCACAAATGACAAATGTTTGAGGTAACCTGGAAGATCTGAGGGGGAAAAAAACAGATGCCAACCTCCAAGTTACAGCAGTCAAACAGCTGATTTAATGAAACTTACTGCTGAACATGTGCCAGCAAGACCCAGTACAAGGCTTCCTGACTTTAAGGCTTTTGTGTCAGTCTGAAGCCATGGAAAACTGTGATCCTGTATCAACTATAGAAAAGGAAGTTAAAGGCCTAATCTGCAGATACTTGCAGATTCTTGGGAATCATTATCTTTTAAATCTCTTAAATGATGAAAGTAACAGTAGGGCATTTAGAAAACTCTCCTAGTGAGGTATAGAAAAAAAAACTTTTCTTGCCCAGTAAAAAAGACAGAAAATGCTATTATCACATATATAGGTTTGGATTTTTTTTTTCTTTTTTCCTTCCCCCCAAAAAATTAATGATGAAAAGCAACATAAAGGTTTCAGGAAGAGTTAGAATGAACTTTTCTATGTTCAAATATTCTGAATGATGATCTCACTTTAATATAATCTCATGCATTCACGAGTTTAGTGTAAATATATTACAATAAAACATTACATACATTACTCAAATACTAATGAATTATATTCAGTTTCAGGTGTCAGACTCCCCAATAATTAAATTCCTCAAAGTAATGCTATAAGAAGTCAAGTTAAAATGATAATTTTCTATAGATGGAACATTTCTCATGAATCGAAAGCAGGTTGGAATCATGGTTCTGACACATGCAGGAGACTGAGTTGATGGAATCTCAGTGATATGAAGTTTTTTCTTTTTTGAAAGATTGAAATTCAAGCAATCTCTCACCATGGTCAAAATATTTCCAGTATAAGTTTTGTTGTAGGACAGGAGAAAAGAATTGTAGGAAACTGATTTCTACTAAAACCTAATATATTCTTACTGGAGTCAATCCATCTACTACTGTCAGTCAGTTATGACTTATTGAAACTCTCCTTGCTCTGGTAATGTTTTCCACCATGCAAGCTGGCTTGCACTAAAAACAGACTCACATTGTTGACAGAATTATCAGACAAACTTTCTTATAGTGTAGATAAAACTTATATCAATCCATACTGGTAAAGTTCATAGTTTCTCTAGCAAAAACAAACAAACAAGCAATATCCCAAACAATACACAAAATCCACTTTAGACAAACAGAACATCCATGCTGAAAGAGCTGCAAGCTCTTTTCCAGAGGTCATTAGGAAAAACTTATCCAGTCCTACCTACTGTACCTGTAACAAACTTGACTATAATCTTTTTCTATGTGGAATTCAAATCAAAAATACATATGACCATGAAAAAAAACAGAACAAAAAACTATTGTTTCTTTCAATGTTTTCAATTTGCTTTCCAGCTGGATTACAGGTAGACAGGGAAAAGAATGTGATGGAGATGTTTCAGTGAGTGGAACGCGTGGCTCTAGGACTGCAACGCTGCTCATGGGAACCTTGGTTGTGCAGCAGCCGCAGGCTCACCAGGCCCCGGTGGCAAACGCTGCTATGCATGAAAGCCTAACCCTAAATTCAGGAGAAGTTTTAATATGAGGAAAGGGATCCTGGCTTCTATGTTCCTTAATAAACTGTTTTGGAAGTGCAGAGTGGTGGAAGTTAAAATCAAGACTTAGCAAACTCTCTTCCTTGGAATAATTAACTTTTTCCGAGAACTGCTTGTGGAGGAAGCACTGTTGCATCTACCTGAGCATACACATACTTACAGATCAAAGAGTGCTCGTATTTAGAAGTCTCAGAAGAATATGATAACAAAGTCCTGCAAGCATCTTAAGGCATTTCCTGACTTTCTGGTATAAGATTTCCTGCTGCACAATACTAACCTAGAAGAGAGGCACAGCTCCTTGAGTTTTTACTAATAACATTAGCAAAACTTACATCTACTTGCTGTAAGACATGAGCAACCTGAATTACATTTTCAAAAAGAACATTCTTTTACACTCACCTGAGCAGTAACAATGCTGTCAAAAAGGGGTAAAGAAAAGAACATCCAAAACCAACAAAGAATGGAGTCTATTTATTTTATTTCATCTCACATTTGAGCTGTTAAAGCAAAGCATTCTATACATATTATTTAGCTATTTACTGCCACTCCACACCCATTATAGACTTTAATCGCAGAAGGACAAATGCAGGGACAAACTCATCAAAATAAGCTTGATGACAATGCTTCTTGGACTCCAACAAATACCTATTTAAAAATAAGATGCTTCAGCAACTGATCATGTTCTTCTTTTAAAAACAGTTAATGGCTCGATTTACAGACTGTTGAGATACAATGAGACATGTAGCAAAATGCAATGCTGATAATACTTGCTTTATTTTTACTAAGCCTCTGTGTGGGCCGAATATTATGGTAACAGTTGAGCTACTGATTAACCAAACACCTAAATAGAAAGAATCCTGTGAATGATGGGAACTTCTAGATACAAGATGGTATTTATTTATATAGGGGGAAAAAATCCTAATTGTCACAGCTAGGAGTTATTACCTGAAAATACTCGTGTGGGCATTTTAAATTGATGTGAGGCAGTTTTACAGCAGATGGTCATAGTATGATCGCAAGTTAGCTAAGGCAAAAACCCAATGAACAAATCTACGTATTTTGACCTGTTTCAAAGCCAACTAACGTTGCAGTGACTTTTGAAAGAAAAAGCACAATTCAGTTTTGTGTTGTTTCTTGCCACTAGCTCTAGCTGTGCAAAATTACACTACTGGAATATCTTTGAAACACTGCTGTGAGATGTGGAAAAACAAAAATGGAAATGGCATCATAAAGCCAGAATGGAAACTTGGCTGGAATATAAAAACATATTAAAACTACATTAAAATATTTTAATATCTCTTTTTGTTTTTTTTTCCCTACAACTTCTAACAGATGAAGCTGACTGTCAGCTGTGGCATCTGCAGGAATATCTGCTGGAAAACAGGCAGGGTGTTTTTATCTCTACAGCGAAATCGATCTGACTAGACTTAATGTCTAACAATTTCTCCCTAACAGGCTTCTAAAATGAAAAGTTATAATATTCTAGCTCTGTTTTTTGAGCAGACTTTTTCCATTAAGGTTGTTTATTGGTTTGATTGCATCACAATATATGTATGAGTGGATGAACAAAGAGCTGACTGGCTTAAAGAACTGTTTCTTCCAAAATGTTCTCCTTATTGTTTCAAAACAGGAAATACTTTCAAGTATTTTTCCAGTTGCAGACTGATATTTTGAAGAAGTAATGCTATGGTAAATTGCATGTTAATACTTCAGTGTAACATAGGCCATATTTATAATTTCTGAGCAATAATGTATAGGTGCTGTAAACAAAACACAAGAATGGAATTTTAATATAGAATAAATATTTCTTTGTAATTTTGCAAATTCTGCTAGAGCAACCAGAACATAAAGGTTTGTTTCTAGCCTTAAATCATATCTTGTAAAGTATTTTTAATTAATTTTTGACAGTGGTGTGGAATAAAAATAGGCCTTTGGAATTCAACCTTAGTAGCACTTCATATTGAAAGAACAGGAGCATCCCATACCATTCCACATTACTTTGCTATTACAAACAACAACTGCTGAAGTGGATTCAGCTGCTAAGCGTAGAATTCCACATTCGTGACCCAATGCAATTATGTGATGCTGAAATTATTTGGATATGCAATGTATTTAACTCAGATTATTTGTGCAAGAGACATCTGAAGTGGCTAATTCACATTTCACTATGCCTCAAATCCTTCCACAAAAGTACATCTCTGTTGATTACAAATACCAAATCTGCTCACACTTTATTATCATTTCAGAAAGTAAAACCACACCATCGTAACGTGTACTTGAAAAGTAATAATAGGTTCTCCAGAAACTCAGAAAATATGTGCATTCACTTATAATTAAAAGTAACATTAGGCACTAACCTGTTACGCTACAGTATACAAACGGTGAAAGAATGCTCCCAAAATGACACTGCTCACAGTGGAAAGCATAGACATTTCCTTTAAACAAAATCAATACTATAACGCTGCTACGTTTTGTTTTCCTAGCAGTAAATTCTCTTGGAAAAAAAAAAAGAGACAGAAAAAGAAGTTATTAAAACATGTTTTAAAATTCATCATTATATTTTACAGCTCCATATAGGAAGCTGTGCTTTTCTTAACCTAACATTATCTTTGCAAGCATCTCTGTGCATGCACTTTAGAAGTATAGGAGGGGAGAGATCCTCCTCTAGAAAAAGGACTGAGGAAAAGAAATCCTATTCCCTTGTAATCAGCGTAAATATTGTCAACTATCACAGCGGGGACAGGATTTTCTCCTTAGTCTTCTTCAGCAGACAACAGTTTTCTTCAGTCCTATCATTCAGTTTTAAAGTGGAATTTGTTTTATACTGCAGACAAATAGTACCCTAGCAGCTTGATTGGTTGGTGCTTAATGAAATTACTTGTGCTGATATTAGACACATTAGATACTGATTAAAACAGTTAATGATCCTTCTTGATTTTAAATTGCTGGTTTAGATTTGTGAGATGCCACTGAAATTTCCTTTTCCTTCCCTCCCTCCAATCCAGCCCTGTTCCTCCTTGTGCTTTTTCTGTTTCATCATGATCCTTAAAGACTGTGGCTCACTGACACCATCATGATCACAAACCAAGTGATAGCACAATGTTGAATACTGCACTGTTTGCAAGACACCAACACCCATTGAACAAACACTGCAACAAACACAGTCGTCTCTGAAATACAAACGGTGGCTTCAGAGCTGAAGCTCTTCTTAACTATTGACACATGGAGGATCATTAATAGAAAGAGAATTCCAAACTCAGAATAAACTTTACATTTTAAAATATCTGCTAAAAAAAGATAATCCCATAAATGTAAAAACAAGTATAAAAGATTTACTTCAGAGTTTGAACTCGGAAGACGGGGATAGATTGCAAGAAAATGGTATCAGAATGGCTTTCCTCAATGACAAAGCCATTTTTCATGCTATTCCTGTATAAAATATCACCTTTCAGTGGGAAATGTATATCTTATAGGCAAAATGACAATCATTACCCTTATACTCAAATACTGTTAATCTCTAGAAATACTAAGTTTGGAAACTTTGTCAGAAAAGGAGAAAAACACAGTAGTTTATGTATAGAGTTCCACTTTCCTTGATATCAAATCTTATCAAGACTCTTGAGATGAAATTATACTTACCAAAAAAAAGTTTGCCTGAATACTAAAATCTGCTGCATCAGAAGCTTTCATGAAAATAATGAGTGAATATTCTGAATTTTACACTTAATACAAACCTTAAGATCACAGAAAATAAAAAAGTACAAGTGTTTGTATATTTTAGCACCATTACAAAGTTAGGATTCCTATGTCGGTTTTGTCACTGTGGCTGTACCTTGCAGCTGGTGTAGCTAATGTGAAGCACACAGACTTCAGTGATCTTGGACAGAAGAATAATTGGATTTTCTGATCACAAGGAATCTTAGAAAGTTTGCATTTTCCCCCCCTTTTTTTGGTCTTTTAAAATCAATTTTGATCTTGATTTTTATTCAGCAGCCAGAGTGCATTGCTGTCAGCTAAATCCGAGTCCGAGTCCTTTTGGTCTCTGGATTGCTCTTATCGGTTCTGCTATCCCTTTGCCGTCTGGTCCAAGGCCCGTGCCAGGAGTCCAGCCCATACTTTGAAGCATTCTGTTTCCAATGTTGTTTTCTGGGATTGGTTGGGTGTTTTCACCTACAAACCCTGAGATTAAAGAAACACACAGCATTAATCAGCACTGCCTGCCATGTGGAGAGGAGCAGGATAATCTCCCTTAAAGCTTTAAACCTTCTTATTCCCCTAATTCATCTAATAGGTTGCTAGAACAGGCTGTCTTTGCACATGTTGACCCTTCTGACTGCATACGATTCTAAACAGTACAGTCTAAGGCTTCTGTTATTCTATGCTTTCAAAGATAAGCTTAGTTTTAAAGCATTACAAATTTTGCTGACGATTCTTCATATTCCAGTAGAACATTTTCCATGAGTGTCAAGGAACTCACAGATCACAGCCAAATCAGAGCCAAGATTACCTGTATTTATTACACAGTTCCCAAAGCTGAAGCACATCACAGTAGCATGACCATCTTTCTATTCTTAGCAATATTTATCAATTCTCAAGCAGATCTCTTGCAATAAAACACAACAAAACACTTTTGATTAAGCACTTAGAGCTGCTACGGAAGCAACTGATGTAGTATTTTGAAATCCAGCTATATCCTTACTTGCTTTGGGGTTTTATGAAAAGCTATCAGAGAGATTTAATACATGTGAGTAGACTTCTTAGTATGTTCAATGTCTTTTAATGCTTTCCTTCCACACCATAAAGATCTCAAGAGAAAATGCTTCCTGTTTTCCGCCACCTTCTAAGCACTGCAAGTGTTAATATAAAGGGTTTATTTTCCCATGAACACAGCATAAAGAAACATAAATGACAAATCAAAAACTTATTTTCTCTCAACCTTAAACTAAGCTTTTGGAGATGATCCCGGGAAAATCTTTCCCATATGTAGCTCTCTTGCACAATGGATACAAATGATACTTGATGCAAGAACTACCAGAGAAATCTAGCAAGTTACACTATACAAAAAAATTGAAAAGGGCTGATGTTTTGCAGTAATATGAACAATTGTAGGCATTTTTCTTTTTAATTTTGTTCAAAACACTCTCAATAGAACAGAAACACATTTGCCATGCTCCAAACATTAACTGCTTAACTTTCTACCTATTTATTCCAGCATGGTGTTTTTTTGAAGAATCCTGCAGCAGGAGACTGTGGTTTTGTGGTTTTGGAGACTATACCATCTTCAATCAATAACTTACGACTGACAAGCAGCTGGTTCATCATTATATTATCTTACTAAACAGGATCACAGCAAAAGTTGACCAAGCACTTTAAAAAAGCCTCATGTAACACACACAAGACCCACAATGGAAACTACATATACAGAGAGAAGACTGAGATGAGGTACACATTAAAAACCTTATGATGTCTGTGGTGACAAATTTGTATTACTCAAACATTATTCAGTACTATATATGTTTAAATTCAGTCAAACAGTGAATACATAAAAACTAGATGGCTTCCTAATATCTCCATTCCTAAGTCAAAAAAAAAAAAAAAAGATGGATTCAGTAGTTTCAAACCATTGAATATTGGTTTGAAACTGCTTAACGCTAGACTTAAAAATAAACTCTTGTAAGTCAGTGACTCTAGTCCCTAAGATTGTTCCTCTGGAGCTAACTGACACATAATTCAATGATGAAAGGTTCTTTTCTTTACAGTACCACACAGGCAGAGACAATTTTTATACACGCAAGTCCTTTATAATAACCAGTATAGAAAACACGCTTTGGGACCTTCATAATTATATCTTCAAAATAAAAAATAGAGGGAAAAAGGTCTAGAGGCAACAAAAGTAAATGTACAATTCACAGCTGGAAGAGTGTTTTGATCCACTTTTCACATGAACTTAGGGTAAAAACTGGCATGTGGTTTCAGTGTCTGTGGAGCAAGGGGACTTAGCAGGGAGGGCTTAGAAAGCAAGAACCACAGATCCAACAAGCACGAAAGAACACGGGTAAGAGTATACCATGGCCTCAAAGAACAGATCTACGAGTATTCTATATCAATACTATACACACATATCTACACTATACATGCATACCATATTAATAGCATACACAGCATATCAGCACATAGTATATCAATATATCTAAGAGTCTATATATATATCGTGACCTCTAAGAATTGGAAATATTAGTCTACTCATAATTCTGCCTAGATAACGCTGCTGGTCGCCTTGCAACCAATTAAACAACTTTGTCAGTCTACTTGGGGAAAAAAAATGAAGACTCTTTCATGCAAAATATGTACCCTTCTATATGAATTTTCATTTTCAAAATAGAGCAACCTCACAGAGAAGATATGTCAAATAAAAGATATACCAAAGAACAACCTGTACTCTGACATGTGTTATTTAATAAACTGATGTTTCTATTTTTGATTTTTCTTGAAGGAGCTGAACATGCTTTTCTTTTCTCTGACTGACAGGATAATTGGAATGCTTTTTGTTTTTAAAGATATTTAAGTAATTATAAAACATATAGCTTTATTACTTTTCCCTCCAACGTACACATTTTTTCTATCTCCAATAAGGACAGAAAAACCTGCCCTGCAACCTTCGGTTTTATTTTTATGCTTAGTCAAGTCCAAAAAAAAAAAGAGGAGGGGGGAGATGAAAACTTACCATGAACTTGGCTTTGGAACACACTTTTGGGCTCACATTCAAACAATATACTCTATCCAGACATTTTAGAAACCTTGTAGAACAGCAAGAAAAATGCAAACCCAAAAAGCCCTTCAACTTCTCCATATTATGCACTTTACACTTTGACTAACCACTCTCTCTTGCAAATGACACAAATGGATAGTTTTTAAAAATTAAAGAGATTTAATTCATGCAGGCAATTCTTTTGCAGTATAGTAATTTTTTTTATATAAATCTACATAAATACATATCTACATCTGTCAAAGTATTTCAAATGATTTATGAAAATTGCAGGAATGTTAATTTGAAAAGCAACATATTTCACTTGAATCAGAAGAATATGGATTTATAATTGCCCATTTCTTCCATTCCATGACCAATCTGCCATCAGAAAAAAAAAAATCCGAGTTTGCTTTTCATACACTTACAAAGACCGTGCTACGCTGTCTTACCCTCCCAGCTCCTAGTTCCTGTGCTTTGGGCTTTTATTTTCTAATTAAAAGCGGTAATTGTCCTTGTAATAGTCATCTTCAAGTTCAGTGTTTAATTCATGCCAATGGCACTTCTTAGACTAGCCAGTGGGTGCTTTTAGAGAGAACAGTCTAAGCCTTGTGAAGGGCTGTGCTCCCTCTGGGATGTGTTCAGTCCTGACCCACCCAGGAGCAAGAACAAAATCACTGTGCTATCCCACAAAAAAAGAGCTATGCAATATCACACTAGAGAGAAAAAAAGTGATACATGTTTTCTAAGCTTATTAGATTTTTTTTTCTTCCTACAGACAGAAAATGTGTTAGCAGGCATGACTCTTTTCTGGATGAGTGCAGACTACTACCAGATGAGTATCTGCCTGTAAGAGTAATCTGCCTTTCTGAGGTGAGGTGCAAAGACCGAAGGAACTGCCATGTTGCTGCACAATTCCTCTACTCCTCTTCAAGGCTCAATTGCTCAGGTACTCCACCTACATGGAGTAGAGAACCTATGACTGCAAAGAGGTGAATTGGGAAGGGAAAAAAAACCATACAAAAAACCCTCCATCAATTTTTTTCTGTTTTGGTATAATATTTATCATGGCATTAGAGGCAGGTTTCAATGAAAAATAAAGACATGCAATTTTTTCTTAACAGCTGTTGAAACAGGTATGTCCTGGTTAAACAGTACTCTAGCATTCAGTGCCATACCCTTGATTTTACAGTGATTGCCATGAGTTAATTTAATTCCATCTGTAAGCTAAAATCAGATCAGAGGTCTAATGCTGCTGCAGGCTCCACATCTGTTTAATCATTTTTGGATACAACAGCTTGCAAAAGTTCAGGTTTTAAATTTGCTTCATATTTAAGCAACAATGTTACGCTAGTGTACAACACTCTCAGTGGGAAACAAATGAGCTTATGTACAGTTTTGATCGAAAGATCTGTTTCACTTTACTTGCAAAATGCTTCTTCCAGAGAACGTAAAAGCTCACCAAGATATAGATATACATAGATATAGATTAATAATGGAACTGTGGCCCTATTAACCAATATTGTGACAGTATTTACTTTTATAGTCCTATTTTTTGATTAGACTGATATCGAGCATGCTGGCTTGTATCAGGGTAAATAAAATCAGAATATCACTAGGCTCAATCTTTTAAATAATCGCTTAAGAAAATGCTGCAGATTTTGTTGTTTCAGATATAGGAGACAAATGGAGTCATACGTTAATAATTTCGCCTCCAGCCACTAAACCATTTTTGATGTTAAGAAATTGTTTTTTAAATAGTGGTGAAAAAATGACATCGTACAGATAGACAGTCTTGGTCTTTCATCTTTCTTTTATATGATTAACATTTGTAGGTTGAGAACCAATGCCTTTGCAGAGCACAGCACTACTATTATTTCCTCTTCTATCACTCCTAGCAGCCTTAAATCCTTTAAATCCTTTCCTAGAAGGATCTCTCTTTGCTTGGGTAATTTTTGCAATACATGGCCTGCTAACCCTTACCCCCTACCCTGGATCTCACTTATGTCTATCACAGCAGAGCCAGTCCTTCTACCTCCAATCTTCCAAGGAGCATTGTGGATGGTAATTCACTTGCGTAATTGGCTCAAGAGATGAAAATCTTGTATCTGCCTCTCTTAGCCACTAATCTATCCAGCTGACTGCAAGCCTAATTGGCAGCTTGTTTAGTAATTTGGCTCCTAAAGTGTTGTATTGATGTTGGATAAACAGCCAATGGAAGGAGAAGCGATATATGCTGCTTCACTTTAAACGCTGGTGCACTTCCCCCTTATTTTCTGAAAGTGTTTAATATTCTCCCATCTATTCTTTTTCTTCTCTGATTCCTCACTAGATAGATCAGTTCAGAACTGCAGAACAAGAGGGACTGATCCTGGTGCCTAATGCAATTTTATGGGGAATGTAATCAAAATAATAACCTGCTACACTGTATCTTTTTTTAATGTCAATTCCCTGTAACTAAAAAATAGGAATCAGAATAATGCCTAGATGGCCATATTCTAAAAACAGTTTTGGAGGATTGTAGGGTCATTAGGAGCACAACTGACAGATCACATATTGTGGTCTTTAAAATCACTACCTGCTGTGGTTTTCACAGTTCAGTATATTATGGGTATATATTTAAAAAAAGGAGTAACAAATTGAGTTATAAAAATGCTCTATTATTTAGTCAAATATTTGGAATTACATTTTTAGGCATCCTTCCCAGTGAATTTTCTAAGAGTGTGTATCTAAGGAACAATGCTGGAATGACTGTAGTTCAGGCAAGGCTGCCTGCACTATTTTCTATTCCAGCTAGCAGGGTTATGGGACTGCGTTTCTGAAGCAACTTCTCCCCTATGAAACGTTCCAAGGCTGCATTTAAAACTCCTCAAAACCTGGCAAAATTGTTCCCTTCTGATAAGCTCTCCATGACCTTTATGAGAACTGTAACCCTACACCAAATCCTAGGAGGAAAGGATTTAAATTACAGTAATAACTCTCAAAAATGGACAGCTCAGTTATGGTTAATTCCAGCAGAAAGATTAAGGATTAAATGGATATTAGGACTATACACATTCCTGTGGTTCTCCACCTAATCTAAGGCAAAGTTGACACAGACTGCTACTATTTAGGAGGCAAAATTGCACTTTCATTTCCTATCCTATGCCTAGGATCATCTCCTGTCAAATTAGTCTTAATTAAGGATAAAGATTAATTCAGTAAAAGAAGGCAGTACATCTGCATGGTTTTTACTATGCACGGAAGAGCTATTTTTCTATTTATTGAGGTTCCATCTACCCTACTACTAGAGGCTCCTTTAGGAGGTAGCACACAATAATGAACTCTAGTGAAGAACCAAAACGAAGAGACTTTTGGCTAACGCTCTTAACAACAGAAGAACTCTAGTTCTTCCAGCATTCTAGACTAGTTTTGGAGAACTTTCTTACAAAAGGAAGATCTGGGGAAAACTGGAATTATTCCATTCCACTTGAAAACTCCATTCCACATACATCATGACCCATCCGGTGAGCTGCTTTGCCACAGATCTCACTCTAATCAATTCTCTTAAAAATGTAATCCCGTCACTTGGATAGGCAAGCAGTGCTCACCGACGGGCTTTCCACCAGTAACAGAGACATCCAAATGCAAATCTGAGGTGTTATATTAGCACTGGCAACGCCAAGGTAAATGTTGAAAGGTAAACTTCCCTAACGATCAAAAAGTCAAAATTTCTTCTCTATGTACTGGAAAGCAAAAGCAACTATTTTCTTTATGAAATCTCTATGAAATTCTTTATGAAATCCTAATAATCTATCTCAGCTTTTATCAGAACCCTTTCTATCATTCCTTAGAGCGTCTACAGAAAGACAGAAAATAGCAATCTAAACTCGCCTGTGCCTGGAAACCTGATCAATGAACTTAATATTCTCACATTACAAAAATATTTTCTCATATCTTAAGCAGTTATTTTTATTCCTCTGAAGTGGCAAAACCCTTTTGCATAAAGCTATCAAGTCACCGCATAAGCCTCTCTCCTTCTTCAGAAAGTAAATTACAGGCTAACAAACCTTTCAGAAAAGTGAATTTTGCATAAGCTGTGGCTGGTTCTATTTGCAGCAGTGCAGGACAAAGAATAACTAGTCACACGCATGTGAGAGGTTGTGGTGGAGAGATGCACTAAGAAGTTGCCTTGACTGGAGATTAAACAACAAAAGAATGCATATGTATTTACT
>JAUBOD010000819.1:3071444-3095895 GCA_032353885.1 Nothura maculosa | reverse complement strand
AAGCAAAGTTTCTGTAAACTATCTCTAAACTTAACTGGCATGTGGAATCTCCTCAAAACATTATAAAATCTGCCAGTGTTTTCATAACAGTAAAGTCTTTCCAGATTGTTATAATATAGCAGGCAAACCTACTTGGAAACATGATAGTGAGAATGCAATCTACTTAATAATCTATTACAGTCCTTTTTAAAAAGTTATTATTTGGCATTTTACGTCGAACAGAGAATTACACAATGAAGATGGAAGAATGCTTCTCATACGATTGCACTGATTTAGTGACATGAGTATATTCCAAAAATAACTTATAACCACATCATTGAAAAGTTGCAGAGTATGAATGGCTTCAGTCTTTTTATGTTACACGTCTTACAAAGTAAAGAATATACTTAGAAAAGTAGATCTCCAGCTGACCAGAACGTCACCAGTTTACTGCATGCAAGTGGGTTATCTTCCTGACATGGTGATATCTTCGAGTCTGGACCTCTCAGCCTACACCCTTATCCTATATCTAAATCTTCACTGTACTGTACTGGAGGTTAATACAAGGAAGACTGGATGCTCTCCGTTCAGTTGCCAAGGATGACATCAACCTATTATGAATCTCCCTTCTCAAGCACTAACGCACTCTTTCTGCTGCCAGTTTTAGAGCTCCATCCTCTGCTATGCATTTAGAGCCCCACTGCTAGGAGGCTGCCTTGAGCTCGTCCGCAGCCGCTCTGGCCCCAAGTGCTCCCAAGCAGCTGCACTGCTCTGCTTGCTACGCACAGGCTGACGTCAGACAAGGTCTCCTACCGGTCTCTGCTGTTCCCAGTCCTCTGTGGCAGTGGGTCGGCAGCTTTTTGCCACAGATTAACTCAAAAGAAAATATATTCACAAAAAATGCCACTAAAGGCCTTAGGAATCCCTACGAACATCTTCCTGGTTTCTGGAATGCAACTGTCTAAACCATGTAGAGAGAGAGGTACACAGTCGAGGTTGGCACATGAGACACATTCCCAGGGCTGGGAAACAGCTCAGGAGAAGCACAAAGACCCTGATACCGCACTACAAGGACCGAGACTAGCAGAACCGACCAGCTTGAGCACAAAGACGTGACGAGGCTGCATTGCCTTGTTTGCCAAGAGAAGTATTTCTTGATTTTAACTGGTCTCAGTAAATCTGTATAACTCCTGCTTGCTAAAATGCTTAAGAAAAAAGAAGAATTCTGCATTTGTTTCTGGCAAGTAGAATATGAACTGAATAATACAACAGCAACAACAACCTTTTCCTTTAACATTTCAGTATTTTAAAATTACTTTATTTAATAAATAGGCATCTTTTGCTTATATGCTCTACTTCAAAGCTCTTTGCTCATTCTTCTTAAACCACATGCGCTATAAACCCTATTCTGCGTCACCGACTTTAAATTTGATCTATAAAAGTCATTTTACATATACCACAAATAACAATATATGCCCCAGTTTGAATATTAAAGCTGTAATTCAGTTTCAAGGTTCTTCTGTCAGTATTCCAGGATCACACTCTTTTTTTCAAGATGCTACTCAAATCCTTCTCAGTAAATTCACAAACTACCACAAATCAATAGCTTCAAAGTAGAAGCACTGCATCAAGAACTTCACTGGCTTTTGATTCTTTTCTTTTTCTCTCCACACACACAGTATTGAGAAGCTGGCCCTACAGTATAATAACAAAAATTAACACACATAAAAATATATATTTACTGATCCCATGTTCATAACCTGTTAACCTCTCATGCTCTCTCCTCTCAGTCCCCAAATCCTGTAGGACTTGCTGGGTATTTTCTTTCCACATTCCTACCAAAATCGAAGAGAAGGTCTCAATAGTTGTTAGACAGAAAAGCACACAAGCCCAGATTTACAGCCCAAATTCCACCAATTCTCTATTCTTTGGATTTTGTTGACTTTAAATGCTCAGAAACATCTAACTAATACAAAATGCCAGGCTCAGGCTGGATGGAATTTAACCTCTGTGAATCTGGATTACAGTCTCAAGAGAGACTATTTTCCCTCTATAAAGCCTGAGATTGCATCTTATCATCTATCATTTTCACAGCAGTGACTATATTGATATCAGCACATTAGGTATAGTGAGCATATTTCCTAAAACTGGATGAGTTATTGAAGAGAGCTTACCTTTTCAAAAAGCTAAGCATCATACTTATAAGCGTACTTACTTTCTTCTTGTTAGAAAAAGTATCACAAACATTTGGACTGTTTTGTTAAATATGATTAGTAAGCCATATACAACTACAGTTGATATCCTGGCACACAAAAGATGTTTCTGTACAAGAGATGTTTTGTACATTATTATATACTTTATATTTCTAATTTTCTTTAAGGTACTTTACTGAAGGAAACAGTTCGCATGAATAACCTTATAAAATTGGAGACAAATGAAAAATAACACTTTTCAGCACAAATCTGTCTCCTGATATATGTCCTACTTTCTCTTTCTTCTGTAAATACCTAAGCATACAAAACAAAAGCAAAGGTACGTACTCCTAAAGTAGGAAACCTGCCAGCCTTTAAGAGAAGGTGAGTAGCATTTTTGTCATATGATCACAGTACCTCATCAATTTTTATATATATTTAATGCTAAGTATTTTACACTATGCCAGAGCTTGCTTTATGTTTTTAAGCCCATTAGCAAATTTCAGCAGACAATCAAAGGACAGAGTAAGTAACACCATCAATTCAGTGCTATCGCTCAGGGGAGACACCAGCCTGAACTCAGCAGGTATTTGGTATCTTGCTGGCTTGGACCAACTCGCAGCACACGCTGCCTCATTTTCAAACTTGCGATTTGTTAGTTGACACGAGAATTGTATGTGCTGGCACATTTAAGAGACAGGAAAGGAAACTGGGGTTATTGTCAGGAGCAGTAAAAAGAGTGAAGTCAGAAGAAAGGGGAAGGGGAAGCTCAAATTACTGTGGCTAGGGGATTTGGTAAAGTGGCAGTAGTAAGAAGTAGTCCCTAGGAAACTCGAGTTCTTCAGTGGTCAAGAGGAATTCTATTTGCTGATTCTGCTAGGTGAAATCTAGCAAAGTGAATCTACGCACCCACATCATCAAGTGGATATACCAGCAACATCTTAAGAGGACTTTCAGAGTGCATCCATTTTTCCATCCCATAAATCCAAAAGCAAATTGTTCTCAAACTTCATCAAAAATACTTAGAGTTCATTGACATCCAAAATACAGAGAACAAACTAGTCGCTTAATATTTTGAAAACATCATTAGGTACTCATTAATAGGAACATTTACTCCCCTTTAATGCACTTTTGGTGAGAAAAAGATATAAAGAGATCTCAGACAAAGGCTAGGTATAAATCAAAGATCTTGGATCATCTTGCTCCTCCACGAAGAGGTTAATAATATCAAAAATAAACCCAAATCCACATCTCCAGGACAATTCCAGCACAGCTTAGCCTTCCTCATCTTAACATGCTATTGCATATGGCAGAAATACATGTTAATGCCTGCCGAAAGAAAACTATACTTTAACCAGTCACATTTATGTCCATTTTTAAAACAGAAAGAGATGCACAGTAGGTAAAGTCCTGTTAAACTCTCAAGGATTTTTGGCCAGGTGGAATTGACACTGTGAGAATGAACATGGATCCAGTTTTGGACTATCACTTTAGGGAGAAAAGTGTTGAAGGGCTTATTTGGCTCTTTTCGGAAAGGTTTGCCAGCCTTTCCCAAATTCTTCACAGGCAAGTTCTCAAGTGTTTAATGCTTAGAATGCTTAGACTTAAAAGATGTGTTGAGGAAAGCTCTAAAGAAAAAAAAGTCTGCTCTACAAGAATTTGTGCCAGGCATTTTGCCAAAGGATAGATCATTAATGGTTTCAATGATCTCCCCTCAGAGATGGGGCTGCCAAGACAAATCCTCTTAGTTAGACTCGAAAGGTTAAGTGAGATCAAAAAGTCCCACCTCTCTCCAGCTGTGGGCACATCTCCAGTCTGATAATTTTGATAAAGAAATACATGAATGCTTTAGGTGTTTATGTTTAATTAGTCCGATGCCAGCAGAGTTTCAAACAACTGGTATTATATTTGGGCTTGTGTCTGATTTCATTAGCTCTCCTAACAGCCTACCAGCTCTGTCACCCTACTGGAATAATCTGTTTTGCAGAAGTCAAGGCCATTCGAGACCCCTGGGCTGCATGTGCACTGACAGCATAGTTGGCCATTTTCAGTTTCTACAGTCAGATAGGGTAAAATAAAGGGGATACCAGATGTACCTGAATCTCCAGGCAGTTTTCTGTGTCCCTTTAGGTTAAGGTAGGCAAGAGATCCTGTTCTATTCTTCTGAAGGCACAAGAACTAATTGCACTTGTAACGCGCTTTGAAAGCCACCGAGAGCACACTGGCCAGTACCTCAAGGATATTATTTACCTTCCAAAGCCAATCGTCTCAGCTGCCACCTGCTCCCTAAAGACTTGGAGGCACAAAAGGCAAGAATTAATCTCATTCCAGAATACTGCTTCTACTTTATGCAGCAGGAAAGACATAACTGATAACGAGACTGTTCAGTTTTCACATTTAGCATCCTCACAATGTAGTTGGCAAAAATGAGTGCTGAGAGCTATTGATTCAAACAGGTCCTCCACAGTGCAAGGGACCCATTCCTATTATGAGATTAAGTTTCTTTGCCTTGCTAGTTTAAAGAAAGGACTGCTTAGGAAACATATCTTAAAGAAAGGACTGCTTAGGAAACATATCTTAAAGAAAACTGTTCATTTTTGGCAAAGAAATAGAGATCACTTAAGCATGTTAAGAAAATATGAGCATTAACTGAGAGAAGATCACTGCCTTCTGTAAAGGAACCAAGGAGAAACAGTGGGTCAACCGTCCCCAATAATCTTGAATGATGTTGCCCTCTCTCTGTCAAATGGAGGGGAAAAAAAATCTACTCTCTCCATCACAGAGCGCCAACTTAGTACAATTAGTAGTTTCATGCCTATTAATCTAGCACTAAAATTGCACTAATTAAGGACCTGCTTTTCCAAGGTCCCCCATCCCCGAATACATCACCACAACTAAAAGCAGCAAGGTAGTCACTTGCATTGAAGTTTGCCGCGTCCAAGTGAAAGAGATTCTGAATTGGCTGCTCTCAAGATTAACAGCTTTGACTATATCCAGAAAAAAAAATTGCTAGCAATGCATCACATTGACTCTGTTCATGGCTTTTCATTCTAAATGCACTATTCTGTCTTGTCTTGCTATACACAAATTTCAACAAAATAAGGATTTTTTAAAAAATGGAAAAGGTGCTCAGTATAAAACAGTCTCGTTATTTTGAAAGAAACAGCTCCATAGTAAAAAGATGCAAGAATTCTTTTCCACAGAAGATACATGTGAAATTACCAAAAGTACTGGTATTTGGTAGATGTAAGCAAGATAGCATGATCAAGTACAGTACCTTTGCTGCTCTAAAATTAGAAAGATGTCCTATAGATTTAAAATTGGGATCAAATTTTTTGTATTACAATCTTTAATCTATGATTCCACTTACATTCTTGTACCTTTGTTTCCATGTTTCAGTTTACTCCATTAAGTATTCATTACATCAATTTATGACCATTGACACTTTTTTAGCTTCCTCCCTCTTTCTTGCATTTCTTCCAAGCAAGGAATGCAGCAAAACCAGACACACTCTATGTATCATGCACCCTCAGGCTGTTGCTTGCAGTGCTGCTTTCCAAGGTAATTTTTTTCTGTGTCCTGATTGTTACTAGCAGTTAGGTGATCTCAAAAGCCCCACGACAGTGAGAGATACATACTTAACCCAGCTAAAACAGACCACATATTTACATGAGCTTTCTTAAGGGGAATAATGGACGCATGACACCTCGGCTTCGCTCTTTCTGGAGCCCTTTTCTCATTCTGGAGTAGCTTGTTTTCCTCTTTCTTGCGTAGGTTGTAGGCCTACAGAGTACATACCTTTGTCTAAGAAACCTAATAGGCTTATAAAATTGCTGCAAATTAATCTTTTACTGAACTGTAAGCCAGACATTTTAGTGTTTTTGAGTATATTTGTAACACTACTAGAAGTGTATGGATATCTCTATTACTGAAATAGAGTAAATGGGTAGGACTGATTTTGAAACTTTAGAGATGCAAGGATTGCCCCACCTTACTCTTAAAGGAGTCTATTAGTAGCTGCATTGTTACCATATATGCTTGCATAAATATTTTGAGCACTAGTTTTACATTAATAAACAATTAAAGTAAGGCATAAGAACCATGCAATGGAACTGTACCTTCATATTAACTTTTCAAAAAACAGATGTGAGCATATTGACACTATTTTTAGATGCACAGGTAAGACCTGTAATTAAGCCTGATCTTTGCCTAAGAAAACATCTGTTTTAGTCACCATGTAATTAGTAAAATTAATGAATTCTAATCCACCCACACAAATGATTTTTTTTAACTCTGAAATCAATCATTTCAACACCCAAGATGCTTTCAACTACATAAATTCAGCAAAAAGTGATACTGTAGAAAATTACATTCATAATTTGTAATTGATCTTTGTAGTTAAGTTTGAAATATTTTCTAATCCTGTCCCTCTGGTGTCAACAATTAGTTACAGATCAAATCAAGTTTCTCACACACAGGCCCTGTCAGAAAACAGATCCGAGTGCATAAGTATATCTCCTGCCTAGGTCCAATTATCAGTACATTTAAAATAAAACAAAACAAAAAAAAGTCTATCTCCATTTTATTAGAGAGCAGTAAGTACAATTTCACAATGCAGATCAGCCATTAAAGAATAGAATGATAAACTCACTTTAAATATTTTACCCTAAAAAGAAGTTACTTTCAGACAAACATGAAAGAGCAGCCCACCTCGCTTTGTAAGAGGCTGGCAATGGATGGGGACAGAAACAAGACGTAACCGGAGCCGTGCAGCAGCGCAGACCCCAGCGGCAGCCAGTTATTGTCCTCCTGCTCTAGGGGGACAACAAAGGGAGGCTGCTGCTGCCTCGCTCTGGGTGGTCACAGCTGGATTCTAATTCAAAGGGGCCATTTGGATCGTCTGGATTAAAAACCTCCAGTGCAAACCTACATATCTGTTCATTTGCTGTAATTCTTTCCATCTCCCTGTGAATCAGGGAGAAAACCATCTAACAATCTCATAAGCACTTGTTTTATGAATCTGGCCCTGAGTCAAGAAGCTGCAGTGAAAAGTCTTTTAATCACCTTCTGATCAGAATTTACTGGATTGTATCTAAGTTCAAGGGTATTAAAATGTGCAGAGGAGACTATGAAAAAAATGGCTGGGTTATAGATTTTAACTTCTTAACTAGAAAATTGAATCAAAATAGATTTTCTAATTTACAATGAATCAAAAGAAAAAACATTAGACCATAGCAAAAGTGGCACAAATGTATCAAAAAGCAAATGAATAAACATTTGAAAAGATTTATTATTAGAAATTGTAATAAATTTTGGAAAGATGAATGGATTTTAGTTAAAAGGTATAACTGACAATTTATTGGGCGGGAAGATGCATTATTTTCCAATTGTTATCCACCTACAGTAAAACTGATTTGTGTCCTATTGTATTTTATGGAAAAGGAGAGAGCAACTTTCAGTGATTTAGATTAAATGTATTAATCATAACCAGGCACTGTGAACTATATATCTACTATTAAAGAAGATTTTTGACATTTAATTCTGTAGCAATATTTTGGCTCTGTACCACTCTTCCTAAATCCAATTCCTGCTACAGTTGGCAGATTTCTCCCTTTTAATTTTATGAGGCTTAAAGTAGCATTTAACCATCCATGCGGTAAATAATGCAGGATTAGAAATATTTAGTGTTTTGTTTCCCTTTGAAGAGTACTAATCCATCAACCGACAAATATTTTTAAAACATTTCCCACATTTTAGTAATATTAATACAAGATAAAATACAGTAACATACTCTATTTAAATGAAGTAAATGAAAAACACACATAATATGTTGAATGTATGCATGTATGTTACTGAAATAGGTGAATTCATTTAATAAAGATACCAGGACAAAGAAAACTTGAGTAAATATTTTAGTATTTAACCATTATATGTAACAAAATAATTACACAGTTATATTTTGTGAGATTACTGTGAATAAAGAGTTCTAACCCCCCTAGCAGAAGGTCTCAGTCAAAATATTTATGTCCAATTTTTTTTCTTTTTTTTTTAAAGTAGTAAATTAATTTTTCAGATTCTTTTGCATAAAAGCCATATATTCTAAATGGTAAACTTCTAATACATAATGTTCTTAATTCTAGACAAGCATTTTGTTTTCTTTTTTTTTCTCCAGTTTGGTAATATTTTACAGAGAAAAAGTCTAAGCATACAGTTTTAATTTGTACTGCCAGCCTAATACTGTATATATTTAAGTATTTGTATCTTTTACAACTAATCAAACTGGTATAGGTGGGACTGTCAGGAAAAATAAGAGAGGGAGGAGAATAGGACACATTTTTATCTAATGCTCTTTTAAAATTAATTTCACAATACTTTTAAAAGTATATACTTTTCCATCTCCATATCAAGAAAGCCCTAGAAGTTTGCCCATCAACTGACAGAAAGAAAATTGACTGCATAACTGCCAATCTCAAATCCCAAACACTCTGTATAAATTTCTTGACCCTTAAAAGTTCAATCTGCAAAGACGCTATGTCAATGTTGAGAAACAACAGATTAAGAAAACCCATATGTGTGCATGCAAATTTCTAAAAGTAACTTGTGAAACGAGGGGATATCTACAGTTAATACAGAAAGGAGGAAGAACAAGTCATATACAAAAAAAACCTAAAAAGCAGTGACAAAAATGCACACATGAGAGATCAGACGCAAGCCTGTAATTCAGCTGAATTAAATTGCACATCCATGGAGAGTGTTGGCCTGCGAGGGCTCATGTGATCACTTGATCACTTGTATGGATTACACAGGTGTTCCTTTTTAAGGTGCAATTTAATTCACTATTCTTAGAGCTACCTCCTACAAAGTCTATAAAACACATCTGGTCAAATAAATAAAAAACCACACAAATTGCAGTTTATATTTTCATTATAAACTAAGCAAAGCTATATAACACTAAGTCTCAATCTTGGCTTTATAGTAACGATCTGACAGACCTCCTGCTAAAACAACAACAACAACAACAAGTCAAATAATTCTTTTTCATCTATAGCATTTAAAAATCAAGTTGTAACAGAGCTAGAAAAAAAAGGAGAAAATATATTGCTTTTAGAGTTGCATCTTGCAGATGCTCCACAATAAAATCCACATGACAATAGGCTTCATCTAGACCGTGTTAGCCATCGGAACGCCAACGGGTGACACACCTCTATGAGACACCCCAAGTGCCATTATGGAAGTCGTTTCCCAGGGAACAACAATTGTAGGGAATGCAGCCCAAGTAACAGCTTACTGCTATCCAAGATGCTCTGTGTGCATTGAAAGTGCTCATTCTCCTCCACTTCCCTCTTTGGAGGAAAAATGTTTCCTAAAGAAAGACAAAGCTGCTCTTGTCAGTGAGTGCGGAAACCACTCCTGAATGAGTTGTTACAGCTGAGCAAATGCTAGCAACAAATGATGTCAGCAGCTGAGGACACCTACCTGATGTTCTGTTTATTTCATATGAGATTTACTGTTTATTTCCAATTATGGGATCAACTCCTCAATCCCATCCCCCTAATGTTTTCTTCTATCAAATCAATCAAATTTTAAGCACAATACAAGGAAATTATGACTCTGAACTTGATACTGCATATGAGATATTATTAAATTAGTATTTATTCTTCTCGATGTTGCTTCAAGCTATTATTAGATGGCATTTTCTGGGAGAATGGGTGACTATGTTAGAGGATAGGGTTTTTTGGTTTTTTTTTGTTTTTTTTTTAAATGAGATTATGCTTAAATGCAAATTCCTTCTGCTAAACTTACATTAAAATATAAAACATCACAGAACCAATAAGGCCTTTAGAAGTCAAAGCAAGCAGGCCCCAAATGTCCATCATCTGGGCCCAAATGATGGCCTAGCAGGCCCAAAAGGACCATCATGAAGCCAAACACCAGAAAATGATTTCTCTGTCACAACTGGCAGATAGCAAGAGGAATAATTACAATGATGCATATGTTGAAGCCGAAGATTTTAAGAAGCCATCATTACTTTTAAAGAGTACATACAGTGAACCATATTTAACCTGTTCAATATATACAATAAGAGAGAAGTCATTATGAGGAAGAATGAAAGAGATGTCCCTATCCTACTTGCCCTGGTTTAAGAGTCAAGCATAGTTTTGGGTGACTATCACTTGGTTAAAGGTTAAATTCAAGACTACCAGTCCATAGCACTTGTCACTATGATTCAACTGCAAGATACATTAAAAAGCTAATAAAAATAATACAAACAGTACATTTGGCATTTCTGAGACTAATGCTTGATGGCTATTACCTTAGTCAAGTGCGATGCCATTTTTAACATTGTGTTTAAAGCGGAAGTACAGGAAAAAAGATTAAATCACTACTTTTACATTAGCCAGAAGTTTTTTTTAATATAATATTATTATTATAAGGCCTCATCCAACATGCACAAAGATAAATTAAAAATGTATTCTAACTCAAAAACAAAACATTAATTATTGAAAGAGTTCGTCCAAGCCAAGCTACCAGCCTAGTGAAATGCAAGAGCATTGTCTGCACAGACCTGAGCACCAGATGTGGCTACTTCAGATGAAAACTCACAAACTGGTCCACAGAGAGTCTTGTTTTGCTTTTTGACTCAGTGGCCTAACTTAGTGATTGCCTTGATATACGAGTAACAACCATACACTTAGCCTCTTGTAAGTGTAACAGCAAAAAAACCCAAACATTTGGGCATTAAATGTTTTCTATTTATATGTGAGGAGAGAACTATATGATTACATTGTCTGAATACACTTCCTTAGATTGAACAGATCTGTATATAATGCTTAGGAAATGCATCTTAGAAGAAAACTCAATTTTTTGCCCTGTGTCCCTTAAAAGTCTGCGTAAAAGCAGTGATATAGACATCAGACTCCTTGCTGTTAAAAAGGAAAGGAGGTCACCATCGCTACTCTGCTCAATGAGTTGAGTCTGCAGTGTTCATTTCTCAGGATATTAATCTTTCTAAAAGTATTTCTGCTGCTCTTCACTGTTACCATCTAATAGGAGTAATTACTTCTTGTTCTGTGTTATCAGATGTCACAGGTATTAGAAGAATTTCTTTGTCATTGAAGTATCTAAAAAAATCCTATAAAAAGTGATAACTTATAATTATAATAGATTATAATGCAAACACATGTATTGCAACTTATATAGCTGAATTTTCAGACAGATGCAGCAGATGTGCCTACAAACATAAACAGTCATTAAAAAGGTTAGAAGATCAGAAGACTCTGCATTCAAAGGGCTCTGCACTCATCCTGTATGTGCATTCTTGCCTCAACACAGCAGTCTAAGAAGTGTATTCGCATGTCAACCTTGCTTCATGACACTATGTAAATGATGTATTAAATACCTGGAGGTAACTGAATTATTGTTCTTTAGTAGATCAGCCTGCATTTTTTTCATAAAAGGAACCATGATACCATATAAGAGATATGATCCCCGGAAGGTAAAATGGGCTTCTAAGGACAATTCAGAAAATGTAGCAGAAGATAAACATTTTTATTATTATTATATATATACACTCACAGTATATCTTCATCAGTTGAAACTTGATCACCTTTTTACAATTTAAAGGAAAAGGCAGTTTTTAGGGTAGCTAAGCCATGTATCATCAATGCCATGAAGCTAACCTATCAGTTATAATAGCTCCTATAAAATACCAGAGTGAAATTGCAATAAGCCCAGA
This sequence comes from Nothura maculosa, assembly GCA_032353885.1. Taxonomy (NCBI): domain Eukaryota; kingdom Metazoa; phylum Chordata; class Aves; order Tinamiformes; family Tinamidae; genus Nothura; species Nothura maculosa. The sequence goes on along the minus strand of JAUBOD010000819.1, from coordinate 3,083,988 downwards.
AAATGGGCTACAAATCCCAGATATGCTCAAGCAAGCACTGAACCAAAAATAAAAATAGGTAGATAGGAAACCAAGAACTAGATAGCATTCATCTAATTCACAACCACTAACAGCAGAGATCATAGGCCAAGGTTTTAAAGCATCTTATTCAACTCCACATGGCAATTATCGGACACAGACTTCAGCTATTAAAAACCTTTCCTCTTCAAATGAGTTAAATTTCTAGCAGTTCTTTTCTACTGTCTGCATATGCAATATCTCTCATTTCTCACCAGTACCTTATTTTCTTTAGGCAAACTAACAATGTCCTAAACAATAAAGAACACAAATCTTGCAGTATTTTTCATGCTGGAATATATTTATTGCATATTGCTAGTGAGTGTCCTACTTTTTCCTCTTCTTCCAAGCAGTATTCATATAAAGAAAGGAATACTCACTTCAGTGAGTACATTTTATCTTAAAAAGTCCATACTCTTCCCCATACTGCCTACAATAAACTCTTAAATATTCATTAGAATTCTATTTTAGAAAATAAGCTGTGGAAAAATCCCAAATGGATCATGTACAGAAGCAAATATAGCTGCATTTTTTTTCTTTCATTATAAACATCACTATTCTTAAAGTTAAATACACTGAAAAACAACTGTCACTTGTGGCCAGGCTCTGAATAGACTCATGTGAAGGTACATGCTACGTGTATGGTCGGTGCATGGCAAGCCTTACTTGCGTTTTTTTGGTATATGCCCTTTTCCTCTCACAACAGAAATGAGCTAAACAAAGGAGAAGGAGAATAGATTTTCAGAAAGGACTTTGGAGAGAGGGTAAGAGATCAGTACAATATTGTACTATATAACCACTGTAGAATGTTTTGGTATAAGATAAAATTGAATAATCTGATCTGGTCTGATAGCTTGTTTCTGAACGGGGGACACAACATGCTTTTATATTAGGTAAATATGGAAAATCTTCTTAAATAAAAGAACAAAAAAAACTTTTCTATCATAGCTCAGAGCAAGTGGTGGGGAACAGTTTTAGACTGCTCCTGTGATTTGAGTGAGCATATATAAATATTCGATTATAAAGAACAGCAGAGTCTTAGAAAGACCATAAAAAAAAGCAAACAAACAAAATAATCAGCATTGGCATGGCAGTTTTACCACTCCCCTACAGTCTTTCCATTCAATTATTTATCCACAACATTAGGAGAGAAGCATAAGAGGAATAAACATTTCTTTTGAGTTGTAAGAGCAGCTCATGTTACCTCACAATAATAGCAGCACCTACCAACGTAGTCTGATTTCCTGAAGGCTTTTTGATGTTTCTTGTTGGCATTCCATGAAGATGACTAAATCTGCTCTGGAAGCCTAAAACAAAAAGTGGAAATTAATTCAAGAGTATTTCCTATACCACATAGCACTTTTTTATCTATGCCATTGATTTCAATTTTAAAAAAATATATATACATATATGTGTGCACGTGTATACAGACAAATTTAGCACCTATAGAAACAAAGAACTGGAAAACTGTGGAAAAGATTACATTGTCATGAGAAAAAAATACTTTCTGTACATTTTATTGCTGCAGTTCCACTTTTAGGCAGTTTGTTACATAAATCAAGCATACTATTTTGATACAGAAGAATGATTTTGGATTGCTTAAAACTTCTTTAGTATTAGCACTAGAAATTTTGAAATCTGGTGAATAAGCAGAGACTAGATTCACTGAAACAATCCCAAGTCTATGGAAAATAAGCCTTATAAGAGAATTCAATGCATTCAGTGTGAAGAGTGATTCGACCAGTGCTCCAATTAAAAAGAGAACTCTCTCTAGATGTGAAAGGAGGTCCTTGTGGCAGATGGAAGGCTTTGGCAGCAAGCTCAAGTCTCACAACTTCAGCCTTGATAGGAAAGTAGGTTCCTAACTGTGAAAGCAATCAAGAGCTGGAACAACTTACCGCTAGATACACTGAATATGTAGTTGCCAGAAATATTTGAGACAGACACACAAAGAAAAACAAAACAAAAAGGAACAAGAAGCACAATGTTCTCATATATTCCTAATACTCCAACACTACATCCTAAAATTACCAGAAAAGCTAGCAAAAAAAAAGTAATATAAAGACTCCCTTTAAATAACACAATAATTCTCAGTGCAAACCTTATGACAACAAATAAAAGCAGACTATCAAAGTGAGCAACTTTCCTACTCTATTTTTTCTAACCATTGACAGTTTTCTAATTGTCATTTAATTATGTCTTTAAAATAAAGTAGCTTAGGGGTAAGAAAATTGTTATGTCCCAGATCTTGTCATCATTTTACACGTTATACAACCCGCAGTTTTCCACCAAGTCCAAGTGATTGTACAGCTGTATTTGGTTGTTACCTACCTCTTCTCCCAGAATGGGACATAAGAGGGAAAGCACCAGTTAGGATACTTTCAAAGACTGGATCAGGCAATTCTCTTTCCAGTTCTGTAGAATCCTCCTGTTCCCACCAGGGAATGACTCCTGTAATTCCACATGCTCCGCCAGATTCATTTTCATGAAACCAGTCACTTTGCTCATCGTCACCTGCATAAGGACAGCATCCCCCCAAAGCCCCCAAAAAGAAGGAGGAACAGAGAGAATACAAAGAAAAAAAAAATCGGATGTTACTTTCAATAAACAATCTGGCAAGACAATTTCTTTTGTTTTATGGATGTAAAACTATATAGAGCATTGAACATAGCATTTCTATTTGGAAAAATGTCTCTCAGAACCATTACAAGCATTGTCATCAATGAAAACACACAAAATGTAATGTTCTAAAACCAATTTAGAATAGCAAAAAACAATAATAAACTAGCTAATCCTTTGGTGATAACTGCAGGGAAATCCATTTAAGTAACTGCACTTTCCATATTAACAAAAAACAAGCCTTAATCTCCTGTAGGGAATTAAAAGGTATAAAACTGTGAAACTAGTTCTTTGCAGCTGATAATGGTATATAATTAGCTTAATTTCATGATTTGTATGGCTAGTAAAAGGGCAAAACAATCGTGAACAGATGTGACTAAATGAAATTAATCTGATTAAGTTCATTTAGAAATAAGTTTTGAAAAAGTCAATTTTAAATGAAAACTGACAGTGCCATTTGATGGAAAATCATACTACATTATACTACAAAGCTTGTCATTTTTATTAACAGCATTTATAGATCCAATATTTTAATATTAGTAGTCAAAGTAAAATCCAAAACATGACTGAAAATCTGATCTTAAGCCTAACTGATATAAAACACATCAACAAGAAAAAATAAATTGCTGTTTTTCTTTTAAATCATGTTCTTTTATATAAATCAGTAGTTGACAGCTGATCAAAAAATATCCTTATAATACATGGCAAACATCCTTTCTAACACTACAATTACATTCCAAAGGATGTCTTGCATATTTTAACTCCACTTCAAAGTATCTAAACCCTGCTGCACTATTTCTGCACATAAATTATTTCTGTACATGGTGTTTCAATTTTAAGTAGGCAGGACTAAACAAGAGACAAATACAACATTTATTAGACAATTTTCTGGAACAAAAAGCAGTTGTGTAAAATTTCACTGCCACTCAGCCCTATAATGGGAAAATATAAGCCATGAAAATCTGAGCCAGAATTTGAGGAAAAAAACATATTACGGCCAAATGCAAGAGGAAATAGCTCTAAGTGTTGGCTGAAACAAATATTTAAAGAAAATACAGAATAACTAAGGTCTCTCACTGGTCACTTATGGGTAAAATGTGATCTTTAAATCTTGAATGGTCACTACTAACTCCATGACTACTATAGACTAGAGAATAGAGGAATGTTTAGACAAAGAAGGGAAAAAGAGCTGAGAAAGGGACTCCTGGGTCCCAGTAGTATTTTATGTTTTTTGCATCTGGCACACTTTCAATTATTCTCAATACCTCTTTTGAGCCTCCTTTATAGCTATGACATTTTACTCATGTATTCACTAATAATTCTATCCTTTTTTCCTTACAGACACGTATGATTTATTTGGAATGTGTCTAAGGAGTGAACAAACACAATATCAGGAAGGAGAAAAAAATCCACATTTTCTCACTAATTCTGAAATATAGATCAATCTAGGATTTAATTTTTTTGCTTAGTTTTGCCACAAGTTTGTATGTCAATCAATATCTATTCAAATAATTTATCATAATATGAAAATTCTGGATACTTGGACTAATAAACAAGTTATATAGAAAGTTAAAAAAAACAGTTCGCGCTATCCCCACTTCAGTTACAAAGCAAGAAAGGAACTCTGCAATCTAGATACCAGAATTGGCTCAAGAACAGAAGGCTGTAACAAGTACACAATACATCTTGAAAAGGAAGGATAACTACAATTTAAGACTGGGTTGATAGCATGATAACATAAAGCAAATTGCAGTTAGGGGAGAAAAAGGTGGTGGGGAAAATTTTCTCCTAGACTAAAGTATCTGCTCTGCGTTTCATCTGCTGGGACTAAGCAGTACACAGACCGTACTCGCCTACCTCTGAATATGGAATGAAGAACTAGCAGCTCATTGGCCACATAGTATTCATCTATTATCTTGATTAAATGACTGCAATCAATTTTGAATTGTAGGTCTCTGACAATCTTTTAAACACCTTCCCATCCAAGTTCACATCAAAGTTTTCTTTGGAAACCTGATTTAATCCAAAGCATTTGGACTGAGAGGAAATGTAGGTGGGCTAAAGTAGAATGGGTAAGTACAGTATTGTGAATATAAGCTTTTGCATATCTTTAGATCATAATGTAAATAAAATAGAAAATGGTAGTGGAAGTAATAAACACAAAGTGGATGCTCAGTTCAGAAAGCAGGGTAAAGCAACCTTAAACAGGGCTTGCTGATGAATCTATTAAAAGTTGCTATAGAAACAGCAGTCAATGCACACTACTCAAACACAGAGTTGAAAAACAGTTTCCTGTGGTTTTTTTTTTCCTGCTTTTATTTTGCATTTAATGAATACCATGTACATAAAGGGCCAAACAGTTCCAGGGTGCTGTCTCTCACTACAAGACTGAACTTAGAACTCCAAAACTTGCTTCTAGTACTGCTTGCTTGGCCCTGCTGCAAATAACTAAAGCGTAACCTATTCTAGGCAAGTAAAAAACATCTAAACTTAGGCTAAACAAGAGTTTTACACGTTGGCTTACAGTAACGAAGGAAACTGTCATAAATAACCCTCAAGTACTGAAAGGCTTCCCCAGCCTTCCAGCTGGAGTTTTATTCCCCAGCACAGTATCTCTACAACTGCAAAATGTCTCAACACTAATGAGAATTTATTATTTTGATTTATAGGGCAAACAGATTTCATTCATATTCACTTGGTGCCTCCAAGTCAAACTCAACATTCAAGTTTTTCTTACATCAGAGTTTTAGGGACTGGGATGTCCCTTCAGCATAGAATATTTTACAAAGAAAATTAGTGGTTTGGAATTATCTGGCATAAGAATCATACAAATAGAATTCTAAATAGCTCTCTGACATAGAAAGTAAATTTAACTAATGAGTAATTTAGGTAAGTCATCCAAAGTATCTGAGCAGTACTGGACCCCATATTGATACTGGGGTACACCACTACAGACTGGCCTCAGTGAGACTGGATTCACATGTATAAAAGTGCAGGAAAAGTGTACACGAAAGGAAAGTTTTGAATATTTGTTGCTCTTCACTGTAGAATTTGTAGGTAAATCACATTGTTCAAGTGTAACAGGGAAAGATCTTTCAGAAAAGAAAAACCCTCTAAATAGCAGCTATCTTCAAATCTCAGTCCCAGACTGCCAGAAAAAGTACTTGTTCAGAGAATATCTCTGAACAAAAACAAATCTAAACAATATCGCTACATGAATTCAAAAAGCAAAGAATCCAAAAAACTGAGAATTACTTTGATAAGGCAGTACTATTGTCATGTTATCTTATGATAAACCTGGAGCAATTAGCCAAAAGGTATCTTGAAAAACAAAATTTGTAATACAGCAGAACCACCTACAGTCCTTTAGAGATTAAATTTACTTACATTATGCTCATAATTCATATATATGCCCTTTTAAGTATATAAGTATATACTTTATTTATAAAAAGTCATAGATTCAGGATACTCAGCCACAGAATTCCAAAAATCTTGAGAGCTATACTTCAACTCACCAAAATTGTACTAGCAACTGATAGAAGATAATCAACCTATGAAATAATGTTAAGGCTTACAGAATTTCAACTAATGTGGTTGGAGGGGTGGAGAAGGGAAAGATTGTTTCAGTACCTTGTCTTCCCTCATCATTGGTAAACAAACCCGCATCACTGCTGCTCAGACTGCTGGATTCACTGTAATAGGAGAAAGAAAGAAACAGATCAAAAGAACAATTGATCTTTTGGTCATAAAATTTTAAAGGAGACAAGCCTGTATTCATACAGGATTTAAGTTCAACACAGACTTGAAAGAATTTTTTTTTTAATCAAACAGCAAATATCCTAGTTCCATTAACTATAAAGCATATTATTTTTGGCACATAAAACCACAGGAATCTAATGGTACTCTGACACTAAGCCAGATGCGACTCCAACAAGGTGCTGACACAATTGATGTCTTTTATTATCTGCTTCCATCTAATGCTCACCAGCCTTTCTTATGCTGTACAATTCAGCTTCATCCTGGCACATCATTGCTCAATAAAAATAGAAAAACTCTCAATCAAAAGCAGTGTAAGCTTTCAGCATGTAAAATATAGGATTACCTTTGTCTTAAAATACCTTTGTAAACATCATTTGCAAATATTCTGGAAAATACAGTACTTCAGGATTCACTACACATTATTTATCAGGAAAGAAATAAAAAGTTTACAGCAATTGTAGCCCATTAAATTAAAGAGCATCCTGAAGAAAATGATCAACAAGATTATAACATGAACAAAGAGAGAAAAGTAACAATTTGCTTTTCCATAACTTCTTTCAGGACCTTAAAATTAGAATATGTGAATAATGTGTGCATATATTTTACCAAATTTGAAGAATGCAATTAGAAATACGCTGTTAGTATACATGCAATTATTATTACAAACAACACATGTTATTACAATATTCCACTTGTTTCCAAGTACTGAAATAGTCTCTTGTCTTTTAACAACATAGACCACAATCTGTTGAATATCACATTTCTGTATTCAAAAAAATAAAAAGTTTTTTTTAATAAGTAGAGTAGCTCTATTCAAGAAGCAGCATATCAAAGTTTAATCATGCCACACTTATATTACAGAAGAATCTGAATTTCTCCTCAGTTCACCTAATAAATTCAAGCAAAAGATAAAAGTTCAGTGGCTACTCTCAATGCCACATACAAGTTACATGAAAAGAAATTGACATGTTTTGTCTTTCTGTTTTTACCCCAGCTGTAACGTATGTGCAGTCCTATTCTTGAATGCAACTAATTTAATAACATACTTTTAATTACTCCCTTAACATATTTAGATTATTTCTATTTTTGGTTCTAAATATCTAACATGTTACAAAAATTCTTTCTTTTTAAATACAAATCTCAGAAGTAAGCCTCAAGAACTTTCAATCTACTACAATAAATTATGTAACGTTCGCCTTGTTTAACTGAAACAATATACTTGTTTTTACATCTTCATTTTGGAAACATTCCAACAAGATTTGAAACCAAATATGGCTTCAGGAGCTACAAAGTCATATCTGTAGCTATCTCTTTAATGTATATAGAGCTATACATTTAAGAATAAGTTTTCTTAACCTTTACTTCACCTTCTACTTAGGTGTATTCTTACCGCATAAGCAGTCCTTACCCCAGTACTTATATCTCTTACATAATTCTTACTGTGGGAATGGGCAGTTCACGGAGTCACAAACCTTGCAAGTTTTCTCAAGTACACCTGATGATGGAATTTTTTTTTTCTGCGTTTGGTTTATTTAAATCATCAACTACAACTGTGGCATATTTATGGCTGCCAGTGTTCACTTTGCTTAGTCACAGTCAAAAAGGGCAGGAATTACAGCTGAGATTATTCAGTTAAATTTCTGCCTGTTTTGAAATTAACATAAGCGCTCTGGAATTAATTTATTACTATCTAAACATAAGAATTACCATGATGGAAGTTATTTTCAGTTTTAAAGCAATTTGGACTTTAGATTGCTAGAAAGCAAAGAAATCCCTAAAGATTTCACTTCCAGCAAGACCTCCAGGAATAAAAAAAAGATTTGGTAAGACAAGGTATTTAGGTAAAGCCTGAAGGAAAAAACTTTCCTGCTTCCCCCAAAACTGCTAGAATGGGCTTTCACAGCTTCACTTATACATGCATGAAAACAGAGGACCAAAATTTTAGTTCTAGTTGCCCTGCAGAGCAAATTGCTTATGCCCTGATTTTTTTATTTTATTTTATTTTTTAAATGGACTAGGTGCTGCGTTGACTAGTTATAATCCCATTCTCCAGATGGATCAGCTACTGCACAGTGGTGGTCAGGCTGCCGAGTTTCTCTCAAAAGGGAGAATTTAGATTTCTCCTCTACTCAGTCATCTTTCTAGAACCATCTAGGAATTAAATATCATTCAGAACTCCATGAGCTGTCAAATTTGGCTGAAAGTGGACAAGGAATTAAGCATGAGGGATGGCTAAGCTCCAATCACAAAAGTCTCTACATTCTGAGGCTCAAAGGTAGCCTCACATGAATTAATCCTTGGGATCATTTATTTGCATTTATTCATAGCTTGAAGATTCCTCCGTCTACTACAGAATTCTGCACTTAGTGTTACTGTCGCGTGGCACCGATACTCACTTGCTCCGTAAGCACTGTAGTGTGCGCTTCAAGTATCTGCTATGTTATTTCAAAAATAACATAATGTTACACCGTAAGTATACACTGAAACTTTCTCCCTGACAGTTTAGATCCACAGCATTTGACTCAAATTGCAGGAAATAGCTGTTACAACTACTTAAGAAAAAAAAAAATCACCCCCCCCACCACTAACTCCCATTTCATGGCATATATGCTAAACTGTATGCACATAAACATACAAAACTGATTTGCTAAGTTCTTTTTTTTTTTTTTAAACTTGGCATTTCCCTCTCCCCAATAATCACTACTGAGAACAGGTCTTAGTCCACTATGCTTTGTTATATCTCCATATCTTGCATAGTCTCAGAAGACACCTATTCCCTTCTGAAATCTCAGCCTTTACCTATGAAACAGTCTTACAAGAAAACAGTGATGGCCGTTTCAGATTCTTCCAGTTAAATGATACCAACAACACAGACATTGTTGTCTGTAGGCACAGTGAATTTAAAAATGGAATTAAAATGATTCTGTGTGAAACTGTTCAGAAACAATGTGCACACTAAAGGCTTGAACCAAACAATTCCCAAAGCTTTTGGGAGAGACTACCATTGCAAGAAGTTTTCCAGAACAATGGATCATTCAAGCACATTCACAGTGTTCAGAAAACACTATGAAGATGAGAAGGTTCCCAAGGCCATTTATTGGGGCCACAGATAATTTTTTGATGTACCATTTGAGAAATGACAACATTAGGTGTAACAAAAACAGTAAGCATTTCAAAGAGAAGACTATATTTTTAAAATCAGTGTTCCCCTAGTGAAAAGAACAAGGAAAGCACCGCTGACTTGAAAGCAGCACACTGCTGGAGCCTACAAGATTTTCATACTCGTCAGGCCTCCATCCGCTCACAAGTTATAGGATTTTTGAGTTTGAGAACTGTTACTCTTGTCACTTAACAGAAAAACATTAAAAATTAAATAATACAAATATATACAGCTGAATGAAAAGGTTTCTTTAAAGAAATTTTCAAACCACCTATCTTTAGGTACCAAAGCAGGCAATACAGGCTGGCAGTACTGAAAAGGATAGTCTACTTAAAGCTCCATGACAATACATCCTAACTTATTTGTGTAAGTGAGGTGTCTGAAGTCAAACGGGATGCCCTAGTAGTACTGCCTCTGCTCTAATACCATTATGAAGATATTAGGTACAAGCTATAAAGCTCAGGATTCATATGGCTTTTTCACTTGGTTATCTTCATCAGTGTTATCTTCATCAGTTGAGGGACAAAACCACTGTGTAGTAAGACTTAAAACTTCCCTAACAGTAAGTTATTAGTCACTTACCACTACTGCTGTTATTACAGTAGTTGAGCTGTCTGCTTTAACCAAAAGCCCTAGGCGCTATCCCAACATTAAATGCCACTTATATAATAAACAAGAGGAAACAGTATGGATAAAATATCTGAGAAACAGGAACACTGTGGCTGTCAAGTCACTGAGAAGAATTATTTGTTTTAATACAAGTCTTTCCTGCTGACAGTTCTGCATTCAGAATCAGACACAAAGGATAAACATAATGAGGCTTACCAGACCCTGCAGGTAAGATCCCTTGGGTATGGTGGAAAAATGACTTACACCTTACTGTGTTGTCAAAATAGCACTTTGGAAACAATCACCATTGTAGCATGCCTGCTGTCTGCAATGGATGGATGAGGTGTGCTGCCAAAGGGTCATCATTCCCCCATTTTTCTAATGGCAAGCTCAGGTGTTTCTGAACTGTAAATTGGTTTTTACATTTCCTAAGTGATGTATATCCTTGGCAGCCTGCAGACTTTTCACACCATTGACACATAAGAACATATTGTCTAAATGGTGAATCTAAACACTGACAACTTTTCTGATGAACAGAGATAACAATCAGAACACCCATGCTCAGAAACTGAAAAATCTTTGTTTTCTGAGTCGGAGAACTGTCACCAGTTAAAATAAACAAAAACACAGCATTTTAATCATTTGTGTATTCTATCCGTATATTCTTAATCTTGCAACAATTAAAATACATTCTTTCAAGAAGCTGTTTTTAGTTATTCCCCTGTCACTTGACTCCATATCTGAATACCTAAACCTGAACAATTCAACATGGTAAATGTCAATACATTTAGGTCACAAAACAAAACAAACAAACAAAAAAAGCGTAACTTATTAAAACAGACGCAATTAATTCTTGCATTTTAACTCTGAAATTAAAAAGAATTCCAAAGGTTGCCAATATCTACACTAAGAGTAATACACGCAAACAAGTATTATCCAAAGATTCAGTAAGAAGTAAGAGAAAGAATAACCTGTCACTCATGTTTTCATCTGAGCCCTTTTGCTCCTCATACTCCATTTTGTCCTTATTCGCTTGGTTCATTTCTTCATTTTCTATAACTACTCCTTCATCCAAGATTTCTGGTCCTTGTCGAGCTGCAGCTACTTTCCTTTTTTTCACTTTACTCTTGGAAAACTCTTGATGTTGGTATGATTTATTGTCATTGTCCATTTCTTGATCTCTGCTGCTATCCTGCTGTTGAGTTATCGTCAGTGCATTAGAGACTTCTGATGGGAGGTCTACTGCCATTCGCTTCACTTTTCTTCTCCTGCGCAAAGTTCTGTTTCCTAAACTATCAACCGCCAAATCTGGTTCATGCCACAGAGGTCTTTTGCCTCTAATGTTATTTAAGTTTGAGGAAGGTCGACGTTTAGCAACCAACAACTGGTCATCAGAGTCACTGTGGTCTTTCTTACTAGCATGACTTTCCCTATAGTCTTTGCTGGATTCTTCCAAACTGGAATCCGAACCTTCACTTAAACAGTGACCGGTCTCCCAGGGGTGGTGGGTGGTAAATGAACGCCTCTTTCGTCCCCTCCTCTTCCTCGCCTGCCGCTTTAGAAGACAAGACACACTTCGAGAATGATCCCCAGTATCAGCAAAACCTCCCCTAGCTTGTTCCGAGCTTTCTTCCAGTGCCGAGACCAGATCGTGGACTAGCTCCTCCATAGTCCTGCTGAAATGCCTGTTTCCAGGAAAGCATAAAACAAACAAAAAACAATCAGATCTGTTACTTAATCAACTCTACAACATTTTCATCTGAAAGTTATCTGAGTTTCTCTGCAATTTAGTCTCCATGTCAGTCAATCCTACACTGTTCACCTAGTACACTATGATATTTTATTTTTAAATGGCATTGTGTCCAATTTCTGCCTTGGAAACAAAAGTAGAGCCTTTCTCCTTTGCTTTTGATCCTACTAATGGTGTTAGATTTTCTCTCATCATATTTTTATGTGAGTTTAAGGATTCACTACGACAACTGATACAACAGACTAAGACTATTCAATATAAGTCTAGGCAGCAAAAACTAAATTTTCACATTTAAAATTTATCAATTGGAAAGACATAATATTCTTCCTTCATTACGGAGTTCTCTGAGAGTATCATTAGAATAAAATAGTTTTAAGCAAAACTATTTTATTGACACTTCTGAAATGCCAAGGTGTATTATTTGATTATATGTGTGTGTGCGTATGTAAATATATATAAAATATATATTTGATAGCAACAAATTCTGACTTTCCAAATGATCGATATTTGATGTTAAAAATATTGATTCAGTGGAGCAGTATTAGAGTTGTGAGTCTGTCCTGCTACAAGTAATTCCAGAGGATTAAATG
>JAUBOD010000819.1:3050784-3063997 GCA_032353885.1 Nothura maculosa | reverse complement strand
CCCCCCGCGCGGTGGTACGGCCCGGTTGCCATGGCGGCCGCGGCGTCGCGGGGGCGGGCGGAGGGGAGCACGGGCAGCATGGCGGGCCCGGCCGCGCTGCGGGCGCGGCTGCCGGCGCTGCGGGAGGAGTATTTCCGCCGCAACAGGTAGCGGGGGCAGCGCGGGGCCCGCAGCCACACGCACCTCCGCGGCACGCGACGGGGCGTCCTCCGAAACGAGATGGCGGCGCTGCGGGGGGGCGCTGCCCACGCCCCTAACGGCCGCGCGCCACGCCCCTAACGGCCGCCGCCCGCGTTCCTCGGGGCCGCGCGCCTGCCCACCCTGGTTGCAGCGTCGTGACGCCTCCCCCACCACCAACCCGTGCCTTTAGGAAACCCGTTCATTCCCCAAAATGACCCCTCTTCACCATCCCCTGCTACAGTGAGGGGGAAAATGTGGGGCTCGGCCTCAGCTGAGATTTGGGGTGATTTGAGTGGTAATGGCCGAGCTGTTTTATCAAAGGAGTCTGTATGGTGTAACTCCTCCACACCTTAAATACACATAAACTGTGAATGTCTCCTCTTGTGGCTCCAGTTCACAACTTTTGCTCGAGATTTAGCTTATCCTGTCTGAAGATTCCACTTTTTAAAAATTAAATGACAGAGTTCTCCATTTTCCAATTGAGTTCCTGTTTATTCTCTGCACTGCTAACAGCTGAGATGTGTTACTAGATTAGATCAGATTGTGCACTTTAGGATAAGTTTTATCTTTCTGTACTCAACTAAAGAGAAGCTTTTCCTCCCAGAGATCTAAAATCTCCCCTATTCCATGGTGGCAAACTGAGCCGATCGTGTGTTGCCGGCCTCCTTACTAAGCGGGCCAGTTTGTGCTGCCCATGTGAGGTGGTGGTGGTGGCGAGGAGCTTTTCACAGAGCAGATTTTAAAGAGTAAAAGTTTTGACACTTATTTTAATATTTGATGAATTTCTACTGCAAATCCTTTTATACCAATATATAATTGCTGCCAATAAATATGTAGCATTAATATCCAAATAAATACATATTTAATTTAGTTCTATTTTTTTCCTTTACTGCTCACTGACCCCTTTGTTGTAGAAACCCACTGCAACATCATTAATGTGAATAGCAAAGCTCTGTACCATTGCCAGAAGTCGCTCGGAGTTCGTGTCCTGCCCGTCTGGGGAGCATTCTGCTTTCGTGTTTGTTCCCTGAGCTTTGATTTGTGCTCTCGTGGCCGCACGCGCGGCAGTTCACTGAGCAAGCATCAGTTACAGCAGCTTCTACTCGTGTTTCACATAGTTCAGATTAGAAAGAACTGGCCGAGCCAAACGTGGAGATCCATTGGAAGGCTGCCTGTGTGATGTCTGGGGAATTGCTTTGGCAAAGCCTTCCAAAACCAAATTGTTTCCTTTTTAAGATCAGGCTATAATCCATCAGCTTCTTGAAGTTCAAAGACCTTCAGCTGAGAATTTAAATGGGAGCCTTCGCACACTCCAGCTCAACTACTGAACTGCTAATTTTTGCTGCTGATCTAATCTTTGGGGTGATTTAGGGTGAGAACCTTCTCTGTTAGCAAAATCTTGAGCTGTTAGCAAAATCTTGAAACAAATCAGAATATCTTGTTTAGTGCTTCTGGTATACCTAGAAAAATTTATTATGTTTAACTTTTAAACATAAATTCACAATAGATAAGACTGGGTTTGGAGCTAATATCTCAGACAAGGCTGGTTCCAAATTCCTTCATTTCCAGGCTGCAACTGTGGTTGCCTGGCCAGAGCCAAACTGCTCATACATTTGACATCAAACCTTGACATTACCTTGGGATAAAGTTTTCTGGAGATGCTAGTTTCCTGTGAAGTCTAGGAAGTGGTCCAAGAAAGAAACAAGAGCTCTTTACCATAAACACTAGCTTTGATACTGACTTGCTTTGTGTTCTCAGTAAAAGGATGGTTTGTTTTCTGCAGTTTTCAGGTATTGAAACAGGTCTGATATACATCAAGTGGCAAGGAAAACCTGTGCTCGTGTCCATGTAGTGGGATGTGGGAGCACATCTGCTGTGTTTTATCAGCAGATACAGAATGAATGGAGCTCATGTCCCATGCCCCCAAAGACACATTAAAGTAGTCAACCAGTAATGAGGATAATATTCAGTTATCAAATGACTCTTGTTAGTGTTTACCAAGGCAACTACTGTTGACACAACACTCAGATAATTAGAGGGATAAGTAATATTAATCTAATTGTTATTCTGTCTGTAACAAAAGAAACTATTTGGTAAAACATTCATAATAAAAATGTGACAGAAAAAAAATCCATGAAAATTAATATATAATTTTAAGTTCATCAAATTGACAGTTATTGACATTTTGTTATGAGAAAAAAGACACAAATCCCACTCAAAACCACAAACACACACTCACACAAAACTTAGGTCAGCTATAAGTTACAAACACTCTAGCAAGGAAGTAATTTAAAGTGATATTTTCCTTATTGTTTTTAAAAATTTATTTCCATGGTAATCATTTAGGTAGAACAGATTTTAGGATATTTGATGTATTGTTCTGAGTGCTTTGATGTTCTTTTTCCTTATTCTCCATTTCCATTAAAATTTATAATTTTTTTTTTACTCCATATTTAGTTTGTTTTTCATTTTTGATTCTAAAATCTTTGCGTTTTGAGTGCAGCCTCTCAAGTGACCAATTCTCTGCTGAGGAAATTGTTATCTATATGGTATGTAGTTAATATACATTGCATTGATTGAATTACACAGAGTTAAAATTTTAATTATGGGTGGAAAAAGTGAAAAAGATCACAAGTTGCAACAGCAAAAGAAATACTTAGAAGCACAATTATCACACTAACAAGTATTATTACTTTTTGTATTTTCAATACCTACTATGTTATTTTTTACTACTTTTTGTATTTTCAGATTGGTGGATGAAAAGCGAAAGAAAGAGTATAAAGCTGCTGTCAAAATCCAGAGCTGGTTTCGAGGATGCAGAGTCCGAGCCTATATCAGGTAGTTAGCTGACTTTAATCTGTACTTCAATCTTTATTTTTTTCCTAAATCTTCCTACTGTTTGGCTTCAAGAAAATGGGAGCATTTTGAAAAAATCTAACCATTATTCTGCTTTTATAAAGAAAGAAGCATATGCTGTTTGATTTTCAGGATTCCATGTAATTAAAATGGCATGACACTAGTAAGAGGCATGGAAAGAGCCACTATGTCAAGGCAGATGTGTGGCATTGTTTAAGAAATCTTGTCATGACTGGGGAAAAAAAAAGATAGACCTCACATATATTGTGTGTAGAGACATTTCGTAGCTACTGTGGACATTATAGAAAAATTGCCTAGTAAGTATCTAGTAGCTCGACTGATTATTATATAATTTAACTATTTAGAAAAGTTTTACCCCTGGATTTCACTAAGTCATTTTAAAAAATCTTTTCTGACATGATTTTCTCCGTTTTGAGATGAGGAGCATTGAAGAATTAGTTTGACCTCTGAAATATTGTATATTAGCAATATTTTTTTAATCATTAAGAAGTTTGGCTCTCCTTCCTATTTTATAACCATGAGTCCAACAGGTCTACTTATTTGCTTAGAGTTCTCTATTTTTATAAAATCTAATACTATGAACATCTTGCTTAGTAGAACATCTTGCTAGTAGAACATCTTGCTTGTCACAAGTCATTTTGTATCATCCAAACATACTAGAAAAACCCTAACAAATTATTAGGCCAAATAATATTAATCATTTAATGGCCATTTTTTCCTTCTTAAAAGATAGGCTGCAGCCTATCTGTGCATTTTTTAAAAAACACTGATAATCTCTTGGCCACTGTAATGTCGTCAACTGAATGCAGTTCTCGCATGTGTGTTTGGTAGGTAAACAAATGTGATGTTTATAATGTATGGGTGGCTACAGATATTTTAAGAGTATCTTTTTAATGACTTTTTTGGCTTAAGTATGGATAATATACTGTGTATTACTTTTCATAGGAAAGTATTTTATATTTTAATAATATCTCAAGATAATTGTAGTTTTGTTAATATATTCCATTTTAGATATTTGAACAAAGTGGTAGTTGTTATACAGAAGTGGTGGAGAGGTTATCAAGGAAGAAGATACTTCAGAAAAATGGTGGAGGTAGGAAAATATTTTAAAAGTTTTGTTTGACTACATTATAGCATTAATATAAAGTAACACTTTAACTCATTCTGAAATTAAAAAGCTGAAACTTGGTCCTGTCTTCAAATATAACCATACTTAACTTTACTACCGTGAAAAGCACCATTAATTTCAGTGAGCCTGTTCATGACGGTCTTGTTAAGTTAGTGCCTAAGAGGTTGCAGCTCTGGAGCATTAGTCCCCAAACCAGCAATGAGATCTGCTCATGCAGAAGCCTGTCTTCATGGTGCTAATTGCAGGATTGGAGCTTTTGGAGCTTTTTTTTTTCCTAGCATGCAGAACTTTTAATTCTTAAAATAAAATAAGCCAAGGTTTCCACACATTGCTGTTCTGATTTTTAGTGGTTTAAATTTCTTACTTAATGAACCCTGAAATATTTGAGGCTTTGCCTTAAGGCACACAGCAAATCACAGTCAATCTAATTCCCTTTATGGACCTGAGGATAGCAAAAATGTATGATAGCAAACTACCTAAAACCTCTGTTAAGAGGTTTAGGAGATTAAGAAAAAGCTCATTTGCCTTTAGCATAAAACAATAAAGTTTTTAATAAGCGGTTTACTTCTCTAATTTATCAATCTATGCTAATATTTTACATTATAGTAATTTTTAACATGTATGTCATTTATTCTTGATTAGTCTTGTTAAAACTAAATTACTGTCTTTCATTCTAAGATAAATCAAAAAAACTGAGCAACAATAGCTCACATATTATATGCTATAGTTCATACCTCCTAATAAACTATGGTCTTTTTTCTGTTTACCTTTTCCAATACTCTCATTTTTGCATGCAGCCACCTACCTGGATTGAATTCTGTGCTGTAAATAAAGTAGACTGTCATTTAAATATTGTCCTTGACTTTAGGGAATGATTGTTTAACTGGGAAAACCTTCTGAGGAGGAGGAGAGACTTGATAGTTTTGTATTTGCTGAAATTTGCTAATAAAAAGAGAGGACCCTTGGAAATGCTGGGAAAAGGGAAGGACAAAATCAACCTGCTTTGAAACACTGATACAAATTGACGAGGATTTGTGAAACCTACTCTACTGCAGGTTTTTAAGAGCAAGTTACCTAAATACTTGTCCTGGATGAGTGGCTTAGATATACCTTCGACAGAGGTTTAGGCAAAGTTGCTCTTGACATTCTCTCAAGTTCTATGTTTCTTCTCAGGTAAAGCATTAGGTTTCAGAAGCAAAGTGATTTGGATGTCTTTGTGCCTTTCAAGCTTTGAAGATAAGAGTAATCACTGTCACTTGCTGGCATGCCATCATCAGATCATAATGAGGACTTAAGCAAGACCAAAATTTAATGTTTTTTTTTCATATTTTTCCAATCACAGAAAAATGTGAAGAGCTTTCTTTTGGCCAGTGAATGTTCAAATTTATTTGTCAATAATAATCAGATTGCTATTTTAAACAGAACAATGCCAGTTCAGACATTATATTATTATTATTCAGAGGATTATAAAAACAGCAGTGCCCAAATAAGGTGCTGAAAGAACATGTTGCCCTGTGCTTACAGTGCACTGCAGTGTCCTGAGCAGTGCCAGGTAGCTGGGATGGCGAGGTCGTTCCTCCCAGAGAGTCAGCCTGCAACACCACCTTGTTAATCACTATCCCGAAACAAGAGGAGCACTGGTGGTTCCTTCCACAGAACTCAACTGTTCTGTAGTTTTATGACACTGAAGCTGTTTTAACTCATCTCTTTTACTACCCCTTCTTTTGTCCACCGTTTCCAAAGATATTCTTTAGTTTAGTTTTAAGACAAAGCAGTCTTTCAAATTAATGTTCTGTATTAAGCAAATGTTCTGCAAATGTTCTGTATTAAGCAAATCATAGTATCTGAAAAAAAAATGATTACCTATAAAGCCTGATTTAAAATGTAATTATTTAGATACACATAACTGATAAGCCCTTGAGAAATCTGGAGTTCTATGGAATAATGCAGGACATAAAATAGAGCAAGGCCCACTTAAGTACATGTTCTAAATCAGATCATGGATCCTTTCTTTTTCTGGATAGCAACAGTGATCCTCTATTAGCAAGGACTTTAGAGAAACTGAAGATTAATGTCAGATTTGTGAATTGTACTGCAATCAGCTTTGGAAAACCTTTACCCCAGAATTCTTCATTTTGTGTTTGCTGTGTCTCTGATTGAATACTAAATTTCATAACCTTTCATCAAGTGCAACCTTAAAACCATGTAAGTGACAGATAAACAGATACATTTCTCCCTTTAGACTGCTATATTCTATATCCTTTGTTTGGAGATGAGACCTAACATTTGTATCTAAGTTCATTTCCCTACCTTTCTTCTTGTTGAGTCTGTACTTGATCATACTTGGCTAAACTTGTAACATTTTAAACTGAAACAAAAATTTTTTCAGCAGTTTAAGGTAACTTTTAAGTTAAAAGACCAGTTAACATGTGCAATGAATCTCCTTAATAACTGTTGTGATGACTCCTGATAATGAAACAAAAAGATATATTTGACATGATAATTTCTTAAATACAAAAACAGTGGTCACTTTAAAATTTGTCTACTGATAATGACTGGATCAGTATCTGCTGCCAGCAAACAAGGCAAAGCATATGTACAAAATAGCCATGATTACTTGATAATAAATCATTTTAATGATTGCATTCAAAACTGTGAAATGTGAGTGGTACTGATGCGGAAAATAGCAAAGGCTGAGGCTTGTCAGATTGGCTGTCCATATGTGCCTCACTACTAGTATTTCATTTGTTACTCCTCTAGTGCCTCTTCCTGTGGTCTTTATGGCCTGAATTATATGTCTATCTTGTAAATATAGAGCGATTTTAAAATAAAATTGTATAGAGTAATTCTTGAAACTTGGTAAAAAAAAATTTTCTTTATAATCAGTATCAAGTTAAAATTAAGAATTGAGGTTGTAATAGTTTTCTTAATGCTGTATTTTTATTAATTGTACTAGAAAGTATTGCGTGACCTGCTGGAAAGAATGAATTTTAAAATCGGATAAATGCGAGAACATAGATCAAACTATATATCAAAGTTTCTCTTTTCAAAGACAAGAAATCACCAGTCGAGGCAAATGGAATTCCACCTTTCATGGTTTTATGATGTTTATATGCAAGTTGGCATATAAACAACTCACTTTGGAAAGAGCCACATTTGAAAAAAAAAGAAGAATATTTGATGTAGCATCTTAAATATTTTAGTTTCAACTCAGTAACTGGTTTTAAATAATCCCAGTGCAATAGAAATGCAGAGAAAAATGCCTGTTCACTGCATAAAAAGTGACTTTCCCCCAACTCAGGCCTTCTCTCAGTCTTGTCTCAGTCAAATTTCTGCTTCTTCATGGAAGTGATCACTTTAATTTTTCTATGTAAGGAATAAAAATACTTATCGTAGATTGTATTTCTTTTGTAGATGGAACCCAAATATATTTTTAAATTGTAGGAGAGAATGAAAGGAGATAATTGATTAATGGCAGGACATCAATTTATGAACAAAAGAGCCAAATTTATTTTGTCGTCTTTGCCTTTGAAATAATCTTATAGGGGGACTTATATGTTACAGTCAGAACTAAGTGCAAACAGTGGTTCCAGACTGGACAGGAAAGCTCCAGGTGAGAAATGACTCTTTACTGGGGAGACATGAAAGTATAGACTTGAGCTGAAGCATTAAGTTATGTCAGTGCTTTTATGAATAAGGAGGATGAATACATCCTCATTTAGGAGTAAGGAGGAGGAATACATCCCTAAGCACTTTCAATAGCAGAATAAATACATTTTACTCTAACCAGGATTAGAAATCCGAGGGCAAATCCATTTGCAAAAGAAAGTAGATGGCCACACAGGCCTTTTGGCTCATATTTCTGATGTGATTGACCTTGTTCAGTAGAATAAGAGTGAGGCCTGAATTTGTCACACCCAGCTAGGTGTGACAGGATGTTAGTTGGGAGCCTAGTTGCCACTGACTATCTTTTTTTAAAAAAAAGCAAAAAAAAGGGAGATGCATTTGCAGAGGTAGGAGATGCATTTGCAGAGCTCTTCAAATCTTAGCTCATGTGCAAATGGTCCTGCTTGTCTTTCAGTACTGGTGACATAAGCAGCATAATACTAATACATCCTGAATTTAGGTGTTTCAGGGAAATAGGATGGATTCAGACCTACGTGCTTACAGCTTCAAACACAAGAAGAATAAATAAAAATGAGTGAGATTGTTTAATTTATTCACTTGATGGACAGAAATCCAGTGGTTGTTTTTTTAAACATTGAAATTTCAATTAAAACATAATTTATCTATTTGATGGTGCCACAACTCCTACATTCCCTTACAAAGAGAGAAAAGGGGAGCTGCAAAGCAGAAGGATATCAGTTTAGTCTAACAGTTTCAGAATGGACTTAGGCCTGGCAACCATTATTTCATTGCCAAATTTGCTGCACACGGATAGTATCACTCAGAAAATATTTGTAGAGAGAGAAATTAAAAGAGATTTGCTAATTCTTCTAATTCATATGTTTGAGACTGTGATTTTCTCTTATATATATATAGATATAGCCGTGTGTTTGTATATGTATATGTGTACATATATATATATGAGAAACTGAGAAACTTTTTAAATCTCTGAATCCTATATTCTTCTCTCAAACAAAAAATATTTTTTTCTATTGTTTGCATTACTACTAGAACTGTGTGATATTAAAGAGAACATTTTAAATGCACCTTAATTAAACTGCAGGAATTATGCCTTGCTTAATGTAATGAAGAAAGAGAATTTAAAATGAAGTAGCATCATTGTGTTCATTTGTAAATAACATATTGCAGCCAACTGTTTCTTAATTGCCCAGACTGTTGATAAATAATCCAGTCCTGCTGCTCTCCACAGACAATTTGCTTTGGATCAGACTAGGCAATTCAAATAACACTAATTACAGTGAAACCTTTTATAGAGAATTCCTGTTTGCCATGGGGGAGAAAATCACTATATCAGGGGAAAGCACTTTTGCCTTTGATTTGTGTCTAAAACATGAGAAACACATAAAAGCTGCATGTTGTGCTAAATAAAGGACATACTCTTGCATTCAGAGTACTTATATTTTACTTTTTATGATACAATTGTGAATTATGTTCATTTTGCATTTGTAATTAGAGGGCGGAACAGATGTGAAAGCTTAGTTTAAAGTGATGTATCCATTAAAATAACCTATGCTGCCAAGTGATTGCTTAGTATAATAGGGGATTCGTTCACTAGGAGAGGAATTCTACTTTATTGGAATGAAACCAGGACTTCAGGAAATGTTTTCTATATCAGGGGATTCACTGTAACATGATATCATTGTATTTATGATTTTATGATGTTAAAATGAATATTAAATGAAACAAAATTCCCAAGGATTACTCGGGAGGCAGCTAAGTACATAACATTTAGTACAGATGGTTGGAAGGCACAATTTTGCTCCATCACTGCATCCGTATCCTTGAACGATTTCGACTGAAGACAGCATTTCTTTGAATTTTTCATTAAACCAGACGTCTTGAAATATGAATTCCTTTTATGTTTCTGTGAGTTTTGGCTAAAAGAACCCCAGTGAATAAATCATACAATACTACGTGTCACCAGCACTTGTGAATATTTCTGCTTTGTTATTCTACTCTCAGTAGAGCACCATTGATTATCAAACTCAGCGGAGAGCATTTTATGATCATATATCTCCATTAGCTCCTAGTTTGACTACCATAGATTTTTCTGGTTAAGCCTGCATTATGTATTAGGAAGCCTATCTCTTCAATACAAAGTTTGATTTTATTCTCTCTAAGCCTAGAACTCTTATTATGTATTATGTATAAAGATTCCTATCTTTTATATGTAAAAATAGGAGCACTGTCTTTGTGTAACTGAAATATATGCCATCTTTTTTTTTCTTGATTCACAGACAGCATATTTTATTATGAAGATGAATTTCTACAATGAAATGGCTGTCAGGGTAAATATTTCTTCACTTGTTAAACAAATGAAAAGTCAATTGTGCTCCGAATTTGCTTTTAATAAAATGAGCAAACCAGAATAATATACACTTGATTGATATGCTGATGGTAACAGCGGGAAATAGTACATAGTTAAAAACTCAAGTTATACATTGTAATCTGGCAGGTATTTGAAAACTACAACTGGATTTAAGGCACTTGTGTATGTCTTTCCCTGTTTAGATTTTCATTGTACCTTACCATATATGATAATGATAAAACAAACAAATATTTTATCTGGGTACCCTTCCAAGTGTAAGCACATATTTACAGTTCTAACAAACTACAGGATTTTCATGTCAGTTGATGTATCTGTGCTTCTTCTGTGAGTGCCTTATTATCATATATTGAATCTCAAAAGGTTTATTCAGATAGCAAAATACAATTTCATTGCTTAAACACAGAGGTGGAACTGTACTAGTCTCATTGCTGCTATTATGAGTGCTTTTTCTAAGTGAAGAAGAATCCTTGAACTTCAGTAAATACATAGCAAGTAAAATATATACATACGTCTAGCATGGAGAACATTGCAAAATATATTTAATTAAAAATTGACTTTTTTTTTCCCTAGACTTTGGAACTGCATTAAAATAAACATAAAACAAATAAGAACCTGAGATAAATCTTTTTATCTTCTTTAATTATATGATTTTGAGAAAAGAATTGCTTTCATTTAAGAGTTTGGCTTATTTTTTTTGGGAAGACTTCTGTTTCTTGTTAGATAAAAGCCATATGCTACCTTTTGAATTCCCCAAAATAAGGGGAAAAGAATGAAGAGCTACTCAGGAAAACTTATACATTAGGAAGACTCTCCAGACAAGTCTGAATTTTACAGTGGCCTTTCTGGTGCCTATTTTGGCATCAGAGTTATTTTACTCAGTATCAAGACATGTATCATTAGATTCACACGAAGGTTTTGATCTGGTGCTATTTATCCCAAAGGCACAAAACAGAAGCTTACATTTAATCCAAGCTAAGTGAAGACATTCAGCAACAATTTAATTGCTCAGAAATTGATTTTTTTTCTAGATATTCCCTTAGTTAGCTGATATAAAAGTATTCCACAGAAGATATATATGCTGTATACTCATACTGTGAGAATCAGTGGGAAACCACAAGATATGTCAATTCAGAAATTGTCTGTATACTTTCAGAAGATATTTCAAGATTCAACTATGTATTCTAAAATGAAGTTTGCATTTGGTCTTTCATTTTTAAAAGAAATTGAATATGTTTCTATTCATTTTTAATGGGAGTATCATGTTGAATCATTAGCCGATCTAAATATTCAAAGTCCCGTTGTTTTCAGTCATATCATTTTCTTTAATGGCAATTCACCAGTAGAAGACAATTGAAGAGATCTTTATTTAGTTACAAATGTCAGAATCTGATTTTCCTCTGTCTAAATCCTATTCTGAAACAAGATCTTTTTTCTTTTTGGTATCATCCAGTTATTGAAGAACTAACCTAGGTGCAGGACAGTAGAGAATAAGGCCTGTGAGGTTTGTGCACAGAGAATGTGGGGCTGGACTTTAAGTTTCCTAAGCCTTTGTGTTCACCCACTGTGAATTTGATTTACAATTAATATACTTCACTGTTCTGACAATATAACAATAGCTGATGTATGCATTTCTGACTACTTTTTTTTGCCTCATAACATTATTAAACAATTTAGTTCAGTTTCCAGTCCCTGATTAGAAAGGCATTTCCATTTCAACATTAGAAGTATCACTGAGGGCAAAAACACATGGTCGTAACTTAGAAGTCAGTCTACATCCCTATCTCCCTGGATTACGCTTCCTTGTAACTGGTACTATCAGTTTCAACTTTTTAAATTAAAATAGAAAACTTACTTTAATTGATTTTAATTCTGACGACTGGGCTGCAATATGATTCCCTCACTTGAAAGATTTAAGGTTGCTATAAATTTTCTACAACAAAAGTAATCCCAGGAAAAAAAAACCATGAGCAGATGGCTTTTGATATATCAAGGTTTTGCCATTTGTTTTAGTGCTTAAAATAAACATTATTTATAAGACCACTTACATTTTGATGTTACTTAATGAGGAATATGCATCATTGATTTGACTAGCTTAAGAGGTCATTTAGAACTTGCCCGTTAACAAGCTGTAATCTGCTGAGCACACAATGACTTTGTTTAAAATTATCTGTTCAGTGCTGATCAATGACAATAATTGTTTTGTACCAATCACTGTTGAAACTCGCTAATTACTTTGAAGGACACACACACTTGTCTTTTCCCCCCAAGAATTTTTTGAGCATTCACCTTGGAATTAAAAAGAAATATATTCATAACATATTATATGTCCTTATAAAAGCGAAAACTTACAACTTCCTTATTGAAAATACGAACATCATTGGAATCTTTCTGTAAAATTGCCTTTTCTGGAAAAATTAATCTTCTGTCTTCTGATCTCTGACACACAGAATTAGAGTAATAGAAACCTAAGATAGAGTAATTTGAGGCATAATGCACTTTCTCCTACTTCTGTTTTATTATGTTGAAATCAGAGAGTTCATTCTGGACTGACTGTGGTGGAAATAAAGGCAGAATGCGACAGTTCATTGGTACGCAGAGCCCACTGAATTACAGCTTTATCTACTTTACTCTTTTGTCTTTCAGTTTAAAAGTTTTGATCCTTTAACCCACAAATATCCAGTTCTGCATTTATAGCTGTAAGGTGAAGACTATCAGAAAGAGTTTCAAAGGGACCTTAATCCTGCATTAATGAGAGCACAGCTATATGGAAGCCAAGTTGCTCTTGTTGACTAGCAATATTGAAGCCAAAGCGAAAAACAAAGCTAAGACCCTTATTCACATGCAAAGGATTTGGTTAATCCCAGATCTCTGAAGGCAAACTCATTCTTTGCTCTTGCTCTATCCCTTTTTAACTCAACACCCTTGTGTATAAGAAAATGGAGTTGCACAGAACATGAAATTTGCTACCACATTGTGCAAAGTAGCACACCTAGCTCTTAACCTTTCCTGCT
>JAUBOD010000819.1:3020864-3039786 GCA_032353885.1 Nothura maculosa | reverse complement strand
AAACTGAAAGAGCATGACAAAGTATTTCAAGAAAGCAGTATTTTCCACCTCCTTTCCCCAAGTAGGCTTTTTTTTTTCTTTCCAGTCACTGGCTGATTGCAAAATATTTATAACTTTATCTAACAGGATAATTTGACCTTTCAACTGCATGACTCCCCCCAAAATCTATCATTCATTAATCCAATTCTGCCTGGTGGGAGGAGGTCTCACCATCTAGTACTGTGCTTAGTTCCTCGAATAGGGGCCTGGTGCTTAGATAAGAAAATTACATGTTTTTGTATAGATAAAAGTGCCTAGATTTTGGATATACTGTTTGGGCAAGTGTGATTACATGTCTAAACCTATAATTAAATATAATCTGTTATATAATGTAAGAACTAGATTTCAGAGTGGTCTTTAATTTAGAGTGTCTTAGTTTCTGTTTGCCCATACTAAAAAATACCTTGGAGATTTTTATCTTCAATATTTTCAAGACAGAAGGAGGTTCCTGATGAATTTGTGGATCTGTAAAGTAATGCTTTGAAGTGACGAACGTGCGTTTCTTGAAACCATAGAAGCTTCAGTCCTGTAGATGCTCTTTTGCCAGAGGTAACCTATCAAAACTTACAACAGTGATTTGCAACTAACATTTTGTGGTATTGTCTTTGCTAATCTCTGGCCTGGCCCTTGTCAGCAGAACTGATCTAATTCCATCAGCAGTATGCACTATGCAGTTAGGGGAAGATGGGCAGGACATGTCCTAGTGTGCACGGATTTCAATCGGATTTAAGCGATTTGAATTACTTTCCTTGAAATAAATACTAATACAATTCATAGAATGTTTTTGCGTGTTTATACATTAGCTTTATTTTTGCTTTTTTTCATTCTAAGGAGTAATATTAATCTCTTCTTCAAATGTTTGCAATGATAAAACAGTCAAACCTTCTAGATTGTGATGAGAGATGTTATAATTAAGATGTCAGACTGATATAAACATTCACATAGAAATTAGTAAGAGGAAAACTATTTGTGGTAGGTCTCGTAGGCAGAAACTTTTAAACTCATCCATTAACAAGTAAAATAGGTAAATTGGTAGAAAGTTTAGAAAGGAATAAAAGATGGAGTCCACTGACCCATGTCAGATTTTGAAGTGTAGGGACTTACATGGAAGTATGGGACTATATATGGTTTAGGAAGTGGAAATAGTTTTAGGGACGTACAGAATGTTATCACACCTTGGTCAGTTTGCAAACTTTTTTAACATTTACTTTTCTTTTAGTATCTGAATCATTTTGAACTAGTGCTATGTTAAAACAGTATGTAGGATATAATATATTTAATTTTTGCAATAAAAAGGCAAAGCCTTGTTAAAATTTTGTACCTGAACCAGCACAATTACTTGCACAGGTATCAGACTTATGCAAGAGTGCAATCAAGAAAAAGGTATCATAGTCTGACTTGGTGTGTGTATATATATATTTATTTAAAATCTGTAGTGAATTCATTTTCTTTCTTGTCAATATACATTATACTATTGAGTATCTCTGTTTTAACCTTGGAAATACTAATTGCACAAGCAGTTGTTATTTTAAAGTAGTTCTGGAATTTTTAAACAGGAAACATATCTGTGAGGTTTTGTTTAGCCTAAACTTACATACACATAAAAAGATGGAAAGAAAAAAAAAGATAAAGCACAAAATAAAAATGAAAGCATAAAAAATAAAAGTAAAGATATGAAGAAAATTATCTTAAACTCAAGGATGTCTTGGCCAAAAATTATGTCAGTATCAATATGAAAACTAATTCCTTTCCTGCCTTTACATATCCTGTTTACAAACCTTGCAGAATTTACCTATTAAAAATGTTTTAGTTATGCCTATAGTGGGTAATACAACTGGAACAAATGTTCTTGTTTCTTTTACCCATATGAATTTTTAAAATGATTGCACTGAACATGCAAGTTGATATGGGTGCTTTGGAAGGGCTTTTACCAATGATCAGAAGCCTGCATTGATGCAAGCTGTAGCTGCTGTTAAACGTGCACTGTTACACTCATAACACTGCATGTCCCTCAGAAGTCTATTTCTCTAGGATCCAAATGCTATTAGTGGACTGGTAGTGAAGTCTGATTACTGTGCATGCACTTTGGGAGCTGCTTATGTCCTTCTCTTGTACTTTTCTAAATCAATGACAACTGGGTTGTAGCTGTTTTGTATCTCGACTTACAAGCTTCTTTATTTCCCTCTTTTAAACTAACATTTAGATCATTATCTTCTCAGAAAAAAAAAGATAAAACACTCATACTTCATGCTTTTATTAGGATTTTAATGTAGAATAATACCTAAATATTTGTGATTTTATTATATTAAATATAAAGCCTGACCTTTAGTTACTCTTCTTTGTATTCTCTAATGTGTTAGCTTTTCAGAGAACCTGGGCAAAATTCTATCTGAACTTTGCAATGAAATCTCCAATACTTGAACACGTCTGTGTAAAACAGAAATTCTCGATATTTAGAAAATTACGATCATATAGCATTCATATTCATATTCATATCGCAAATGATGGCTAGTTAGCCCCTATGATAATATACCAGTCATTTCTAAAATACATATTCTCAACTTTGGTGCAGATTTCTCTGTAGTCCTGTTCTGTTTTCTAAGCACTTATTAACTACAATATAAATAGTAAGATACTTATTTTCAAATCATTGTATTTTGATGTAATTATATAAATACCACCAAAGACATTAGAAATAATGAAAAACCAAATCTTATTCTAATCTTTCATGTGAAGATTTAATTCAAAACCTTGCATATCTGTCAGCATATATTCTTATGAAATATTCTAAAATATCAGTTATTCAGCATTGAGCCATAGCACATCTAGGAGTGTAATATTATATTTAAGATCCAAATTAAAGTCCTGATTCCTGCTCAAACAACTGTTTCCTCACATAGCCCAGTTCCCAGAATTAAGTTCTCTGATGCAATATCTGCATGTCAGCAGAATACCTTTTTCTGTCCTTTCCATTGTAAAAGAGACAATTATAAAATTCCTATGTAAAATATGATTAATATTTTCCACTCTATTTCATATGTTTCTATACCTATGTTACAAATTATGGGTATTTGAGTGCTTCTTTTATGTTTTCAAAAATATATATTGAGATAAAATCATGTTATGGATATTGTCACTGAAGGACAAGACAATGAGCAATAATTTTGACTGATACCTAAATTGGGGATCAGTTATGGAGAGTAGATGATTTCATTTGGTAGTGACTAAAACCTACTGTAGCACCTAACCAAGTATTTTTAACATAATCACTTCATTTATATTTTGTTATATTTGAAGCAAATATGTCATGGAATCCTTTCCTTGTTTCTCAGATAAAAGAGCAATGCTTATCAGTATATTACTTGTGAATATACTTGTGAATACAGCACATATTTTAAAACAAATAATATACTTTAATAATGAGCATAGCTCTGATTTCGATGGGCAAGAATGCACAATTGCAGATATGTCAGTTAAAGGGGAAGGTGCCCTACGCTGGAGGGGAGCAGAGGAGCAGAGTGCTCTGTGCTGTGCAGTGCTTGAAAATATCAGAAAGAGATTCAGAATGATCAAGGTGCCTCTTTAATCACAGAGCTCCTTAAGCTACTTTTATGTCCTAGGCTAGTCTATGGATATATTTATTTATTTTTTACTCAAATGACATAGATAAAGAGAAATGATATTATCATGACAGGTTCTATTTTCACATACATGAATATAGCATAAAGTCAAGTGGTGTGGAGTGGTGTACCAAAATATTGCCCCACTGATTTAATTTTCAGTTCCATATTCTCTGTTTGAGCAGGGAGGATGATGTATAGTCAGGAAGGTAAAATCGATTTAGGTTATCTTCTTCTATGCTAAGGTTATCATCTCCTTATGTTGCAGGAATTTTATGATTTGGGGTCTGAACTATTTAAAATCACAG
The DNA here is from genome assembly GCA_032353885.1 of Nothura maculosa. Classification (NCBI taxonomy): domain Eukaryota; kingdom Metazoa; phylum Chordata; class Aves; order Tinamiformes; family Tinamidae; genus Nothura; species Nothura maculosa. The sequence goes on along the minus strand of JAUBOD010000819.1, from coordinate 3,035,819 downwards.
TAACTTTTCATTGTCTTCTGGCAAATTATCCTAACAATTTCCTCCAATTGTTTTGCTCTACTTAGTAGTGTTATAATTTTATAGTTCCTTGATCACAATATCACAAAATTCCAATGAAAATGCAAAAAAGGCAATATTTCAAAAAAGTTCAATAGTTGAAGGTCAATAAGGATTTGCAAAATTATCAGTTTCTATGCAGAATTATGAAAATCCCTCTATATTGCTGAAATCATCACTTAAAGACCTTTCCAAAAGTGTCAGGAACAATATTATATATCTATTCTTAACCTTTATACAGGCTGAACAAGTTTTCATTTTGCAGCTGGAATCAACATAAAGCAATGTAAAATGAACAATTTTATCACTAACAAATCAATAACTACTTCACAGATTTGTTGCACATGATCGTTTTTAATTGTGGCCTTGGAGCAAATTTCCTATGCCTATTTTCAGTTACATGAAAATTTATGTTCATTACATTACGCTGAAGCGGTGAGTTTGGTACAGAGTGTTCACAGGTTGAAGTTATGGATCACGCATAAGTGTGCAAACCTGTGTAACAAAATGAGCAGTGGTATGGGGTAAATGTGGGAATCATTTTCTGTTTAGGTCATCAGTCAGGATGGGAAAGGGGCCCGCTTGTCACAACTCGCTCCTGCTCAACAAATATGAGATATATCGAAACAATTAGAAGGTTGGGAGTAAGCACAATAATTTAATCGAAAACTCATTGAGTTTAGTGGACTTTCAATTATATTTAGCAGACTTTGGTTTTATTTTCTATGGCAGACAGACATGGACAAAGTCATGAACATAAAACTTACTGATGAATGTTACATTTTGATAACCAATCTTAAGGTCTAATTGTATCCAGAAATCTAAATTTATGTCTTTTGTATCACTTAAACCCTGCTTTTCTTCCTATTAAAAAGGATTCTCCCTTAAAGAATTGTAAAAGAGATGTGAAAGTTTCAGGTTTAAGTATCTTTAGAATAGGTCTATATTAATGCTAAAATACCTACACCTCTCGGTGCAGCAGTACATACTTTTGATGCTGTCCATGGAAGAATCATTGCGGAGTCATCAACCCCCAAACAAACTTGTCTGTGTGTTCTATGCAACTGTCTAGAATACCATCATTCATGAAAGAAATAGTATGCATATAATATTAGCATAACTGGCTAAAAAGATAGCAAAATACATAGGCTGCAAAGATATATTGACACTTATGTACAACTCTTTAGAAGAAACTAATTTTTGAATGGATTATGTTGCAGAATTAATGAAGAAATGGGTGAAAATCTGGAAAGGCTCTAAATGGTTTCGATAGCAGTACTATGTGAAAATCATGAATTGCATGGTATTTCAACAACTATTTTAAACTTCATTTAATTTTAGCAAATATTGGTAATTAACCTTTTGTTCAAAATAACCTGATAAATTTTAAATGATGACAAAATAGAAAATATTTTGCATTTCATTATCACTATATCTGAAACACAAATTTGTATTTTTATCAATGTTTTTCTTTAAGGATTTGGATCTGCAGTTATATGCTGAATAACAAAACCTCCTGTTTACTGTTGGTCAAAGTAGATAAGAGTATGAAGAAGCTGAAGTTATATATTGATAGGCAGTTTAACAGATAGTGATACTAAGGCTGAAAAGATGACTGTAATGAAAAAGAGCAAGTAGCAACATTAAATATGTAAAACATAGATGGTATGCTCTGATATTGAAAGTAAAGTGGAAAAAAATAAAAATAAAGTTGATACTATGTGCACTTTCTATTTATTCAATTTTTTATGATTGAGTGATATAGAACAAAGAGTATCCAACTGAAATGCTTACGTACCAACATGCAGTGACTCTGAAATCTGCACCTTAAGGACAAAGAAAGGTCGCCAATCTCTCCAACTCCTAGTTCTTTGTCAAAAATGGACACAGTTAATGAGGTTTGTTTGGTACAGCACAAATTCTCAGACACAGATAGAGATCCTTTCAATGGAAACAAATTTGTTTGGCTTTACCAGGTTACTTAGCGATTAATAATAGCCTTGAGATGCAGGTCAGAAGGGTCATCGTTCCCGCCTGCCAACACAATCTAAAATGTGCAGCTAGTTCGGCTCTGCAGGCTTTGAGGCCCCCAAACACTATGCATAAAGTAAAACAGGCTATTTTCCAACTTCTTTTTTCATATTAATAAGCAATTTTCAAGAGAAGGGTGGCAAAATGGGGGCCATGCCACTCTAAGTAATTCATTTATTTTGCAATTTAATCTTATGTTGGAAAAAAATTACACTGCTGCAAAAGCATAGCATGGTGATTTTTAAACGTCAATGTGCTTCATAAGTAACCTTGTGTGAAATGTTGTATTAGCAGCCTTTAACAATAAACTGCAACAAAAAATATTTCCAGAGGTTGAAACAGATCTATACATCTTTTCAATCCTTAACTTATATCCTTTTCTTCTTTTTGCCTTGTACATTTGAAATGAGGCCTGCATAATTAATGAACACTTGATAAAAAACCTTGAAAGATTATAGCATGAAACAAATAAAAATTCTACACAATAACTTGCCTTTAAGAATGTTATTCGCAATATTCATGTTATAAAGCAATTATTTCTCTTTCATGTATTTTGATTATTTCATTTAACATTATGTTAGTTAAAATATTAATAATAACAGGCTAAGTAGCAACCTTAGAAGCACTTTTAGGAGCAATATGACTTTCCCATTATGTAATTCATGTCACCCAACTTATTCATATGTGTATTTTGACAGAATTTGACCCTTGTCCTAGAATGTCTTTCTTGCTACTCATTGAAACCAGTGAGATTGGTAATGTGGGTCTCTAAGTTATCCATTTTGTTGGAATATTTGATTTATCCAGATGGGTGAATAGAGTTTTTCTTTGTTTATTGCATCTTATCACATGCTCACATGCTCAAAAAAGTGGAAAAGAGTCTAGATTTACTCATTTAATTAACTTATAAGCAGTCTAAATGCTTGACTGAATATATTTGGTGTCTTTGGCACACAGGTTAATTTGCACTAGCCATTTCTTAATAACAATAAGAATAATGTTAATCAAAGTAACCTTTTTTTGCTGAGTTGAAAAGATTCCATTCACATGCAGTGTTGAACAATAACACAGAATTATATTTCATACAGCATGTTAATTTACACTACTTTTTGCTTAATTTGGGGCAAGTCTGGCTCTGTGGAAAATCACCATTGAGGTAAAAGGCTACACCTGTTTTGTCTTGCAATTTCCTCTAGCCATATAGTTAGAACCAGGAGTTTCCTCCAGTCTTTCAAAGCTGATATTAGATATGTTTCCCTATTTCCTTATTTCTTTTACATGGGAAAAAAATTCTAAGACCTGTTAAACACCTAGACCTATTTATTAGAAATCTGTTAGATCTATTTAGAAGACACTATGCCTCTGCACTTAGCATATGCTGGCTTGTTGGACACTTAGACTGTAGTGTTGTTCTAGTTGGTTGTGGTGTACTATCAGAACACAATAGACAGTGACCTGTGCAAGAAACTTAATGCTATGCAAACGTCTTGTAAGGACATTTCATAAAGTAATTACATTCCCAACCTCTCTGGGCATTCGTACTCTTACAAGAAAGCTCAAGGGTTTAGCAATGAATGTCAGATCTTACCCAGTGTCTGCTGTCCTCTTTTATTTATTTATTATTAACAGATCAAGGAATGTTATGAGGCACTAGCTAAAATGTAACAACTTTGAGACTGAAGAAAAATTACAAAATTAAAATAACTTCTATTTATAAAAAAAAAGATGCTTGAAACAAAGAGAAGACAGCCTGCATGACTCTTTCATGAAACTATTAACATAAATTGATATAATATTCAAAATAATATAAACTAAAACACTATTGATAGACATGGTTCATTGAATAATATACGTACAGTATAGCATTTACCATTTTAATCCTCTTTCTTTTAGTAATATCTATGTAGAATCCTGCTGCTGTGGAACTGAATGTTCTCTGATTTAACATTTTATTGATATTGCTCCACTATTAATGAATAATAACAGAACATCATGAAAAATAAGCTATACAAGGGTTAAAATCAAGTAAAGCACTATCAAGGTTTCTGCACTCTATTGCTTTTCTGTTGTTCTGTTACAGGAAAGAACTGAACGAATATGCAGAAATGAGAGAGAAAGAAAAGAGACGGAAAGAACTAGAGAAGAAAGAGAAGGAAAAGCATTACCAAGCCCGAAAGATGCATTACCTCCTTAGCACTGAGCAGGTTGGTAGACCTGTCCCTGACAGCTCATGCAAACCGCTGGGGCCCCCAGCCTGACAGAGATAAACTAGCAGGCTGAATGGGACATGACTTGTTGAAAAGATATCACAAAGACACTACTTCGAGTTCAATTTAGTGCTTTTCTATAGGCAAGAGCAGGTACCATGACTATTCTGTGACAGCAGCTTCATAGAGGCAGCATCAGCACTGCTGGCAGAAAGAGTCCAAGTCAGCAGTTTGATCTGCCTCTGTGATAACACAACACGAAGGGCATAACCTCGCTTTAAAAACTCATTTTGACTGGCTTATTGTTGTGTTGTTGCACTTGTCAAGAACTAACAAGTTATTAAGCTGAGGAAGGATTTCATTTTTTCCCCCTTTTTAATTGAGCTAATGCTTGGATTGGTGGTGTGTTCTGCAGCTTTTTAAGATTATAAATGCAGGTTTTCAGCTATAGCTTTTCCTAGAACAGCCTGAATCAGCTCATTTAGTTTGATTGTTTTCACATAGAAATGCCATATAAATTTTGAATACTTGCTGAATAATTTGTTTTGTATGATAAAAACTTCAGAATCTTCAAGCTTTGTTAGGTATGTTGTTTTGCAGACAGGTGAATATGGTAGTAAATATCTTACAAAAATTGATCTTGTTGCTAATGGGTGTGCTTTTGCCTTTTGTTAGTCTCTCTGTACATTTTTGTTAAAAAAAGAATTATGGCTGTAAATGTTTGATGATTTGATGTTCCTCATATGACTATAACACTGACATGCAAGGTAGGGTGTGTTGGTATAAACTAGATGCTTCATTTTTGCTGCTTCCTACTCTGATTGCTTTTCATACTTCATTAGTTGTAATTTGTGTTTTAGAAATGTTAATCTTAAAGAAGCAAGATAAGTACTATAACACTTTGTGACAGAAAATTTAGTCTTTTCCTCTGGAAATTGTTTGTGATCAGTGCATAATTAGAAATATTGCTACATTGACAGAATATCAGTTATGAAAACAGAATATATATAAATCCAGTTAAGTAATTCTAATTTAAAAATCAGTGAAAAATAGTATAGCATGTTTTATGAGAAGCTTCACTATTTTTCACTGATTTTTTAGACAGAGCAGTTTGTTAGTAAGTGAAATCAGGTAACAATAAATATTTTTTCCATATGTAGAACTAGCATGTTAGGAATAAATTGTGTTTTTGTATTATTTTGAAGTATAAAATATTGAATTTTTAGTGTTGTACAAAACATTGTATTTATTACAAATATATAAACAATAATAACCAACAACAGCACCAAATTGGCAAGGTAGAGACAATTAGTTCCTTGTGGTATGAGAAAATTTTAGTAGACTCAGTTAATGACCGATGATCCTAGGGTGCCTTCCTCGGGAACGCCAGGCCATGCCCTGTCTCAGCCTTCCACCCTGAGAGCCCTCGGTAAAGGCTGGTGATAACTATTGTGTTCTGCTGAGTCTGGCTTTCCAGTTTTACCCAACTAGAATTTGACTGTCAGTGTTTTGCAGAACAAAATACTCTTGGCTTTGCTCGCTGGAAAACTGCTCCAGAAGCTGGCTTCTCTTTCTGCAGATGCTATTCTGAAACATGAATGAGTGTAAATCAATGCAACATTTAGAGACAACCTGACAAACAACCAAGATAGATATGGAATAAACTATTTATTGTAATCAAACTGCATATATTCCACAGCCATCATATTCCACAGTTCTACAGTCCTAGAATTTGATATCTTTCTAAGGTGCAAGGCATGTTGCTTCAGTCAAGAATTTACTGTTTTGCTTCAGCTCTGTCTGTCATTTTGCTCTCTATGTCCCTGTCTTCTGATGTGACTTAAGCTGTGTCTTGCTGTCTTCAAAGGGCAGTTAATTGGATTTACTAAGCAGGGTCCATCCACGTCTCAGTAGAACTAGGCTGCCAAAGTCAACACTTCTGAGTGAGTTAAGGAAGCAGAGGGCACAGCAAGCAAGAGCAGGAGGCTGGTGAGCCGGCCTTGCTGGAGAGCCGTGTGTCAAGCCAAGTCCAGCGAGCTGTAGGTCTGACCTACTGCTGGGGGCCGTGTGTGCCTGCCCTATCTGCTGTGCACAGCGGGTAGTGACACGGAGAGGAGCCACCCACTGAGATCAGGGCTGCAGATACCCAGCCACGTTATCTGGGCTGTGTTATGGAATATCTACGCCAGTTGTCCTCTGCTTTTCACTGCCCTGGTTTTTCCTAATGCACTGAGCTCCTTTGCTATGAAACAGTGACATACAGGCAAATCATTGATTTATTAAAAATATTGTATTATACTATAATTTACTTTTTTGCCTATAATTTCATGCATAATTAACTGAGATTATTTTTTAGATTTTAATTAACAGTTTATTTTGCCACAGGAATTTACCAAGATACAAGTATCTCCTATTGCTACTTGTACATTTACCCAAAGATTTTAATGCAAATAAGAATCAAGTGGCTCATTTGGTTAAAAGAAATGTTATTAATTTACCAAAGTAGTCTAAATAAAAGAAAGTTAACCAAATTAGGTTATTTGCAGGATCAGTATTTTCTAACAGTAGTAATGTTAATTTGTTGCCATAGACTTATGACTGTTTCTCTGAGAAAGTGTGTTTTGTTATGCATCGAGCCAAATTCGGCAGAAAAAAACTTTATAGCTCTACAAAGAAACCAGCCATGTATTTTTTGCTTCGGCAAGTAATGCTCACACAAAGCAAATATAACCATCTTTATAGGTGTATGACTTCTCTTGAAAAAACAAAGTATATTTTTATTTGATTGATACTAAGTTGCCAAATAATATCTTGAGAAATAAAATATGAGCTCTAAAACTTTATGCTTATGAAATATTGAGCTTTTAATCACGTTACTTTATATGGCAGTAGCTTCAATAATGAGCCAAGTAACATCTGACACATCTGAGCTTCCTTTGTTTGAAGAAAATTTCTCCTACATGTCTCCCATAGTTATGAAAAAGACACAACAGAGTCCATACCACTGTTACCAGGTAGTAAATTATGTTGTCTGCTCCACCTACTGGTTGCTTTTTGCAGAAGATTCTACTGTAGAATTCATCAGGAAAGTAAGTCTGTGAGGTGTCAAAACTGTGCGGCTTTGGAACTGAGTTCCTTTTTAAAAATAAGATTCTGTGTTCTATATTTTAAAATTGCATGCACATGTATATACATGTGTATGCATAGCAACATTTGCCTTGTCTGCTTTTACAGTGTGGAATATTCTGAACTTATGATGAACATGACCTAGACATTTAAAAGTTGCATTACGAGCTTAGTAAATCTCTGCCTTTGTTCAGAATATTTCTTGTCATTTTGTATTGGTAGCAGAATAAAAGTAATGGTGCAGATCTATCTTTTTTTTATTATTATTTTTATCTAACAAATCTTGACCTGTATGGTAAGTTCATGTTGACATATAAAATTTACTATATTTAAGTCCATAATTGGTTGATAAGTGGTCAATAGCTGTTCATTGTAATTTTCAACCTCACAGAATGTTTTTCATTTGGTCTTGGATTTGCAATACTGCTTAAAATTACTTATATGGTAAATTCCCCAGAAGCTTGAGGGCTTCGTTATACAAGTACGAAACTTATGTTAACATTAATGAGAATGTGATGATCACTTAAGCTTATCCACCTTGCCGTTGAACTCAGTTCAGTGCTTCCTTCTAGAGATGGATCTCCTCTTTGACAGTCAATGCTGAAATTATGTGTTTTGTGGGACCTTTTATTCTGTCTGTACTAAATACTTAAAGTATTAAGACCTAGTGAAAGATTAAAGCATCCAGTTGTGTTTGTATGCCTACCCAGACCCTTGATTTCTATAGTTTTCTCTGTTGGGCTCTGATCAACTAGCAGAACGAGATGAGTCCAACTGAAGGTTCATCTGGCCCAACATCATTTCTTTTAAAGTGGCATACACCCAGGAGATGTATTAAAAATGGGACAAGAGGGCAATATAATGACACACAGTCCAAATATGCCTACAGTTTTCAGCAATCTGCAGTTGAAGGAGCTTTCTGTTTTGGAGTTTGGATCTATTCCTCCCATTCCCGCCTGTCCCCAGAGAAGAAATATCCTGAATAGGAAAGAGCATGATAACCTACGCAACTCCACACCACTGGCTAGCGGAAGGTCTGCTCGTGCTTTGAAGACCACAATAATTCATTTTCTTTGCAATATCTTTCTACAGCATGCTTGTTTTGCAGCATATATTGTCATCGGCAACTGCAGAATGACTTATGCTCCCTCCACCATTTTGTGCTGCTCTGCCAATGAGCTCTTCCACTTCGAGGAGTCTTTAAATCCACCACTTTCATGTCCCGTTTAGTAGGGTAGCAATTTCTCCTGACATCCTTTGGCAATTGATGAAGAGATACTGTAGAGTAGGAAATATTTTTAATAGAACTAGTTTTGACTGAAATGGCGCTTAACTCTTAGTACTGTAGATAATATTTTTAAAAGCCTTGAGAACAAGATTCTGTGAGAAAAAAAGTAATTAAGTGAGTAATAGTGAAAAGTTCTAATGTCAGCAATCAGAAAAGAGTTTTTTTTCATTCTTACTCACTCAGACCTACTGTCTAATACTCACTTCATAAATAATGGAAGCCATTTCAGTTCATGAACTTTGGACTAAGGATTTTTTGAATAAAGGTAGCAAAATCATGACACAAATTTCCATTGGAACCTTTTTTTCCAAACAATTTTCTTTGGATTTTTATGTAGTTATTATAGAACCCACAATTGCATCAGTCATTACCTCGTAATTTTGTCAATTTATACAGTAAAAGTATATTTTAATATATCTAATCCTCTGTTCATCAGACATTGAAAGTTGAAATATCATAAATTAGATAACTGCATTATTTTTAATCACATTTTTCCTGTTGTCAGAGAAGACAGTTCATTACACTGAGTGTGTTTGTCTCCTTTCTAGAGTACTGGAAGTCAGGAGCTAATTCCAGTGAAGCTAGTGCAGTAATATTAGATGTAAATGTTCTAAGTAAGAATGAACAAAGCCAAAATATTCTTACTGAAGCTAATGAATATCAAGAAGGTACAGCTTTTTAAAATATGTCTAGCCTGCCTAATATGCTGTTCTATAAGAACTTGAAAAAACCATTGATCTAAAATGATACTGTTTGACACCAACTCTGTCTCTGAATACCTAGCAGTGCTGTTCTTATAAAGGTGAGGAATCAGTGGCCTCTGATCTTTGGATCCCCAAAGTTCAGGAGCCAAAGCTGCAAGTTTGGTCATTTGAGCTTAGTCCCAAGTGAACAGTCCACATCACAAAATGATTATATGTAATTTGTTACTATTGGCAGTGCCTGTTCCAGAAAGGCCAAGGACTGAGCTGGTGTGAAGAATGAATTAGCTCTTACCTTTCAGATTTTATTTCCTCCCTCTTTACTGTTATAAATTTTATTATCCTGTCCCTGAAACATTCAGGAGATAAAATTATCATTCATTATAAGTACTAATATTTCCTGGAGATGAACTAAAAAGATCTTTTTTTTTTCTTTTCTTTTTTTTTTCTTTAATGTAGGTATCTCAATCACATCCTCACCTATCCATGGGTGTTTAATACCCCCTCATCACTTCCCTGCCAAGAAGTCAGGTGTTTCTGACTACTTCCCAAAGCTTGTACAATAAAAAATCCCATTTAAATTAAAAAAGGAGAGAGTGAGCTTTCCTAGCTCTCAGGCAGGCTTGCAGCTGCATTTTAATAGCTTTAGTATATAAAGCACTTTATACTACAATGTTCTGTTTTTATAAAGTATTATTTTCGAAGGATTATTACGGTGCTTGTGACAGGTATGTCTGATTAGCAGGCCTACTTTGTGTATGTGCTCACTTCCATGTTGGAGGCCAGACATATCAGCCTGTTCACAAGGATGCAGCATAAGAAAATTATTGAACTTTTTTGCCTCCAGAGAGACTAAACATGCTTGCAATCTCTATTTGCTTGTAAGGAATCTCAGTTAAAGTAGCTTTATGTGCCTGTCAAAAAGAAGAACAAAATGAGGCAAATTGAAAGTGTCCCATTAAGTGAACTGTTTGTAATTCTGGAGATCATGATACCTGAACAAAGGAAAATATTTATACCCACATGACTAGTACTGTTACTTCTGTATTCCACAAATGAGCCTCAAGCAGTTTGCAGAAAAGTCAGAAATCTTTGGTTTATTTAGGCTTTCCTTCCAGCTCTTGCCCTCAGGGTTCTGTGTTTGGGAACACTTAAGACTGTAATTCTGCCTCTCAACACAGAATTTGGATGATTGTAAAGGAAAAGAAAGTTTAATTGTGCTTTGTCTATGTGAAAATCAATACTGGAAGCCAAAATATACCTCCAACATAGCATCTGTCCTGTGTACACTCTGCCATTTACTGACCAAGTTTCCAAATAAACTTTCTTAAATTTTGCAGTGATTTGCTCATATTTTCCAGATATTTTCTTCTTTTTATCTAAAAAGAGATAACTGTCTTGCTGAAGAGGGCAAGTACAATCAATGCCAAAACTAGGAGGGCAAAGTAGGTAAGCTTCGGACTCATAATCCGGAGGTTAGGGAGGTGCTTTTTGCTGACACTGTAAACCATACGTATAAGATATAGATGGCTGTGTACTGTACCAGAGAATTTTTCCCAAGTATTGTAGGAAGTACTTGAAATAGTAATTTCCACTACTCCCCACTCCTGGATTTATCTTTTCCACTCTTCTGTAAAGTCTCATGTAAGTGCAAGTGGAAAGGAAAATATTTTCAATAAAAATCAAGAGTTTCTCCTTTTTCCACACTCCCCTGATCTCCCTCTCTGTCTATTTCATAAGGGCAGTGAGTGAATGGCCATAAGCAGATCCTTTTTAACCTTAATTTTATGCATGTTCTGCAACACTATTACAAATTCTATTTTTCCTAAAGGCTCTTCATTTTAAAATCCTCTTACTTTGTTTGATATATTCTGCTTTAATGGCATCAGGAAAATTTGTCAGTAATTTGATGTGGAAAGAAATGAGACTGTTTGTATTGAAGAATCATCGGTCATCACAAATGGCTTAGCACATGATCAGATGTAAAGCTGGAGTGCTGTTTCTTGCTTGATCTTGTGCAAAAGCTTCAGACTCAGTCACTTACAGACATCTTCATGTAGACATGGCAAGATGTCCCAGAGCTTCTGCTAAATTGCTTCTTAATAGGCATGTCATTCATACTAAGCATATATTATCACAGAATAGTGGAGATCTCCATATCTAGAATTATTCTTTTAAAAATAGAGTGAATAAAATGCTGCTCAAGTCCGTTTCAGCATCAGAATTGCAAAACCTGTATGTTTTTCTTTTCTTTTTCTCCCTCCCAGACAACAAACTTCTTGCTCTGTTCCTGTGGGTAGGATTAATGGCAGAGTTTAAAGGACAAGCTGTGTGATCTATCAAATGCGCACATGCTGAGATCTTGAAAAAAACATGGCCACATTTTGTGTATTACTGTTCTTTGGGGTGGCTAAGGGTTGGAACTGCCGCAGAGTTAGAAAAACTGATAAGAGGTAGTTATATTGAATTTTGACTTAACGTGTGATGTACAGACATTTAGCAAAGAATGTTGCAAGGAATTTGCTACGTAGTACAAATGTGGAATAAATAGCTCGCACAGAGCTGCATTCGCACACGTTTGCTCATAGTGTAACCCTGCTGATTTCCTAAAATTGTTCTTGGGATAAATCTGGCAATGTGTAATAGTTTATTTGATGTTGATGGAGCTTTGGTGTGATGTACAGTCTTGTTGGCATTATTTTTGAAACAGAAATATTTGAAGAAGTCTATGTTAAATAAAAGATAAGTGTAGAAGAAGAGGGACATTTAGGATGGCATGGGATAAGTCATGGAGATAAAATGCTGCTCATTTCTCAACATCAAACCTTTCCATTGATTAAGGAGTTGCACAAGCAGCATGCATTCTTACTTTCATGAGACTTCCAAATGGATGATATATACACCCTTTCTTTTTGAAGAAGTAATTTAGCAAGTATTGTGCTAAAGTCCTATCATTAACTAGCCTAGTTTGTTCAGACTAATAAATAAAATTATTAAGTAACTTAATATTTATTTTTCTTGTTGTTTTTAAATCAGTTGGGAGTCAAATGAGAGGTCAATGAAAGGGCTTTGAATGTTCTGAATCTGCTGTGTGTCTTCATCATAAGAATATTGTTTCCTATGCCATCACTCACACATCTAATATTTTCCTGGTCAAGTTATAAGACTTGCAGTAGATTAGATCTGATAGAAAAAAAAAATCAGGAGAGAAGCAATGGAAAATGGATGCATTTATGAGATGCCTCTGCATGTGTTGAACTGCAGTTGTTTGGCTATTGTGCCCACTCGTGTTCTCTGAGTTTGCCAGTTCCTTTGTCTTGTTGTCTAATTACCAACGCTGTTGTTACCTGTTTGAAAACCGATGTGTATATATATATATATATATATGTATATGTATATGTATATATATATATTTCCTTTAATTGGACTTGTATCTCTGCAGGTTTAGTGGATGGTTTTATGATCTGTAGCAAGGATATCAGACTTGAATGTTTCATTAACGACTCTTTGTATAGTTCATAAAATTGCAGCTTGGTCTACCTATAAATGTGCATTTGTAATATGATAGCACTATTATTTTGATATCCAGCAAACATTTCAGAGATGAAAAGGACTGAACTGTGCTTTACAATCTGAAGGCAGAATAACAATAATTAATGCTACTATTATTCTGTTTAAACAGATTTGATATTAAGCAGAGGACAGGTAATTAATCCCACTTGAAAGAATATACAATACTCATCACTCATTTATGAGTTCTTCAGTCTCTGCATAAAAGCAGTGTCTCAGACAAAGCTAATATGCCAAAGCCACAATAGCACAGTAGGTTCTCCAATTCTTATTTAAAGAAAATTCCTGGGAGTATATTTTTGTAAGGATTTCAGGACTGGGCCCAAGGAGTACCTCAGTGAGAACTGAACCTGCATTTATGTAACTGGGTAACATTTTTCACATTTTTTTTTTACATTATTAGATATGAAAACTGGATCTTAGATTGGAATGTTGAATTGAACTATGGTTTTATTGCATCTCTGAATAAATTTGCACTATATTTCTTCATGATTAATATAAAAATATGTTCATACTAATATATTAACATAAGAAAAATACAGATTATTCCTAGTATGAGAAGATACATTCTAATGTGACTTGAATATTTTTGATGTTACAGATTTCAGTTCATGGACTTCATTTTATTATACTTGTTGTTATAATAGTATAGGCATTGAGTACTGAGTTCTTGGAGTGGATTCTTTCCTAAATAAATCATATATTAAAGATATTATCCTTTTATTTTGACAGCCTACTACAAGCCAGTTATTTAGATGTTTTAAGCACCTACTCTTTTACAGGTGTTACTGTGGCATCATTTAAGCAAGGTTTTTCTTTCAGAATCATTAATGTTTTAAAGTATTTCTTTTACCTCCTAGAGAAAATATATCTGGGGATTAACAAGATTGTTCACTGGAATACATGTGGAAGCATAACTGCAGTAGCTGAGAAATGATCATGTTTCCTTTAGTTCTCAGCAAGAGTAATTGAATGTTGAATATCTTACTAAACGCTGGACTGTGACAGTGTGTTAACACTCCGACTATCTCCTAACAGCAGGGCAATTATTTGCTGAGTGGGATTTTTATAAATCCCCTGGCAGTAGTATGTCCTGATAATTATGATGAAGTGCACTGGTCAGTGTTGATTCAGCAATCCCATCTCTAGCAAATATTTCACTCACAGCTCTCCTTCATGCTTTTACTTTTATAGCTTTTAAAGATCTCTTCTGTCTTCTTTCAGCTTGCTTAGATTTCTTTTTCTTTCTTTTTTTTCTACAAATTACAATGGAGTAAAAAATATTTTCAAGTTGAATTCTTATTTTGTTGGCCTCTTTTCCTTCTCCTTCAAAATAGGCTATAATTTACAAAATGTTTTGAAGAAGAAGTCATTCGAATCCTCATTAGAAAAGCAGACTGAGAAAATATAACTTTATTTAGTTCATACTGTGGTAATCACTTACTAAGACTTGCACCCTGAAAGTCATTATTTTCAACATTAAATGGCTGTTAAAAGAAACATATACTCAGCCTTTCAGGCAGAGCATACAGAGCATAGCTTTGTTACAGTTTAGTTGAATTACAGTAAAATGCATTTTAAAGATATGAGGATGCACATTCTATTGACTTCTTGCCTACATTTTATCCTAAACTCAATTTTATTGATTTTTAATTTTGCATGTGTGTAAATATTTACAGTATAGCAGCTACGCTTATCTGTTAGGGCATATTTTGTTATTTAGAACCTTGGATATAGATTTTAATAACTTAATGTTATGAAATAATATTACAACATAAATAAATTTTCCAGCATCTAATTCTGCTCATGTTTTATTATACCACTCATGGTCACCAATCCTGACTGAGGAACTATTCAGTGTAGACAATAAAGCCCTGTCTCTTTCTTTTCTAACTGCAACTTTCTTTCTTTCTTTCTTTCTTTCTTTCTTTCTTTCTTTCTTTCTTTCTTTCTTTCTTTCTTTCTTTCTTTCTTT